>JADLZK010012838.1:0-168234 GCA_015847255.1 Hyparrhenia diplandra
AAGCTTTCACCTCAATCAGATGCAGCTATATATGCACATGCCAAGGTGTGAAAAGCTTAGAATGGACAAGAATAATGTTAGAGTTTGCCCTCGAGAATATGCTAGTGGGCTGAAGACCAAACTGTACCCACCCCAATCCATACTGCTTTCAACATAAACCCAACCCAATCGGATCCATGGCCCCAGAAACCGAACTATGGTTTGAATTCGTACTGTAGCAAATCTCTAATTAGCGGTGAGCAAAGCAGGCAAACTGTGATTCCAACCCCTGTCTGTACTGTAGCAAATTTAATTAGCAGAGCACACAGTAGGCAAAGCAGGCAAACTTAATTAGCAACCCAATTGGAAACGTGGCTACAAACCGAACCAGACCAAAAACTATTGCTATCTTGAAACCCAACCAGATAAAACCATAATTGCAGCCAGCCCATATACCCCAAATCTATACAACCAAATTCTAAAACCAAACTGAAAAACCCATTAGGCCCAAACCATTAGCAGTCTGAGAATAGATCTAGGAAAGCCTGTAGTACTGCAGCACGCTAGCACCAGAAAAATATCCCACAAGGACGGCCCAGTGAAATCTAATAGTACATGATTCACGGTCTCCTCCAATCCCCTTCAGCTTCTTTGGGCTGATGGTGTATTCTATACACATGTAAAACTGCCTCACGCGTGGACAGGGTTAATCCCTCCCACCACCCCATCCACGTCCGGGTTCACAGCCACGTGAAAATTAAAAATCATGCATGGTCTATTCCGTAGACCAAGAGCACCGTGGATATTACTCAACCACATCTGATATTTTCGTTGAGCCCTTATAAATGTGTATGAACTATTATACAAATGTGTATCATGTGTATGAACTAAACAAAATGGTTAAAAAATTGTAAATTCAAAATTAAAAGCCCATAGAGTTTAAACCTGATATCCTAATAAATGGTGGCAAACAAGTAAGTTAAAAAAATCAAAATTTGTTAAAAAAAGTTAAAACAAAAGCTAGAAAAATTTAGGAATAACTCAAATAAGTTATCGCCAACCAAAAAGAAATCCAACATGCGTGTCCATATCTGTAATCCTAAAAGACAAGGTTTGCACCTGCATGATTTAATCTGATAGCGAAATTCCCATGACATCTTTATACACATAATATATAGAGTTGCAAACTAGTTTTGAGCACTGCAAAGCAAAATCGTTGTCTTGGTACATGCTAATTCTACTTTCTTCAATTGAGAACCACCTTTCACAACTTTTTGTTCGGTCTTGTACATGTCTTGATTAAGAGCATGATCAAGACAAAGGCAGTGATTGACCTCTTGTACTTGCAGACAAAACCTGAATTAATTGTGAGCAAAAATGATTGTCAGCCTCCAAATAAATATAAGAACAAGAGTGCCCTGCATGACACGTGTGTCCTGGTCTGTGAGGAAGAAGGAGTGTTCCAGAAACTCATGAAAGGCCGGTTCGACGTGTCAACCATGGATCTAGTCTTGGATAGGGCTAGAGGAGGAGGGTGTAGGCATCGGTAGCGTTTGCCTTCTTGTCGTAATTGTTTTATTTGTAATCCTGTCGCGTCGCAGGAGAGTCGTTGTCGGGCGAACCCTCGTAACCACGGGTTGCTGTCCCCTTGTTTCCTATATTCAAAAAAACTTTTCCTTTCTTAATGAAAAACGCGCTAGGCGTGATCTAAAAAAAAACTAAAACGATAGTAAACATAACTTATGTGACAAATACTAGTTAAACCCTCATACATGAAGCTCACACATGTTCCAGTCATACGGGTAGGAACACAAAGACAGCGGGCAGCAAAGGCAGAACAATATATGCATCTGGCAAGTGAAGATGCAATATAGAGAAAATGAGTTCATCCTGACCAAGATCCTGTATCTGAACTCTGCAAGATACACTCTGTACAACAAGGCTGGCTAGTATTTGCTAGCTGGGAATGGCATATATGAGGAACCAAACCAGCGTAATACTAAGCTGAACTGCTACTAGAAGCAATTATCAGAACCAAAAGCTGAACTGCACTACTAGAGTAGCGGAGATAACTAATTAACCACTCAAAAGCTGCTGACCAATTTGAGTGTGCAGCAAATAGTATAACCTATCCAGCGAAGTTGGTATTCATATGTATACATTATTTGATGACAGCAAGAAACCGAATGGTATTCAGTATGAGATGACTGCAACTAGCAAAGAAAAAAGGTTTCAGCAAACAACTTGCTACAGCCTAGAGGAAGAAGGAAAAATAATTCAGTTTTAACATATCACACTTTAACAGCTTGTCTATAGAGATAGAAGTACAAAAGCTTTATTTATTCAATAAATTCAGTTTACAGCATCCTAATAGGCAAAAATATCATCACAATTGTAACATATTAGAAAGGACCCAGGAACAACTAATAGGGGTACAGGTACATCTACAGTATAGGTCCTATAGCATTCCAGTCTCAAGTTCCAGAGACAAATTAATTAAGCTTAGTCTTTTTGTAACAATGTGTGTGTTTAACTCATACATACATAGAACTTTTTCACAGTTGTTGCTACATGGTGTGATGAGGAAGCAATTTAATAACATATACATGCTTCTAACATGTATGCATGGCAAAAATGCCAAAAAACAATTAGCGAGCAAGGCATATTACCAAAAATCTTAAGTTTTTTTTTTTCTTTTTGCCCTTTTTACTTCCTTACTGAATGTAAAACCAGATGCTACAGACCTACGATTCTATCCACAAGCCTTTTCCCTCCCTCATCTAAAAAAGGAGATTTGGGATGAACTAATTAATTAGGTCAAACAAGAATAAGTCACTAAACAAGGAAGAATATAGCTCACTGATTTGGTCTATGAAATGAAAGTTACTACCAATCAAAATGCAACACTGGGCCATAGTTAATTAGCAGTTCAACAGCTTTCTTAGTGACAATCAAATAGAAGAAAGCACTGACCTGGGTCTCTTGAAGTCCAGCACTAGTAGCAGGACCAACATTTCTTTGTCACTGCTTGATTCCTTCTTCTGCACAGGAAGTCGATGACCAAAGTGAGAATACTTTTTTCTGTAAAATCATTTCCTCTATTAGTTTTCAAAACAACTGCTCTACAAAATCATCTTCCAATAGAATGAAAAATGCTTTACAACTTTAGAATATCTGAATCTACTGGATCTGAGGGAAAAGAAAAGGTGAAATGGAAACCTAGGCCAAAAAGAATGGAAAAACATAGACTACAGAGCAGAGGACATGGGAGTGAGAAAAGAGAGGCTCACTAGAGAGGATTTACCAAGAACTACAGAGTGGAGTGGCCAATGACGACGATTGACGGTGCGGTGGTGACTGGTGACGATGACGGGCGGTGCTGGCGGGGGTGGATGGTGCACTTCCAGGGGCAGGCCCCGGAGCGGAGGTGGCGAACAGCACCGCGGGACGTGGTCGGAGCGGACCTGCACGGCGGCGACGATTGTGCTTTTTGTGTCGCGGCGCTTTTCATGGCTTCGCATTACCCAGCTTGGTGTTTCCACGGCTAGGATGGATGGAGATTTTTGGCACCGTGTAATTCATGTGTATTGACGTTGTATTAGTTTCGCGACCCACTCCAACACTTTCGTTCAGCCGAATGCAGATTTGGGGCGGTCGTGGAACCCTCACCCCGAGTGGGTTTTGTATCCATGGGTGGCGTGGTTCCGGCCCATCCACCCCAAACATAGGCAGCCAAATGAGGCCTTCGTGTGTGCTCATCCATGTCCCTGGGCGCGCGCCAAGGACAAATTTAGCGTTAACAAACTCGATATGTTCGGAGAGACGCATAACATCGCGCAGTCATGCTCGTGTGGCCGGCGCCGAGGACATGCTGCCTCCGACTCTCGGAAGCTAATCTCGCGCACGTCGCTAAGATCCACCCCAGGGGTCAATAAAGGTCGTCGTCCTCCATCTACGGCGTCCACGGCAACACAACAAACTGTTAAAAATTTATATAGTTAATGGGCTTGACCCAATAACGAATTATGAAATTTCTAAATAAGTCTCAAAGGCCCATTCATAAAAATGGAAAGTGAGGGAGTGGTGGAATCCTTTAGTACCACATTGCTAGTGGAAGTGGAGGAGGACCAACTTAAATATGGAAGTTGTTCCTACCTTCTCAAGTTTAGTGTGAGAAGGAGAAAGGAACCCACACAGCGTGCTACGTTCACCTTGCCCTGGCGGGTGTGGAGTGGCGAAAGCGAACGCGCATGACATGCGCGCGGGATGGTCCTTAAAATCCGGCCCTCACCCTTGCAGGTGTGCGGTCTCGCTTTGCAGTTTTGTTTTTGGTCTTTTGTTTGCAGAGTTCTAAATGAATATGAACAATGTAGTCCTAACGGTTTAGATCAAGGACTATGTCAACAGGTCGCCTACCCGACTATAGCGGACCACCGCAACGCTAAACGCATCCAATGAAAGCTTTGGGTTTTGCCTCTCTTCTCATTGCTGCACCGCCATCGCAAGTTCTGATCTCAATCGTTACGTTGGCGTCGGGCGGCGTGGCAGTCCTCGAACCATCGCCTTTGGCGGTCCCGCACCGGAGAAGCTTAATAAGGTTTTGGCGCCTTCCGCGCGCCTCGCTTCCTCGATCTTCGTCCACGGCTCATCTTCCGAAGGACACGCTGGAGGACTGTCTCATCGTCATCTTCACTGCCAACTTCTTAGACTTCTTCCGATGTCGCTGATCCATGACAATGACAACGACCTAGAGGACCCGCCACTTTTGGGACCCTCTCCATTACGCGTTATTTGTAACACCACATTTTAAAAGCAAAACCGATCGAACACCATATGTGAGCCCCTGGAAGTCAAATCTCACATATAGGCACACAAGTAAAGGGTAGTATCAAGCCAACAATGCTCAAATTATAAGCGAACATAATACAAAAAAGAAAGTAACCTCGCCTAGCGCCGGCGGAAAAAAATCACTTTGATCTTAAGGTGACTCCACTTTGGGACCGACCGACCGGTTGATCACAAGCCCCACATCTCTTCAACACTCTAGCAACCCGGGCAGCCACATTTGTTGGTGATTCTTAGCGTAAGCCGAATAATTCCACAGCGCCACGTAATACGTTGTAGCTTTCACCCGAGTATTTGGGTATGGATTTCCACGAGGAACTAGAAGTGAACTAGAGAAGAAACAAGATCGTCCAAGAGATAAGGTAGAAAGGTATTTTTGTAGGTTGAGAGGGGTTTTCTAAGTCTTTTCCCAAGATCACTAGATAACCTATATGTTTTAGGGCTTACTTGTACTTGCTTACTGGAAAGCAATGACCTTTTTCGATTCCTCAAAAAGACTGAAAAAGTAATGGGAATGCCGCCTAAACCTCTACGAAGACACCAACCTAGCACGGTGGAATACAAAGGCCTGGTCCAGCTGTCACCCCCGGGGCTACCACAAACTATCCGTAAGGTTGGGCGCAAACTTCCGAGGTAACCCAGAGTCTAGACACCATGTCTACACTAACGATTCACGATTCTAGTCACAATTTATAAGTAGAACCTTTGGTCGAGCGTAGATCCCTAAAGGTAAAGAACGATAAAATTTAGTTGAATAGAGATAACTCGGAATTACGAAGAAATACAAAATGGATCTTACTCACGGCAGTCGCTCGTAGAGGTACAAGTTGAGGGCAAGCTGGCAGACTCAGGATGAACTCCGGTGAACCTCGGCTCCTCCGCCTCCTTCCCTCCCTCTCTTCCTCTTTTCTAATTGATACAACTAGGTGGGGAGCACCTAGAGGCACTAGTAGAAAATGCTCATCTGTGACATTTTTCTAGTGACGCCGGGTTATTTTGGTCATGGAAGGATAACATGCTATGACCAAATTGTATTCTTCGGCCATAAATTACAAGTGACCAAGATTTGACTTAAAGTTTCATGACGAAATGACAGAACGTCACAAGAACAACAGAATATCATCGTCATAAGATTGTGATTCCCATGTGCCGATCGTTTGATGCATTTTTTTTTTACTAGAGTGCCCGTACGCTAAGTTACGGAAAAAAGATAATATGTATCACAACATGCTTTTGTGGAACTTCACGTATCAAGGTAGGCGGGCGGCGGTATCTACATTCTCATGGAGCTCTTCTCAACGCGTCACCGAGTACGCCTTATCATGCCTCCCCAAGCTGCTTGAGAGGGGCGCTCGCCGCCTCACTCCAAGATATTTGTTAACTTTTAATTATTTTTTGTTATAGTTTATTATCTCACAATATATTATATTAAATTCTGTATTTCTATTATACTACATATTTGTTCTGGCACACGTGATCTCAAACTTTTCGGTTTGGCTAATTTCAAAAGCTAATATTTATTACAATCAGTTAGAGTCGTAGTTGATCTTCGTAATCTTTCTGTATATAAGATGCTTTCAGCTAAGCTTTGTATATAAGAACCTTTTCCTCTCTTAAAATTAATGAAAATGACCCGTCAATGTGTGGATCTCACCTTAATGACTTTTGTTGTTAAAAACATGTGGCTTGGCTTAGATTCTTTTAGGCAAAACATAAGACTTTGTGGCTTTAGATAGACGTAATAAGAAACAAGTCAGAACTCAGACACGTGTGTGTGCTACAAAATATATGTTCCTCCCGTCGAGCTTGAGTGATGGTTGATATACTTCGTACGTACATATACCTGTGGTGTCGTTGTTGGCTGGGGACTTCCTGGACGCATCCGTCATTATCAGTTGAAAGCGAAATCTGTTCGGCTTCTTCTCATCTGCAGGTTGGGCCGCTTCGTCAGGGGTTCATGCGCAACTTGCGGCCAAGAGCGGGCCGCACGAGACATGGGATTTTTATAACGTCGCACGCGTGGGCGCCTGGGCTGGGCGCGCAGGCCCACGTTGTCCGCGCGGAAGGCAAGGCAGACGGAAGGGGGTGCACATATAGGATTATACGCACGAGGCGCGGAAGAAAGAAGAGTCCGGCTGCAAGAAGACGTCGTAGGCGGAAAAAATGCGGAAAAAATGAAACGTTAATCGGAATTTTCTCTCTCTTTATTAAAGCCCGGCAGAAAGGGAGCGAAAAGCCGGTGAAAAAGTCTTGAAAGAGGTGAAAAAATGGTGGGACTGAAATTTTCTCTTTATTAAAGGTCCGCGAAAAGGAGGTGAAAAGCCGGTGAAAAAAAGGTGGGACTGAAATTTTCTCTCTTTATTAGTAGGTGATAGATAAGATATAGATTGAAACCTTGGTGTATTTTTTTTTTAGAAGCCATCGTTTGTCGCACCTCAGATGAATGCTCAAATTTTAATGTTCTCAAAAGTGGGTGCCGCGCCGCGCCACAGGAAAATATTTTTTTTTGAGACCACAGGAAAATATTTGTTTGTGCAAAAATATACAGCCGCAATGGTTCGACCCTGCGACCTAACGCAGCTCGTAAGCCTGAGTTACCACTAGACTAGTCCACCGTTTTGAAGGACCAATGCAATTAATGTACATATATGGAAGTGTCTAACTTGATAATGTTTTGGTACGTTGGGCCCTAAACTAAATGGATTAGTGATCGTGGCCCTTTAGATTGATGCTGGGTCACGTAGGGTACGCCACGCTATTCGGCAGCGCACAATCGTTTTGTCGGCCTCGGCGCAGGATCGTGTTCTCGGCAGCACCCGGCCGTGCGTCGACGTGATCGCGCGCGTCACCTGATCGAGGAAGGGTTCTCTCGGCGTCACCGATCGCGGACGCCGGCCATCGCCATCTCGCGGACGCCGCCATCGCCATCTCATCGTGGACGCCGGCCATCGCCACCTGATCTCGCTGACGCCGGCCATCAGCGCGTCAGGACTGATCAGCACGACATCGCCATCTCATCGCTGAAGAACGTTCAAACTCACGTGCAGCCGATCGGTGATTATTTGTTGAAGGTGATCCTGGCATCTCCGGTCCATAATTCATTAGTTTCAAATTTTATTATTTAATATTAGTGATGGCGATCAGGCGATATGTAAGTGCTATTTGTAATGAAAACTTTTTATACTACTTCACCTTAATTGTCTAACTAACTATGGAGTTCACAAATGCATAGGGGCGCTTGGCCATTAAGACTAAAGACAACCCAACAAAAGAAGCTTGTACTGATCTGATGCGCACTGTAATAAAGAACCAGCCATATAGGCTCAAGGCAAATACTTCTCAATGGTGTACCTGCAAATGAGGGGTCCCGACAACTTCTGCTTTCTTACAAGGACTGATAAGCGGGTGGAAGGCACTAGTTGCAAAAGTGGACTGATCCAAAAACATGGTATGGGTATCTTGTCATATATTATTATATCACATTCGCTTGCACACAGATCTTCTCATTTTCAATCTATGATCCCATCTGACATCTAGTTTCATTTGTAGGAAACATGTGAAAAGAACAAGCGTAACGCAATAGGGGTGAAATATCATCAGACTACTGGTTCTCGGGCTACCAGGCACACCTATATGATTATGTAAGTGTAAATTTCCTTGTACGATTTACCTGTACGTTTCCATGAATGGGGGCTGCCTTTGCACTAGATTTGAGACAACTTTTATGTCAATGTTTATGCATGGAAGGAAGCTAAGAGAAAAAGGGAAGAACCCAGCTTAGATATGACTAAGAATTAGATCACGGTGGAGGGGCCTTCAAGACCTGCCACACCAGCTCCAAATGTGGCATGAGTGAACCTGCAAGAGAAGCACTTGTAAGATCATTAGTTTGATTTATTCAGCAATTTTATCATATCATATGATGTTCATTGGCACTGTTTGTTTTGCTGGCCAATTTTGTTGTGGCCTAATTTTTCATTCCTATCAATGTCAAAAACAATGTCTCGCATGTGGTACTGCTCTGGAAACAATGTTCGCATGAACTGATTATCATTTCTCTCACTTGATATAGTGTCGCTCATTGCATCTTTTCACGGTTATCATCGTATATATTTCTTTGAATGAAGATTTTTATCGGCATTTGCTTCTGCTCAATCAATATATTTCTTGTACTCTAAATGCATAAGCCTGATGGAGTCTTGTGTTGCATCAACTTGGTATTTGAAAATAATAGAAACAGAAAAGGTACTTTATTCAAATGGTGTCAATCTTTGAAGTTATGTTGTAGTAGCTTGACTGGAGTTTATAGTTCTACTCTTGATGTTTATAAGAGAATACAATAATTTCCTTGAGCTGATTTGGATCTATGGGATACGAGAATCTTTGGATGTGTAAATTCAAAAGGTAGCAACCAAGCTTGATTTGTCAGGATATTCATATCCAGGGAGGCAGAAAAGTAATTCGTTTATTTAATTTTGTTTGATGATGTTCAGACATACCGAAACTCTGGTCAATTGTGTTTTGCTGCACATACTACACAGTATGTGCCAATTTGCATTACTATTCTAGAACTTAACATACTACAGTATGGTAGATAATACAGTATGGCAGATACTACAGCATGTGTGCCAATTTGCTGCACATACTACAGTATGGCAGATACACTCCACAGAGTAATATTTCTAGAGTGGTGAATGTTCCTTTTGTGCTGCTACATGGTTAACCATATAGTACTTGATTGGTTTTTACACTTTTACACCGTGTCAAAAATTGCTTTGCCATGTCTTGTGTTTACTCTATAGCGCCTTAGCAAAAACATCTAACTGGTTTTGCCCATGTTTTTCAGTCTGAAATGGAGTCTATGAGCCGGGACCTTAGGGGTCGCAGGTTATGCAACTGAAGGCAGCGTGATCGTGGTGTCACGTGCTTCCCAAAACCAGCTCTCAACATTTCCTCAAGAGTGTTTGGCATCAAAAACACCACATCCCCTCCACCAGCAACATCAAATGAAAGCTAGCTTCGGAACAACTTGCAGCTGAAGCAAGGGCTGCTGTTCAAAAGGTGAACCTCAGGAACTCAAGAAGAAAAGTGAAGATGTCAAGAAAGGCTGCTCGAGCAACAAAATGAATTGGGCGAGTACAAGAAGTCGAAGGTGAGGTAATAGGAAGGAGATGGAGGAGAATAGAGAGCGAGAATAGGAAGGAGATGGAGGAGAATATAGGTTGTCGCCAGGGGCAGATCTTGAACCTCCAAGCTCCTCGCTCGAAGTGTCGATCCTCCTTCTACATGAAGGCCAGGTCCGGTGCTGGTATGTTTGGCCCGCTTCATTTTGGCTAGTGACAAACTTGGTTGCCCGTGGTGTGAACTTTTAGTATTTCCTGTTTTCTTTGTGCAAACATATTTAAATGTGTGCTGTGAACTGAGTTTATGCTCAAGTGGTGGTGTTGGGCACTCAGTGCAAATCGTTTTATTTGAACAATGGAGATTATGTGGTCTTCCTACTCCCAATTGCAAATTGCAATTTATTTATTTATCTGCAATTACGTGACCCAAAATTTTTTATGTCAAAACTATAATCTGTGACCAAAAAATGATGCAACCTTTATTGACGATTTTAAAGTGTTACCTGTGACGATAAATGAACCAATTATAACCAGCCACATGGCAGATCCTAATTGCTCCATCGCGGACCAATGAACACCAGCGCCGGGAGCTGCCACGCAACGTGACACATCATCACCATCGCCGAAGACATCCCACGTGGTAAACACAACCACTAATGATGATACAACAAAGCAATTGGTGACCACCCTAGCGCCACATAGATTCGCAACGTATCGCCGCTAATCCGCGTCAGGCCAAGACGCTCGTCAAACGACGTGATTGTGACCACCACGGCCGGCCATATACATGAGACTCAAACCAAACGCCGTCACGTATCGCCAGACAACTTGACGATGGACTAATCGTCATCGGTCGAAACAACATCTCTGCGGACCAATCTTAATATTTCGGCTTCACACATTATCAAATGACGCCGACTCCCCTGGTGGACGATATTATTTTGGTCACAAGGTCGCCACAGTTAAATGGTGTGGACGTTCCCGACACATACAAAGGATTCAAAGGTGAACGGTCACATCCATGCTCAAATTTCTACTAGTGAGGGACACTACAACAATGTATACAATATGAAGATGAAGCTTTATTGTGTAGAATGTGTGTTACAATAGAGGAAGATGGCCTCTTTATATAGGAGGAGAGAGGTGAGAGGGCCATCTCTATACATGGAAACTATTCCCGCGCCTCGGGCCATGCAACCTGGTCCTAACAACGCCGAGAATATTGTTTCCTTCCGCGATTCTGCGAAAACCGAAGACAAACCGGCCTCTAAGGCGGTGAAGCCGAGGTGAACCGGTGACACACGCGCTTGCTCAAGTTTACGAAAGTAATCGGCTCTAGAGCGTACCGACGAATTTGAACGGGGGGCCGGACCGCACCTAGGCCGGGTGGACCGCTTACCGCCTCCATGATCCATTCCACAGTCGCCACGCGCTCGGGCCGGCCGCGAGGCGACAGCACCGTTCACGTAGCGTAGCGTGAGGGGGGCCCGGTGTACCGCGCGTGGAAACCCCTCCCGGCAGGGCTACGACTATGCGGACTCGCGCCGCCGCTACAGGCGTAGTGGGGACAGACGCCATGTGTTAGCACCAGAGTGGATGGATGGTCGCCGTCTGTTCGCGGTAACGATAACGCCGCGCCTGTGATACGCCCGCCATGGAAACCGTCGGCCACCGCCCGGCCGTCTCCCCCCGCGCGGAGCTGGCGCCCCGCCGCCGGGTACCGCCGCCGCAATACCGCTACCACGCTGTCCGCTCATCGCTGGCCATGCATGTAACTATGCAGGACGTGTGGGACCCACACTTCATGTTGATTCTAATTTCTCTAATATCTTTTCACTTTGAGTCTAAACATAACAAATGATATGTCTATTTTGATCAACCACAACGAGCCCTCCACAATGGTGTACTCCGTTTTTATTATTTGAGATACTTTCTTTGATGATAAGTTGAGAATTTCTGTAAAAATAGTTGAGACACCAAAACTCGTGGAACTCGTTATATAAATAATATTTGTTTAGGATATAGCATGAAATGTTGTCATTTTAGTTTACTTTTGATGGTCAAAATATATGCCATAACGACCGTCAACAAGCCCCCCACACGTGGATCTTTGCTCATCTTGAGTAAAGGATAAAGATAAAGTAAACATAAACATAGCAATTCAAGATATGATCCCAACATAAAATCATCCTAAACATACCTCATACCCAAGCAGATATGTGGAGTGTCTAACATATATTCTTGAGCGGTTGAGAAATGGAACGGCTCAAACAAAGTCATCTCATCCCGCAGTTTCACATCCGAGTAACTTGGAGGTTTTTATAATATTTTGAAAATAAAGCATAGTTCACAAGCACTCCTCAAATGGCACTCTCAAATCTCTCAATGGTGTATATTTTCCTCACCAAGGCATTTTAGCATTGCCTTCTTTTGTTCCTACTTCTAAAAGGCTTATGTGGAGCTCGAGGTAGGAAATATTTTGTGGGCATACTTGCAATGCATATTTTGTCGAGTCAAACGATGGATCCATGGAGAAAAATTTCATACAATCAAATCAAGATGTGCAAGTGTGTGGATATATAAAGTGGCTAACCTATTTCTACTATGCTCCTTGAAACATCTCTCTCTTTATTGAGACTTTGGAAAAAATATTTGTGAGAACATGGGCTGTCTTTTTATTCTCATCTTTTCTTTTCTTCATTTTTTTTTTTTTTTGATCTATATCTCTTTTCTTTCTTTCCCCTTTTTTATTTTAATGATAGCCACATGTCTCTTTTTTTTTGAACTTTTGAGAGAGCGAGAGAGATGAACAAGTAGATGGAGCATTTATTTTGAAAGAGCCTAACAAAGATATTTTTGTTCACTCCCGGTGTAGGAGTAGAACATTTTCTAGTGGATCTAAATGGAAGGCATGTTTTGTGCCTACTCCCAGTGTAGGAGTAGTGTATTTATTTGGTGGCATGTACTTGATCTTGATTTAAGAGCATGATAAATTTCCTCAACAAGGGTCGACAAAGTTTGACGAGAGCTCAATGCAATAACAAGTAGCATATGTAGAAGGCTTTTCAAACTATATAATGATATTTGGCCTTGGTAGGAATTCTCACCATTGAGGAGCAAGTAAAGCTATGGATTTTAGCATTTTGTCAAAAGAAATTCTCCAAGTACTTTGAATAGAAAAGGTTGGATTTCCATGCCAGTGCCATATCACATTTCACAACAACCTAGGCAATATGTTTTTTCCTATATATATATTTCCCACAAGCATTGGGATATGTAAAGAACAAAACTTATGCAGCCATACTCAAAGAGCTATATTCATATTTACTTTCAAATTTCAAATCTAAGTGTGGACTTGGTTCTTTTAAATTTGCAAGAAGTAATAGAACTAGGGCATGCATATGAACAGTGGGAAGGAAGTGATCAAACCGAAGTTGTGTACATGTTCCTCCATTAGTTCACATGTGGCTTGGTGCTTTTTTTTTTTCGATAACGTTCACCCTTCGATTTCACGTAGATGTTAGTGATATAGAATACCCGATGGGCAGCACCAAATATTATTTTTTTGATAATAGTTGTATTTTTATTTTTTTTTTTAGAGAGGGGGTGGATCTTTATTCCAAAACAAGAATAAGATAGAACAAGATAGAACAAGTTTATTATGCAAAATTAATTATTTATCTTATTATTACCGGTTATGTTCATCCAACTTCATTTAAAGCTCAAGCAAGACCAAGACAAAGCTCACAACATAAACATAGTCTTGATTTGTCTCCAACATAGATACTTCTCATTGCTTATAAAAAAATTTATTTCAAGTTCATTGACCAAGATTCAACACCATGTCAAATTTTGATCAAAGAAGGTCATTTCAACCTAAGCACCATGCTTAATTTGAAAAGCCTATGAATGTACCATATATGAATACACTCAAACCGGAGCATATGACATAAAACAAAGGAAGCATGAATTTTCATGATCATTTGGGACAAGAATGAGTAAATGAGTTGGCAAACAATTATTACCTTTTGCATTACCCCGAAAGTGCATTTTACCGCATATGTGGATGGAGTTTTGGGGTTCCTATTTTGCTTAGGTGATTTTGTTGTACTGCGGTCAACTTTCGGGCAACCATCAATGCTTTGAGCCACACACATGTATGAATTGTGTATAGTTCATAAACTTTGATGATAAAAGGTGTAGAAGGAATCCTCCTTCTCTCGCCTTCTTTTTTTTTTTCATATTGTTTCTTTTTTTTTTTCTTTTTCATCATCATTTTTTATATATATTTCTTTTCCAACTTTCAATCCTTCTTTTTTTCTTTTTTTTTTTTTTTATAGCAAGGCTAGGCTGACATCATCTTTTATTTCTTTTTTTTTTTTTTTTTTTTCTGAATGACTCCTTGGTGTGTGTGTGAACTCAATTCACACCTTCCCCCAATAATTTTTGAACTTTTGGGTAAAAATTCAAGTGTGCAAAGGTCGTGGTCTCCTTTTTGAGTGTATTCCATCACCCACCGAGCATCGAGAATTTTGTAGTTGGGTGTAGCCTCATGTTTTTGAGCATCATATGCTTCTTCTCGTTCTTCTTTGTCTCCACCTGAAATGGTTAGCAACAAGAATCCCGAAGGTGCATACTAGCTTCTTGATAACTTATTCTTGCTTTTATTATCAAGAAAGGTTCTTTTTTTATGTAAAGAAAAGACAACAACACTATCTCGGAAGTGCTTTTATTTAAAGACTAAAAGCTTGTCCTGGGAAACCTTGAATTTGAAACCGGTGTTGGTGAAGTGGTTTCCCTCCAACACTGTCTCATGGTCGACCGCAAAACTTCAAGCCAAGGCACCACCTAAATTTGCAAAATTTGTGGTAGACAAAAGTATCTACGACAACCCTTTTCAAAGATCTTATGAGGCAGAGAGAAACATATGGGTTGTAGATTTTGCAAGTGGCTTGGTTAAAATCATTTGGAGATTTTTCATATGAGCATTGAATGGATGTAACATTTAAAATGTAACTTCCATGTTCATTGATCGAAATCTTCCATTTCCTGGGGAGCACTTTCTTTTTTCATGATAGATCAAGTCATCCGCAAAACATGGATCAAATATTGTTAATGCGGAGACTGCCTCATGCTCTCTTAATCGATGGGGAACGGTCTTATGAGATTATCATGTGTGGGCATAGAGGGAGAAGGTATAGAAATGTCTTCTATAAGAATTGGTTCACCCTCTATGTGTTGTGAGTGTTCTTGATGTCTCATATATAGGAATTCGAGGTATATGATGATTACGACCGGGAATTTCTAAAGCATTCCCAAAATCATCATCAAGAAAAGGTCATCCTCGAATCCAAAGGGGCATGCATAAGGATGGGATTCATCATCCCAAGAATTGTGATTGCATGCTCCCTTAACGAAGGTTCCTCAACCGAATTATGAAAAGAATTTGAAGAAACTTCAAATTAGGTTGTAGGTACCTCCTCTCGATGGTCGAGGGGCTTGACTCCTCTTTGTTTCTACCAAGGAAACTTCGTTATATATGCTAGTGTATGGGGTGTTCTCTAGGATTTTCTCTAGAATGGCTTTCCCCTCACTAATGGATTTATGTACGAACGAGCCTCCCAAACATAGGTCGAGTTGGAAAGCATCCTCCTTGCAAAGACCGTTATGGAAGTGGCTAAGAAGAACATGGTCGGGCAAAGGAGAGGTCCGGCTTTATTTAAAAGACTCAAGAACCCGGCCCGGGATGCTCCTAGAGTCTCCTTCTCTTCGTTGAAATTTGTAATTTCTATCGTAGGGCGGCGACTTGGGAATTAGGGAAGAAAGCAAGACAAAATTTGCCTCGGTTCAACCCAGGTTTCCGTGAACACCTCCAACGGTATGAGCATACCATTGTTTTCGCTCTACCCAAAAGGAGAACGGAAGCGATTTCCACTTAATGGTCTCTTGTGTCGGGCCGTAAAAGCGAGGCAAGAACACAAGTGCTCAAATTCTCAAGGTGGCTATATGGATTTTTCATTGTCGTGCTTGTGAGAAGGGTAATGCTTGAACCATGGCTATGAAAGCTGGGCGTATTTCATAGCCATTTGTAGTAATGGGGTGTGAAGATGGTGGAGGCTCCAACGAATCGCCCTTTTTAGAGCCAAAAATTTATTGATAGGCGTTGAGTCCATGTGGAATGGGTGGTAGTGGTGATGAGGTGCATAAAAATGGTGATAAAATAAAAAGGATACTCGGGCGACTTGGTTCGATCCTAGAACGACTACCAGTTCTCTAAGAACGGCGCGAGAAAGCTTGTTGGTGATTCTTGGCGTAAGCGTATAGATAATTCCATTAATTTTGAATACTGGATCTGTTAGCTTTCACCGAAAGTATTAGGGTATCGATTTCCACGGGGGTAGAAGTGAACTAGAGAAGAAACAAGATCGCCCAAGAGATAAGGTAGAAAGGTATTTTTGTAGGATGAGAGGGCACTAGTAGCGAAATGATTTTTATGAAAGACCGGCACAATCTTTTCCTGGCGGGAGCAATTTTTGCCGGTCCGGAAAAATACTCCGCCACATCCTGTTTTCTTTTACGTTAGCGGGCGATGTTTTGCCCGCCAAGGAAAGATTTTTGCGTGGTGAAGAGCACCTTAACGTGCCTCGCCACGAAAAAAAAACTTCCATGGCGGGCGCGTTAAATTGCCCGCCACGCAAAATAAATTTTTCGCGTGGCCGGGCATCCTGAAACCGCCACGCAAAACTCCAAGCCCAACAGCCCCATTTCAGCCGAGAATGTGTCGCCGGGTATATATACGGATTTGATGAAACCCTAGGCCTCACCGAGACCCTCTCACCTCACTTCTCACTTTTCCACCCGAACTGCTCTCTCCCTTCCCCACCGAGACCCTTCCTCTCCTCTCTCCGCCCGATGGTCACAAGGTCCATCCTCCTACTCCACCCGGCGGGACGGCTATGGGGCGGCGGCGGCGTTGTGTGGCTTCCGACGGCGGCCATGTGGGGCCAGCGACGGGCGTGGCGGCCGACGGCGGCCATGGGGCTTCTCCGATGGATCAGGGCTGACATGCGGGGGTGGGATCCGGCTTGGCGGGCTCGACGACGCTGGCTCTCCGACACCGGCCGCGTCACCTTCCCCGCATCCCGGCGGGCGCTGGCGGGTCATCCACGACGGCGGATTCGCCGAAGAACGGCCTCCCTCCACACGGATCCGCGGCGTGCCTCCTCCACGTGGATCCGACGACGCCGGCCTCCACCACAGGCGGATCCGGCCGGTGGCGACCTCCACCATGGCGATCCGGGCGGCGCCGCCTCTCCACGGCGGATCCAAAGGCGGGCGCGCGGAACCGGTCCCTTCACCAGCGCCGGCGGTCCTCCGTGCATGGCAGAGGTGACGAGGAGGGCCGCAGGCGCTGATCCACAGGCCGAGAGGCAAATGGCAAGATCCCAACCCTAGATGGGCCCAAGGGCCCATGGATGGGCTCGCGGGCCTATCTAGGCTTCGCTTTTATTTTTTTGAATTTCCACCGTGGCACGCACATATACTCGCCCACGCAGCTTGATTAACCGTAGACACTCCCGCCGTCACGGTAAAAATTGTTTTCCGTGACCTTTACTTGGTGATCGGGCACACTTGCCCGCCACCCAAAATATATTTCGCGTCACGCAAAAGTGTTTAGGTACTAGTGGGGGTTTTCTAAGTCTTTCCCAAGATCACTAGATAACCTAGGTTTAGGCCATTGTACTTTTCTTACTTGGTGGGTAAACGACCTTTCCGATTCTTTAAAAAGACGGGAAAAAGTAATCGGGGAATGCCGCCTAAAGCTCTACGAAAAACACCAACCTAGCACGTGGTGGAATACAGGCCAAGCTCCGAGCTGCCACCCGGGGCTACCACAAACTATCCACGTAAGGTTGGGCGCAAACTCAGTAACCGGTAGTTCAGACACCACGTCTACACTAATGATTACGATTCTAGTCACAATTTATAACTAGAACCTTCGATTTAACGGAGATCCCGCAAAGCAAGTGAAGTGAACGCTAAACTTTAGTTGAATAGATAACTCCCGGAATTATGAAGAAATACCACGGATCTTACTCACGGCTAGTCGTCTCCGTAGAGGTACAAGTTGAGGGCGAAAACCGACGAACGGGGGCGAACTCCGGTGAACCCGGCTTCTCCTCCGCTCTTCCCTCTCCTCTCTTCCTCTTTTCTAATTGATACAACTAGGTGGGGAGCACCTAGAGGGACACTAACAACAATGTATATAATATGAAGATGAAGCTTTATTGTGTAGAATGTGTTAGAATAGAGGAGATGGGCCTTTATATAGGAGAGAGGTGGAGAGGGCCATCTCTATACATGGAAACTATTCCCGCCAGGCCATGCAACCATCCTAGCAACGCCGGTAACATTGTTTCCATCCGAAAATAAAGGCCGAAACCTGAGCAAAACCGGCCTCTAAGGTGGAAGCAGGTGAACCGTGACACACTGCCGTTTCGTTTTCGAAAGTAATCCGCTCTAGAGCGGTGAACCCGGCCGAACCAGGGCTGGACGCGCCGGCTGGAAAGGTGGGGCTTACGCCTCATCGGGATCCGATTCACAGGTCGCCATCGCGTTCTACCGGCCGGGCGGGCGATTAACGCTCCGCGGCGCGGCGAGGGGGCAACCGGTGCCTCGCCAGGGGCCCTGGCCGGCCGCCTGACTATGCGGATTGCGCGCCGCTACGCGCAGGCGGGGACAGATGCCACGTGTCGCCACTGAAAGTGGATGGCGGTCGTCGGCCTCACCCGACGGCATAACGCCGACACAATCGCCCGTCCGATTGCCCCGCCGTTACCGCCGCCGCTGTTCTCGCCCCGCGGGAGCAGCGCCCGCCGCCGGGCAAACCGCTGCTGTTAATTTGCCGCCACGCTGGCCCGTCTATCGCTGGGCTATGCATGGGTCATGCCAGTGTGTGGACCCCACTTCATGTTGATTCTAATTTCTCTAATATCTTTTCACTTTGGAGTCCAAACATAACAAATGATATGTCTATTTTGGATCGCATGAGCCCTCCACAATGGTGTACTCCGTTTTATTATTTGAGATACTTTCTTTTGATGATGAGTTGAGAATTTACGCAAAATAGTTGAGATACCAAAACTCGTGGAACTCGTTATATAAATAATATTTGTTTAGGATATAGCATGAAATGTTGTCATTTTTTTTACTTTGTGGTCAAAATATATGCCATACCGGACCGTCAACACCATTCTGGTTTGGGTGGGAAATAGCAAGAGTGAGTCCATGTCGAACTCCCCGAATAACAAGGCAACATCTTACCCTAAACCCATGATCATTATAACATAAGTAATGAATATCATAAAATGATAACTATGAACCGTTAGCAAATAGAGTCATCATCGTTGATGCAAAGAGTTCCAAGGCGCCCATGTCCTTGGACAAGGCTAGTATAGTAGTTTGATAAACTCTGCGCCAAAGGTGTACACTTTCACTACAAGTCGTGATCCCAAATGCAAGGGTTTTGCAAGGAGCGAACACAGGAAACCACTAAGAAGTTCCCCAAAGGTTCGTCCTAACAAGTTGGGGGTAGGGTAAGTCGTCGGACATAGAACCCCTTCCTATGTGGCACATAACTTCGCGGCCTATACTCACATATTAACGGGATAGGGAGCATACTATGTCCAATCGGCAATTCCTCCAAGTCACTAGAAAAATGATCTCTAGGGAACCAATGTGAGAGCCATATAACCCTCGAGTTATCTTGTACTTGAAATCCGGCCCTCTAATACGGACAAATCATCACATTGCCAAATGTTTATTTTTTAACGTTCATTGCATAAACATTAAGCAAGCTTTATAAGATTATGGTTTAAAGCTAGCATATTTCAAAACTATACTTGCCTTTTTATAGTTGCTCTAACTTTGTCATCCGTTGCTTCGGTTATCATCTTTTCGATCTTCAAGCGCTCACAAGTGGTCCTCGTTCTACTTTCGTAGCAAGCACCACACACAGGCAACATACAAGCAACAAATAAAAAACATCTAAGAACAAGAGAGCAAGAGTTCAAAACAACATGCTAAGAGAGAACTCGTTGCTTTCTACGGTCGAGAGAACGCTAGAAACGCCGATAACGGTTATCGATAGAAAGGAGCGACTACCCGATGATTTTATATTACGGAAGGAGATAAAAGACTACATGCTTTATTCATTTTAATTAAGAAAATCATGTGAATAAAATTAATTCAGATTGGTCACATCATATTTGAATTCAAAACAAAGTTAGACTTAGTCATATTTTATTTATGAACATAGCATATAAATTAATCAAGTTAAACTTTATCTTTTGCAAAATAATAATATATATGTGAATGCAACTAAAAGATATAGGACATGCAATGTGTTTAAACTAAACAAATTATTATTTATAAATATATTTATATTAGCAATTAATCACATTGACATTTGATTCGAAATCACCGAAGTATGGAACCTATATTACTTTTTAATTGTAAACCCATTTACATAAAGCATTAATCAAATTGCATTTAGTTAAATAAATTTAAAATAATTTTCATGAATAACATCAGCACTACTGCGAAGAGCACGACGATCACGATTCTAAACATCTTGAGCGACTTCGATTCCGACTTAAAACGGCGAAACTTGGCGGGACGTTTAAAGATTAAGGACTAATGTGTGATTTCGAAAATAAATAATTACCAAGAGGTCCTTCTTCTTCCTTGTCACCTTCTTCCTCACGTGGAGGGCAGCCATGGCTGAAATTTTTGGGCGACGGCTCGCTGAAGCGGGCCGTACTTCTGAAACCAGTCGTCGAGGGGCTTCGCCGGCACGCGTATTTATATGTAGGGTTTGGAGTAGATGGAAAAACGAGATATTTTATAATTTCGGGATTTATTTAATTTCATGAATTAAACAATTCGAAAATCTAGAATTGTATTTAAGCCACGAAAAATACTCGAAGCCTCCAAAATTCTAGGAAAATTCCCAGAGACACTTTTGATCATGGTGATCCAAAATAAGGTATTTGGAACTCATGGAAAGATATTGGAGAGGATCTAGGGAAAATAGAAATGCCCAAAAGAAAATTGTGAAAAGGCTCCAAAAATAAAAAAGTCCTTAGAATATTTTTGGAGATGGATTTATGAAACTTGATCATTAAGGAATGGTTTAGAATAGGAGACAAAGGATTTGAGAATGTTTCAACAAAGGGCTAAACTAAGATTAAAGGGAGTTGATGGTGGAAATAGTAGAAAACAGGTTGGAGAGACAAGACCGTTGCACTAACCACGTTTCAAAAACTTTATACCCACTCAAAATCATCAAAACAAGTAACAACCAATGAATTGGGAGAGATTAAGATTTAATCTAGTGTTTTCTATTCACAGCCCAAAAATCAGAAATTTTGGGGTGTGAGTTGTCCTCAACGCTCAAACAGGTAATCCGAAGATCTAATCTTTGTGTTAGTCATGTTTAGTCTATCCAATCTATTTGGTGTGCTAGTTGTGGTTAGGTGGCCGGACGGAAGAGCTAAAAAATAATCAAAGGGAGGGTGAAGATCATCTTCTAGCTCTAGCAACTTCTATTATAGCTTAATTCATATCTAAAAATAGCTTAATCTATGCCTAAAATTAGCTTTCCCATGTCTAGAAATAAGGAGGGGCTGAGGGAGGGCTCCACTTGATTACCGGCAAATAAATTTTGGGCCAGGTAGCCCCTGGCTCCGGCCCCTGGTTGTGGTTACACTTGTTTTATATGATCATGCTATGTTATTTGGTATTGAATCATACTATGATCCGTGATGTGCTTTTATGCTATGCTAATATGCTTCACATACTTTATCTAGTAGATCTGTTTGTCATGATTTATATTATGAAATTAACTGAAATTACCTAATATCTCAACACAACCTTCGAGCTTCATCGGTGGGCTTCCGTCCCCCGCCCAGCACACGCTCCCGTAATATATAGGGGAAGGGCGACGATATCGCAGAAGATGATGGTAACTTTTACTTCAAACTTTGTGGAGAAGTGATCCAAAGCTCCGCTGCGTCATGCTCATGCCTTAGCATAGCGACGCCGCAGGTTATTACCTTTTTTTTTTTTTGTGGAGCTAGGTTAATTATCTCTGGGATGTTGATTCCAGAGGAGCCGTGGCAACAATACAAACAAGATGAGACACCGGTGGAATACAGCCGTTGTGTTCGTGTCGTGTGGTTCTTGAGGTCGTGGGCCTACAGCCCATGGGCCAACATAGGGCCCCCACGGTGAGAACTGCAGGAATTAAGGAATTGAACGGCACTGGAGAATTAAGCAATGAAGCTCAAAAAAATATATATGCACTGTTTTTCTGGCTTTCATATTGGTTCTTACTGGTTCACCAAAAGAAAGGTTTGCCCTCAATTACAGAACTGGAAACACAATTAATAAGCGTATCCTGTAGTTAAACAGGACGAATATAAGTACTCTCAACACTATTTATATAAGGAAAAAAACACAGATAATCCAAACCGGTGTCTAAAAAAATATAAGGATCTCGTCCAATCATTCCTCTCCTGAACTTGAGTCTATTGGGGGTTTGTTCTTTCGTGCTGGCACCTCTTTCTCGCCGTTTAGCATGTCAAGAACGTCAACCATGGTCGGACGGTCCGCCGGTTCAAACTCCATGCACATGAGCGCTAACTTTAGGCACCTCGCAACGTTCATTAGCTCAGATTCTTCAACGTGTGTGGGATCAAACATCGCCCTCATATAGTCCACATTTTCGAGCTCCTGAAATTGCAGTGTCCATAACAGTATGGAACTATGAATGTGTTTTCCATTGCAATAGTATGCGTGTAAATATGTTACTTACACTTTCACAATCCGAGCCATATTCAAAATTAGCGCATGCTTCGACACACTTTTGGAGGATGGCCCCAAAGCAAACAGATCGTTCTTCTTTGAAACTACACCGTCGCCAATAAATTCAGGAGCCATATGTCCCCTGGATGTTAGTGAAAAATGGGATCTTATAAGGTAGAAAATTTAATAAATAAATAAATAAATAAAAGAGCTTACACTGTGCCATCTATTTGGTCAGTAGTCATCATGTCAACTCCGTTATCCAGCACAACAGATAGTCCAAAATCAATGATCACAGGATTCATGTCCCAATCGTACATGATGTTTTCTGGTTTTAGGTCTCGATGAACCACATTTTGCTCATGCAGGTAGTGTAGGCCCTGCGCTATCCCCAGAATTGTCCGGAAGTGGAAGGGCCAATGAAATTGTCTACGCACTGCCAAGGAATATTAGGTCAGACCATATACACTAATTACTCCGAACAAGACAACATTGATCCACACCTTCTAACATGTCCTTCAAGGTTCCGTTCGGCAGGTATCCAATGACCAGAATGTGACGTGGCAATATTTCTTCTTCTTCTTGGTTCGGAAATGACACCGCATGGTCGTCGATGCAATATCCCAGAGTTTTAACTACATTTTTGTGCTGAAGTTTTACGCCAGTAAACAGTTCGTTGCTAAACAGCATGTCCGACAACTCATAATTATCACTATCATGATCTAAATCTTTGATGGCAACGACTTGTCCATTACGCAAGTAACCCTGCAAATCAGGCATGAGGACAATCGGTTTAGTGGATCAGCCGGAACATCCCGATCAACAAGGATAAGGGCAGGAGAATCAAGTAGAGTCCCTAGCATAGTGGCGCTGCAAGAGCACCAGACCTCCTACCTTGCTATATATTATGCCTTCTTTATTTCGAGAACATTGTTTGTTGTTATCATGGTGATACATTGAACTGAAACCTGCAAGTCATGGTGTCACGTTTTGGCTTTGGTACAGGTCCTGTTTCGGTGACTTGTTGCATGCAACCATCAGAAGTTGGCTGGATTCATTTCAACTTTGCCAGGTACTACTTGGAGTTTCCTTTCCCAGTTCCCATGTTGTAATTATCCTTCTGGTTATCAGCTCATGAATGGTGTTGAAATTTAGTTGGCATAAAATTGAATCCAGAAATCCTATATAATTGTTCTTTTGGTTTTAATTTGGGGTGTTGGCATAAAATTGAATCTAGAGATCCTATATAATTGTTCTTTTGGTTTAACTTGGGTTGTTAGCTTTATGTGGGAGTAGTTTGCTATGATTCCACTATGTGGTATGATGTGAAAAACTCATTCTATCACATATTTCCCATGATTTCTTTAATCCACAATTAGTGTGAATGTATGGTCTGTTAGTGTTCCCTACTATACTTGTGAATTTGTTATTATTTCTTAACATTATATTGTGTACACTGCCAATTATGCTGTAATGAGCGGAGGTGTTCACGCACACACCTGGGAGTTCAGATCCTTGCCCTGTGGTACAGGCCAGGCCACCGAGATTCTTCTTGATCCACACTACATGCCAGTTGACATATGGTCTATTGGAAGCATTTTTGGCATGATTTTGATGCACTCAGAGATCACTTTTGAATGCAAACTCTGAGTTGTCGTGGCTGGTCCACATCTTCAGGTAATATCCCCATTGCCTTTAGTTCGTTGTTTTACCCTGTCTGATTATACTAACAATGATACTAACTGTGACCCATCTTGTTTTTCGGAGTGCTATGTTGCTGGGCGCCCTGATTTTCATGTGGCTAGGCGTTGGCATGACTACCCCAGTGCTGGCATGACTACCCCAGTGCTGGTTTCATGAGATACAACTAATGCTGAAAATTATGCACTTCAGGTGGCCCCCTATCACCCCCCCTGATCTGCAGGTACCGTTCTTGGCTAAATTTAGAGAGAATCAAGTAATATGAGTGCCGGCCCTAACTAATTTTGTGACCTCTAAATTCTGGTCAAGCTAATTCCCATGGTGTTCAGGTTCACATACATTGGCTTTACCAGAAGCGTGGTGTTGTGGTGAACTTCAAGATTCAGTTGATTACCATATACAATTATTATGCCTATGATTTGTGATTGGGGCCATGACAGAGATCTTTTGTTTAGATTAAGGCATTAGCTGGTAGATTATGTACAAAAGAGAATTACTGATAAAATTTTTTGTACAAGGTGTAGTCACTTGTTAGTGGTTCTGACTTGAGAACTATTACTCGAGTATTTGTTCATTTTCATCTGTGATCTCTTGTTGGAAACAAATAATATCACACACTGCTATATCTCGCAAGCTGATTTGAGGACAAGTGGAGAAACACCGAAATTCATTAGATCTATGTAATAGAATAGTGGCAAACACTAGAAGTAAGGAAGTAGCCCCGATAAATCTAAACATTTTTATCCAAATTATTTGCAATGGATCAATCACAATTTGGAAATATTGTGCGTAACATATTTTCCCCATTTTTGTTTTTCATGAACATCCTAAAATACCGCTGTTGTGTTAGCACGGGCATTATACTAGTAATATTAAAAGTTTCGTTATAATATAGTATCTTTACCACTTCCTCCATCGCACTACTATGGAAACTGATTTTAGGAGTCTCTCCACTTTTATTTACAAGAGAATCACAAAATATTAACTGTCTCGACAAATATTGGGCTTTGTTTAGTTCATGAAAAATAGCCAAAAAAAATGCTATAGTACACGTCATATCGAATCTCTTGGCGTATGCATGAAGTATTAAATGTGCGAACACATGGTTGATTTAGATCAAATGTGTTTAGTTGTGTGATTGAGTGATTGTCAACAAATCACCATTTTACTTCTATTTTTTATGCTTCGATATGTTTCACCGGCACACATGGAGTGTCGAAGACGTATCTCTTGGTTCGTGTTTTATAGGTGTGGAACTCAGAGTTGGTAGATGATAGCGATGTGAAGGGGCCAAGCAGGGCGTGCGGGCCGGACGGACCACGGACGTGAAGGACAGACATGAGGCTTGGACCGAGGGGACTGAATGGTTGGGTGGCTAAGCCATGTTGGAAGTGACATCATCGGGACATCGACGAATGCAAGAGGACGTGGCGGGACCGTGTCGATCGGGTCAACACGGCAGACGTTCAAGACGAGCGGGCGGCTCGGGTTGACTTGGCGAGCCGGGTGGTCAAGACGGCGATGACATGTGTTGAGGAGGTTTGATGGTTTGGGCCTTAAAACCACCGGTGGATGGTTTTGTGGTTTGGGCCTCAAAACCACGGGCTCGGATTTCCTAGGGTTTTCTCCTCAAAACCTAGGTGAAGGTTCCGTGGCGGAAGGACAGCACGCCACGGCATAGGGGAGTTTGCATCGGGTCGAAGCTACCAGTGAGATGGCGTGGTGGCCGTCGGATCAAAAGATATCCATGTCTGACCATCCCTGGCTAAGTGGTTTTGGCAATTAATTGTATCAATAGGTGTAGGATGATTATTCGGACCAAGACTATAAATAGACAGGGCAGCACTCCATCTCAGGTCGTCTCTCCGGTTTATAGTTTGTCCTTAGGTTTTCCTAGTCCGTAGTTGATCCGGAGTGGCAGAGGTCTAGACAACTATTGTGATTTGTGTTCGTAGGGAAGCACACTCCTTAGTGTGTGCATGCCCCTAGGCTTTTGGGATCATCTTTGGCGTTGTGATTTTGTTCTGACATGTGTTCCTGAGCTATTTTCGTCACCCATTTCTCCCCTGCTCTGTAGTCTCAATTTCCTTCGATTTTCAATCATTTGAGCCCATTTCTCTTGCATTGATTTGTGCTATGTTGTGAACCTAAGAGAATCACTGAAAGATTTGAGTGATTCCTCGCGAAATCGCAGATCGAAGCAAGTTTAGGATAGGGTTCTTGTTTTTCAGGTTTGTTTTTCGATCTGTATTTCCGGGGCTTGAGTTGATCTCAGATGTTGGTTTTTGGGATTTGGTTCGTTGTAGGGTCAATTTCGGCTGATTAAATTTTGAGCTCGTTTCATGGAGATTTTGAGTGGATTTATTTGATTCTTACCTTGTGTGTTCTTCTGTTCTTTTGTGTTCAGTTCGTGCATTTGTCAGTCCTTCCACTCAGTCGATTTGGTGTCTTCGAGTACGAGCAGACCAGTACTAGGTCTATGGCACATTCTTAATATACCAAGGTTTATGGCACATTCTTAATAAGCAAAATAAATCTAACTGAATTTATATATTCATGAAATATACCAAGCAATCAGCAACTAGATTCTCCTGTCAACACATATATTTCAAGCCAAGGCTTAATAAACTTAAAAGGTCAAAACCCACATTGTGGTGTCATGTAGAGGACACAAAACTATAAATGGGAAGGAAAGAACGTATAGAGTAGCCAATATATAAATTGTATTGTAACGGAGGATAAAAGGTACCTATTTTACTATTCTACTAGCATATGGTTTACGGGCCCTACATTTCTCTACAAATTACAAAATTCAAGTATGGGTCATGCATGAGCATTAGTTCAAGAACTTGTGGGCAGTCATAAAAGAATGCTAAAGAAGAAGTAGAAGGTAAAGCATATGGAGCACCTTGAAAACATTACTCATGCGCAGTTTGAAGTGTCCGGTGGGAAGATTAGAATCGTAAGAAAAGTCATTTGTGGCATCTTGCAGTTCAGTGAAATTAAACTTTGTTAACCCTGTCACAAGGATAAAATATAAGAAGACATGTAATTGATGAAACTATACAGAAAATTGTAAATTGCTACGCCTTGCAATTTAAAAGGAGGCAAATAACATTCACTGATAAATGGTCGATATGGTATTGGTTAGCCTGTCTATTTAACCAAACGGGACATATGAATAATAGTGTAGGATGGTGACACAGAAGTAGGAGTAATGTTGCAAAGTGAGATTGTAATGCCAGAGATATCTTACCAGATAAGGGATCAGATTGTATTGCTACGCCTTCTGCTGCCCTATTAATTTCATCTATCTGAGATCTGCCATCATTGCCATTGAGAAATGTCAATAGTTAAGTTGACTATTGATAGTATCCAATAGTCTATCAACATAGGTACAAGATAACTGTTGAAAGGTGCTACACCCTGTGTTTAGTTATCACGCATTCTAAATTAAAAAGCTATCAACTACAAAGTTACATAACTTTTTAGTGAATACAATGAATATATGATTTTTAAAATAAAACATTGTCAACTGTAAAGTTTTGTAACTTTTAAGATCTACAATTTTTGTTTTATCAAGTTTTTCTATCGGAGCAAATTTGAAAAATTAAAATTGAAGATATGAGAACTTCAAACGTAATTTTCCATGTACACTGATTTTAAATAGAAAAGCTGGGTATACTCAAGTAGACTATATCCATTCCATTCGAAGTTAAAGGAACGCCATATAAACATGTTTTACTCTAGTTACTAGTTATGTAACAGATGCAAGGTTAAGGCGCCATGGCTCGAGGTATAATAATTTACAGGCTAACAAGTTGTGCTTGAGTTGGTTGTGGTCATCATTTGACATCTTTATGCTACCGGCCAGCGCTGATGTAAAAAGCAGTAATAGCTTTCTAGGGTCGGAACTTTAATAATTATTAATTTACATCTCCGAGAAGATTAAAAATAAACGAATAGTGCTTAGCATTACCTGTTTTGAGGCTGCAGAGGTGGAGCAGCTTGTGCGATGATGCTCCTCAACGTAATTCCTATCTGCAGTGCACTACTTGCGAAGGAGCCAACTGTGACTTTGCGCAAGATGTCGTCCTGCACAAGACGCAGCTGCTTCGCCATGTTCCTGGCCCCGATGAAGCGCCGCACGACATGCTTCTGCTGGCACTTTTATGACCAGCTCCAGGGCGCCTTCCAGGCTCTCTGCCAAATCTTCCAGAGCATCGTGCATCGAAATATTGTTATCCTTATGAATCGCCTCCGTTGCCGGACTCACCTCGTCGAAGCGCTTGACTGTCTGACTGAAGCAATCGATGATTCTTGTGACTCTTGCCACGCACTTCTCGATGTCACGGCACTCTTTCTCATTCTGCTTCACGTCCTGCACAGCCTCGTTGATCTTGAGCCCGATATCGATGATCTTGCCCACGCTGCCCAACGCAATATCCGCCATCTTGCGCTTGCAGCTGATCGAGATCTATGACCGGATGAGATTGGGGAAAACCATGCATTCCGCATACTTGTCATAAAAAGTTTAGCGATTGATCAACGTAATGATTCAAGAGGCACTGATACCTTAATATGGCGGGTTCTTGTATTTTTCCGTGCTTATTATCTCCTCTTGGATTCCTATTACTTCAAACCGGCACAGACTAAGCGGTAATGCATGTCTTCCTTGTTTGTCTTGTTCGTTTTGCCCAGACGATCGATCAGCAGCCCAGGAAGTCTTCTTCGATCATACTACTCCGTGTATATATCAAGGAGTAGAGCGATTACTAGTAATCCAAAACTGCTCTCGATCCGATCCCAAATCAAGCAATTAATAAAGAGGGAAAGCAGGGAAGTAGAGCTAGAGAGGTCTAACCTGCCGGCCGGCTAGCGAAGCGCATCGCTTGTGTGGATCTTAGTCTGAATGAGGGGGAAGAATAGCACCATGGACAGTTGGTCAAGCGGACTGATTAATCTTTAATTAAGGTCCTTCGTCTTCGCGTGCTGCACTACCGTGTAGATGCATGTGCGCGTTTGGCCCACTTCACCTGCTCCCGTGACCTTATCGATGTATATATACTACTCAAATATTATTCAAGCGTTGGGTATACCAATTCCCCACGTGTAGCATATATCACGACAACGACCAACATATCTAAACTACTAGCATTGTGCCATTCGAAATAATGATATGACAGGGGACATCGTTGGTTCCCAGCAGCATCGTTTGGACCATTAGTTCCGTGTTTGAACCTTGATCTGGTTCCTCACCATGAAGACGGCATGCCACAGCGATCAAGAAATGTATTAACAAAGAGTAGTTAGAGAGAAAAGTTCATTTTTCCAATCTTCAAATTGCACAAACAACAGAATACAATTGAACTGTTGTGTTCATGATACGATTCTTGATATGATGTGTAAGCTTTCATCTGAAGAAAACTTTATTGCTATATTACATGATAATGTTGAAGGACCAGATGCACTAAGCTATGTCGGTAGGTTAGGCCACCGAAATAGAAAATCCGAGCACATTAATTCTGATGAAGCAATGGTTACTATGATGCCAAAGCTGAGATCATATACTGTATTCATGAGTTTTATTGATAGCCGGACCATCAGTTTTGAGATTTAAACCTTTGCGTGTTTTGGACATAGTAGATTGCAACTTTGAGGAAGGTTGTCACATTGAGCATCTTGGTACTTGAGATATCTTGGGATACTAGGTCGAGACAATTGGCAGCTTGCGCTCCTGAATCAACTAGGAATCTAAATTTACTGCAAACACTTGATGTGTGGGCAAGATTGCCAGCAAGTATCGTATCGTGCACCTAAGGCTGTCTACACCGCAGAACAGGATCAGTTCCTCTAGGAGCGATTTAGAGGAAATCGCGCTGCACCGCTGTCTTGGGAGTGGTACGCTGCCAGCCCGTTCCCTTTATTCACAGCGTCTTTGCGTTGGTTCTCCAAGACGCCCGGCGTGGAGAGGGCGAGAGAGCCCAATGTTGGGGAGCTCGTCCGACAAGGAGGCGCAGCCGTGGATCGGCCGTGCCATAAGCCCAGGGTCTGCTACGCCCGCCTCGCCCACCGCCGGACCTCGACGGGACGGCGTCGAAAGAGGGAGGTAATGCGCCGCATCCGCGCGCCACCATGTCCGCCCCACCAGCCAAGACGGCACGCCACCCGACCAAGAGGGACAAGATCACCGCCTTGCCTCCGCGTCGCAGCGGTCGCGGCGATCTCCCGGCCCTCGCGAACCTCCCTCCCGCTGCGGCGCCGCCCGGTGGCAAGAACGAGGGCACACGTGCGGGCGCCTCCGCGCCCCGCTCATAGCGGCCGGGAAGCGAGGACGAACCGCCGCCGATGGAGCGCCGTGCCGTGGAGGAGCACGATAGGGTGTAGGGGGCCTCGTGGTAGGAACCGCAGCCCGCCGAATCTCGCGCTTTGCCGCGGGCGAGGGAGCAGGAGGCCATCGAGGCTGTGTGTGTGACTGTAGCGCCTTGCCGGCGCGCCGAGCGCCCGGGTCACGCCGCCCGCCTTGCCGGTTGTCTCGCCCACTTTTAATGGGTCGTTAATCACACGTGTTTACGCCCAGGATCATGCCACAAACACGCACATTATTAACAGATAATGGTAAACAGAAATAATAGTAATCCGAGCTTATTAAATATAGGATAGAAGGGCTTACAAATGGCGACGAAGGGTCACTAAGCCGGGTTACAATATCAGAGTTGGCCAACCGAGAAGCGGTGGATTAACTATGACACCGCCCCCGCATCTACGCAGGCGCATTTGTGCATGGATGAAATCTGGGCTTCAATGTCCTTCTCCTAAGCAAACATCTTACGACTCCTACGATACTTTGGTCCTCTACTTCATTGTCGATCTTACCTTCACATGTGCCGATATCGTAAAATAGAGGGGTGAGTACAAACGTACTTCGCAAAGTCCCAAACCGGGGGTTGTAATTATTAAGGGTTTGGGCCCTAGCGGAGTCTCTAAAACTGCTCGCTAGTTCTCGAGGTTATCTTATCTCGTGATCACCTTCACATGTCGCAAAAGGTTAGTTATATCTAATCATAGATGTTCTTTGCCTAGCATTCGCCCATTCCAAGGACGTGGCTATTCGAATAGATTTAAATAAACTCAGCAGAGGTTGTACAAATTTTCCCACACGATAGGCGTTGTCTTCACCATCATGACTTGGCTTAGACAGGCCTAACGAGATTCTGTACCCGCTTGAGTGCTACTCTAGGTGTATTGGTATAATCTTCACCACGACTTCTCAGGGGTTGGAAGGATGACGCATCATCCTAGACAATATGGTGATACCAAATCACCCGCGGCTTTACAGGTAATACCTTATTACTCAACCTATACTGTCAACACTACACTCAATCATCAATATGTGCCTCTCGAACTGCGCCACTGCGCCCAAACACTTACGTGGAAGATCACTCAGCATCCACGCCCACCGGACCATGGGGCCACTCTCCCCATGTCTGCTCCCAATAGGTCGTTTGCCTACTCCGGCCACCTCGGCTCCAAACTATACCTCAACCCAACGGGGTGTAAAATCTAGCCGCCCATATCGGCGTGTGGCTGTACGCAATATCTCACTAGGTAGAAGGTCTATGAACCGGTCCTTAGGGAGGCGAGTATCTCTCCGCAGGAATCCCTCACGGCAATTCCCGTAGCAATCCATCTCACAATGGATTACTACCCACCTCTTTTGTTGGTTAGGGTTCATTAGGTGTTCTCGTGTTATACTTAGTTATCACGTATGAGCGTAGACAACGTGGATGATTACGTAATCCGGCTTAGCTCCATAGCTACGTCATCAGGCTCATACCACTATATACTAATCCAATTATCATTATCATCAACATTATCTCATCATATTATTAAGGTCATGATTAAAGGAGGGGTAAGGACTTGCCTGGGAGGTTCTTACAAATCGCACGGCGTCAAACGTCTTCTAGCGTACCGGACGGATACTCCTAATTGGGTCGCCGAAAAGCTACTTATATGGGTTGATAAACCTAGCTTGAACTATAGCACACAAAACAAACATAGAACATTATGGTGGCAATGGTTAGATGCATAGAGCTAGATTTTAGATGAATTATGGAAGTCGTTTCACGTGAAACGGTTAAAATGCATGAGATATGGATTTTATAATATTGATCTCTAATTAAATCATTAGGGTAATATAATTTTATCATGTAACAAAAATAGAACTAATTACATGATAAAATTCTATAAATCAAATAATGAATTTACAACAAATTTTCGAGAATTTTTTCGACACCGAAATGGGACTTATATCATTCTCGCGGTATGCAGTATCGGGTAGACATAGCATTTGATTCTCGCGGTACACGGGAACATCACCATACGCGTGGGCGCCACGTGGGTCCAGGTGGACACCACGGTGGACGCCATGTGGGTTACAAGTGCAGGGGCCCTAACGGCGATCGACGGGAGGGGAAACAGACGGCGATGTGGCAGCTTCCCATTTGCCGGCTTGTGATGGCGTTAAACGGAAGTGACGGCGCCGTGGGTTCTCCCGTCCGCCATTTCCAACGGCGGGCGGTTCGCTAGAGATTTCGCCGGAGTGGCCAGTCTTGGCCTATTCCTCGCCCACGAGGGGCCCGTTGGCATCCCCGTGGTGCGCGCCGAAGATGGGAATTTCGGCTCTTTTGTCTCTCCGTTGAGGTTGGGGGTTGAGCCGATGACCCGAATTTGAAAAGAAAATTGAAGCTCCCATTCACCCCCCCTGGTCGTCGCCGTTTTGATTGCTTCAATCAGATTTTGAATGCAAGCTAGTACAGGTACGTACTCTCTCCTCATCCATGCCATCAGTCAACCAACCAAGTTCTTTTGAATTTTGCCGACTTCAGAGATTTTCAAAACCCGTTTTAGCAGATACTATTTTTCATTACATCCGTTATACATCGGATACTCTGTTTTCTTGCGGCTCAGTCACTGGACTCTGTTTGTGGCCACCATTACATACTCTGTTTTCCACTCTCCTATCGTGATATATATGTACCCTGCTGGCCCCATGGTTTGTTCCTTCCTCCTTTGATTTGTATATACGTCGCTTGTTTAATCTATCACCTGTCAGTCTGTGACACCCTAATATGATTATTGAGACTAAGTAAGCGTTTTGGTCATCGGATAATTTATGGTTGTAAGCATAATATGCACAGAAGATTAAACAGAATTAATGACCAAGTTGCTTCCCTCTTGCAGATTAGTTTTTCTGACCCAAGTTTCTGCATGCGAGAGGGACTACATCAGCCAATCACAAGTGTTCACTCGACTGTGCCGGATCCTCTTATGTTCACCAGAGGCCAAGCTATTTGTTTTTTGTTCGAATATGTTGTGTCCAAGTTTCAGTGTAGTCTGCTTATTCAGACAACCTGCAACATTCTTCTTCAACCTGAACTCCTTGTTCGTATTATTTTTATTTATTTAGTTTGTGGACAATTCTGTGGTTCGTATATTGTAATAAGCTTTGAAACGTATTTATGTTGTGCAAAAGTTTGAGGAGACTTTATGTTGCTTGCATTGTCTCACGGTACATTCTAATGCGTTGGAACATATTTATGTGTCCTGGTTGTCCTGGACATGGCTGCTTGCTTGTTGACTGGTAGTCAACCACAGAAGAAGGAAACACCTGGGCCGCCCCGAGACAAGGGAAGGGAACGATTTGCAGAAGTTTGGACCTGGTGAAGAGAAGTGATCCAAAAGATTAATTAATTAGCTGGAATATCGATTGCAGAGAGGCCGCAGCGACCAGATGACACACGGAGGGGCAATACAGCAGCTCTTGTCTTCTTGTGGGCCTACGGTCCATTAACAAATGTTTTTTTTTTTTTTTTGAAAAGAGCAACGGAGGGGTCCAGGCCCCACCTGAATTTTATTATTGGCCCAGTTTACATTGGACAGGCACTTAGGCCTGGAGGAGCATATATACAATATTTACATTGAGAGTAGAGAAGACCAAACATCTACAACATGTCTATATTTTTCAGGTAGGCACACCCGCCACAATCTAGCAGCTTGTCTTGCATTAGCTTTTAATCGTTGTAGAGATGGCGGCATATTGCGAAAGACAACATCATGACGGTGATTCCAGACGTGCCAACAACAAAGCAGGATGAAGGTGTTGAATTGATGAGCAGGAATTTGTGCCGGCCTCTGAATGTTCCATAAGTTTGTAACATCTGATGGCGTGGAGGTAAACCCCAGAGAAGCCCACAGTTGGCAAGCAATCTCACACTCAAAGAAGAGATGCTCCATTGTCTCAGGGCAATTTCCGTCCATTAACAAATGTGGTGGCCGGCCCGTGGGCCACGTCGGCCCTGGTGACCTGAACCACAAGCCCATTGGCGGCCTAGCTGATCATGTACGAATCTTCTTAGCTACTCAGTCAATACTCTGTCTTGGACTCGCTTCTGGACCTGTCCCCTCCGCTGAAGCTCCCAGACAGTAATAGACAGCCTCGCAGACAGCCACCATCGCGCGGCGCTCTGAACCTCGGTGCAGTCTCCTCTTGCACCGAGATCTTGGCGGAGAAGAGAACATTGGCGCCAAGATATCCTGGATGATGGTGCCGATAATGAACGTGCATCACCTAGCGCGAGGAGAGGAAATAGGCTCGGTGGGGCACGTTCCAGAGGCCATGGTCCAGCAGGCGTAGGATTGTGTGTTGGTTCGTGTCCCTGAACTTGCTGCCAATGACGTCGTGCACAGCCGCGTCGGCCACGTATGCCGACACCATCTCGCTCGGGTTCACCGCCTACTGCTGCTGCCACGTCTAGACCACCGACGCCACAGAACAGAGTAGTCAGTTGACGCCGGTAAAAGTACTTTGTGAAAATTTCAATGATCAATGAGATCTACAAATTCCTAGTTTTCAGTTTTATCATTTAAGCAATGTGAGGCAGATGGAATTGAGTGTGGACATAAGCATGAAGCACTAGCAAACATTGCAGAACTTCAGACTTTGCATGCGAAAGAAAGGTCGAAACATAGCGGGTGAAGTCATCTATTAACACAAGGTATTATTGGTTATTGCTTTCATAAATTATACATACTACTAGTAATAACTCCGTTCAATAATTCATTTGTTTGGGATGATACCCAACTCAAGAGATTGGTGCCGTATATTGGTTCATTTTTGGCTTGGTCCTTAGTATTAGGTAGAAGGTTGTTTGTCCATCAGAGGCATAAATAAATCAAATATTGAGCACCCCTCAGTCGATCTCATGATGCATATAGCCACCCGCGATTATGTCGTAGTATTCTAGAAAGAAAGTTGGAAGTCCAACTGCTACAATGATGTGTGCAACTGTAAAAAAAATTAGCGTTAGGTGCTTAGCGTGGTGCTGGTCTTTGAGGAAAGCAGCACAAGTGTTTTAAAATGAGCAACTGGACGTAAAAGTGAACACCCCTTTTTGGCTTTTTGTGTTTGGTGGATGCTTGCCGGGCGGCCGTCCTCGGCGAAAGCTAGCCCCTAATTAAGCTTACCGCGTTTGGTGGAGACTTGTGCCTCGTGGTGAAAACAACACAAGATTTTTCAAAAGCCATCGGCGACCGTGGCCATTTCCTGATGGCTGCATCAACCTGAACTCAGACTACTGCTATGAATCCACTGCACTCATATCTGAAAAACAAGCAAGGGAAGAAGCATGAGTGTGCTGACAGGAGCGCTCGGAAGCCTTGGCCCCAAGCTTCTTCAGTTGCTCCGTGATGAGTACAAGCTCCAGAAAGGCGTGAAGAAGCAGGTGCAGTGGCTGCATAGCGAGCTGGAGAGCATCTATGCCTTCCTCCAGGAGGTCACGGAGGTGCCATGGGATCGGCTCAACAGGCAAGTCAAGGTATGGCTGCGTGAGGTGAGGGAGGCATCCTTTGACATGGAGGATGTCCTCGACACCTACCTCGTGCGCGTTGACGGCGCTGAGCCTACTGACCCGAGCGGGCTCAAGCGCGCCATGAAGAAGATGGGCAAAGTGTTCAGCAAGGCCACAGCTCGCCGCAGTATTGCTGGTGCCATCGAAGATATGAAGATTCATCTCGAGGAGATAGCTCAGAGACGTCAGAAGTACAAATTTGATGAGATTATTATGTCGAAGCCTGTTAGAGCGACGTCTACTATTGATCCTCACCTTACTGCTATGTGCAAAGAGTTGACACACCTTATTGGGGTCGAGAACTCAAGGGACCAAGTCATATCTATGCTGAATCCATCCCAACCAAATGATGAGGTGCCTGACAAGAAGATCACCAAGAAGGTTTCTATTGTTGGAGTAGGGGGACTGGGCAAAACCACACTTGCCAGAGTGGTGTATGATAGCCTAAAATCGCAGTATAACTGTGCGGCTTTTGTCTCAGTTGGACGGGATCTTGAGTTGGTAAAAGTTTTCAAGGACATCCTCTATGATCTTGACCAGGAAAAGTATAAGATCATTCATAGCACTCCAATAAGGGAGAAGCACCTAATTGGTGAAATCCAAAAGTACCTGGAGAACAAGAGGTACACATCAGCCACCCAATATTGATTTTAACTATTTAGTGCCATTCATGTAGTACTTCATTTTGTGTTTAGCTGGTTTTCACTTTCTTGTACATACATTCTATTCTTCTAATACAAATATATTCACACTCGTGCGTATTCACGAAAAAAACTAGCTAGTGTCGTGTAAGATGTTCTTCCACCACACAGTCGACAGTTGGTACTGCTACTTTTCACCATGCTGTAGGTTATAGTAAAATTATCCCCATATCCTCTATGCCAGATTGCTTCTAGAGATGGATTTTCTCCACTCCACGCATATAAGAAAATTTTCATTATTGGACTCTAAGCTAACAGCATTTTGCTAGTCTTTTAGAGTGTCGAAAAATGTATTCACGCCCTGCATAAAAGGACAATACACTATAATGTATTATTCATTGACCTTAAATATATCTAAAGTTTTTTAAATTGGCCCTTTGTGTGCAGTTTCCAAAGTATTCCAAAAGTTGTAGAGTTAACTGTTTGGGCTCTTCAATACATTGTCGATTGTTAGCGCTCAAGATTTTTAAACATCAGCACATAGTTTCTTTTTATTAGCGTGATCATGTGTTTGATGTGTCATGCCAATTTTTTTAATCTTAGTAAATTTCAGGCTTTTGCAGTGCAAACATTACTAACCAATGGTTCTTGAACTTTCATGTGGATAGGTATTTTATAGTTATTGATGATGTATGGGATGTGCGCACTTGGCAAGAAATAAAGCTGTCACTTGTTGAGAATAATTGTGGAAGTATAGTAATCACAACTACTCGTAAATTTGATGTGGCCAATGAAGCTGGTGATGTTTACATGCTAAAACCACTTTCTGATGATGACTCTATGAAGTTATTTTATACAAGGATATTTGGTGCAGACGGGAAGTACCGTGATAACCAACCAGAAGATGTCATCAATAAAATTCTAAATAAATGTGGAGGTATACCATTAGCAATCATGACAATGGCAAGTTTGATAGCTGGTAAAGAAAAGAACGAATGGTCGGAGGTCCTGAACTCTATTGGTTTTGGATCCAAAGGCAACAGGGAAGCTGAAGACACTATGACAATACTTTCATATAGCTACTATGATCTGCCTCCACATTTGAGGACATGCTTACTATATCTAAGCACATATCCAGAAGATCACGGGATCAATAAGGATTCTTTGATATGGAAGTGGGTAGGTGAAGGATTTATTGATGGGAAACAAGGTACAAGATCATTTGAGCTTGGAGAAAGATACTTCAATGATCTCATTAATAGAAGTTTGATCCAGGCGGTGGAGAAGAGCTGGGATGGAGTAGTATCAATATGTCGTGTTCATGATATGGTTCTTGATCTGATGCGTAAGATTTCATTTGAAGAAAACTTTGTTGCTATATTAGGTTACAATATTGAAGGAACACCTACACTAAGTAATGCTCGTCGGTTAGCCCACCAAAATGGAATAGATGAACACATTAATTCTGAAGCAATGGTGACTGGGATGCCAAAAGTGAGGTCATATACTACATTCAAGTGTATTATTGATATCCAGGACTGGCTTTTGAGATTCAAACTTTTGCGTGTGTTGGACATATCAGTAAACTGCAACTTTAAGGAAGGTCGCCACCTTGAGCATCTTGGTGATTTACTTCACTTGAGGTATCTTCGGATAACATATCAAGGCAGTGGTTATATTGAGCTCCCAAAACAAATAGGGAATCTTAAATTACTGCAAATACTTGATGTGGATGGAACGTTGCCAGCAAGCATTGTGCACCTAACAGAGCTGGTCCGGCTACGTGCATGGAACAAGGTACCAGACGGGATTTGTTTGTTGGTTTCCCTGGAGGAGCTCAGAATATTAAATGGTCGCAATGATAATCCCAGGAGATTTCTTAAGGACCTAGCCAGCCTGCGAGAACTGAGGCTGCTCCATTTTGCCACTGATGGGTTGGATAAGAGCATGCAGGCAGAATTTGTTTACTCTCTAAGGAATCTGCAAAAGATCCAGTATATAAATGTGTCCGGTGCTAGTTGGCTCGTAGATACAACCATGTGGGAGGCAGTAGGCTTTGTGCTCCCACGACCTCTCCGACATTTGGGGTGGTCTCTTATTAAATTTTCTAAATTCCCGTCATGCATCAATCCCTCAAGTCTCCCCAACCTGTCCCACTTGAGTCTAGAGGTAACTACTCTGGTTGAGCAGGACCTGAATCTCCTTGCTAGGCTGCCAGCACTCTGTTATCTTTGTCTTGAAACACATTCCACAGTAACATCTAGTAATATTAATGCCACTGATGGCTGCTACTTCCAGAAGTTGAGGTATTTCCAGGTCAATACAATGGTCCTATTTGAGCAGCCCAATGAGGAGGACACTAGGATTTCATTGCACATATGGAATGGAAAAGATGATATGCCCTTTACCTCTAGAAAAAGCAATGACTGCAGGAAAGTTGTACCCTCCGGCATGATGCCAAATCTTGAAGTACTTGTATTTCATGTCAATTTACGGGCCCTAAAAGATAAAAACGGTGACTGTGGGAATATCAGCTTGGAGTACCTGCCTTCCCTTCAGGAGCTCAGAGTGTGGATCGACACTGAAGACGTGACAGTTGCAGAGAGCAATGCTGCATTGGCTGCGCTGAGGAACGCATGCAAGCTGCATCCCAACCATCCGAGGCTTGACAACTTGAATAAGTCAATTAAGGTACGACAGGTATTTTGTACTGGTTCCGATCAAGTTCATATCTCTCTACTTATTTATCTTTCCTTTTTGGCATATATACAACATTTTGTTTGTCTTACTCAATTAATGATTTGTTGAGACGCAGGAGGAGGAACAGGAGTTCTTGCAAACTGCTGATATTGATTTGGGCAAACTAAGCCTAGCAAGTTCCTAAAGACATCCAAATTTGGAACCACAGCATGCCAGCATACACTGTACGTACTCTGTCCACCATGCCGTCTTTTTTGTCTTAGCCGATGAATGATGATGATGTGGGTTGCTGAACCGTCAACCATGTGTGTTAGTTCTATAGTCCCAGTGGTTGCACAAACCCTGTTGCTGGCTACTAACAATCAATACTCTGTTTTTCACTCTTCTATCTTGATATAGTAATAAGCATTGTGCTGCACTGCTGCCTGACACATCCATCTTTTATTCTTCACATGGACATTATCACTTTGGTAATCGGACAATTTATGGCTGTAACCATAGGGTGTGTTTAGATCACCAAATTTGGTGCAAAATTTTGGACGGATGGGACATGTATGTCACATTATACACTGTAGCACGTTTCGTTTGTTAGTGGTAAATATTATCCTACCATAGCGTAATTAGGCTCAAAAGAATCGTCTCGCAATGTACATCTAAACTGTGTAATTAGTTTAATTTTTTACCTACATTTAGTACCTCGATACATGTGCCGACATTTTAATGTGATGGGGAATCTTCTTTTTGCATAGTAAAATTTAGGAAGAAATTGGGGCTCTAAACAGGGCCAGTATGTATATATAGAAGATTAAGAAGAATTATTGACGAACTTGGTTAGGCCCTGCAGCTCACATCTTGTTTCTGGTCCAAGTTTGTGATTGAACCATGGTGCAGCACTGCAGCTCGCATCAGTTAAGAGATACTGATTATCTGTTGAACCATGGTACATCGGACGTAGGTAGTCACTGAAGTGTGTTACTCCTAAGTCCTAAAGTGCCAGTGCCTGCACCCACTCTGTTTCTGGCCAGCGTACCAGTCGATACTCCGTTTTCCAGTCTCCTATCTTAACATAATATGTACTGTGAAGGTTGGTTCCTTCGTTTGACTTATACACAAGTCGCTTGTTTAATCTGTCACTTGAGGATCTATGACACATCCTTCTATGATTATTCAGTAGGAAGTTAGCACTTTAATTGGTCATCTGATAATACATAATATTAAGTAGAAATTACTGACAAACTTTCTTCCTCTCGCAGATCAGTTATCCTCATCCAAGTTTCAGCTTGAACCGTTCCGCAGCTCAAATGGTGCTAGCGTCGGTGCGTCTTGAGACTAAATCAGCCCATCACCACAAGTTCAGTCGAATGCGAGCCTGCCAGACTGTATCGGCTCTTATGTTCACGGAACTATTTTCTATTCGAATATGTTGTATCAAAGTTTCAGTGTACTCTGTTGCTGCTTAGAACACGAAACATTTTTCTTCATTCTGAACCTACTCCTGGTTTGTATTAACTATTTATTTAGATTCTGGACCTTCCTGTGGTTGGTTCGTACATTCAAATAAGCATGGAGCGAATTTATGTTGTGCAAAAGTTTGAGGAGGCTTTATGTGTTGCTTGCTTTGCCACATGGTGCCTTTTTGCATTGCCGCTGTCTGGTTTCCACAAGACGCATCTACCGGGGTGGTCAAAAGAATTGGGAAAGACCAGAATTACATAAACAATATCGTCTGTAAATTCCGTATTCTCCTCCATAGAGTAATAGACACAAGCCGCGGGTGCACAAGTTTACACCTGCAGATGCTAATTCGCTTGAATCTCGATTGCAGAGAGGCCACGGGGACGAGATGAGACACGGAGGTGCAATACAGCTGTTGTCCTCTTCTCATGGGCCGACGGAGGTGCAATACAGCTGTTGTCTTCTTCTCATGGGCCGACAGTCCATTAACAAATCTGGTGGGCCCTCATGATAAGAAGCACAGGCCCATTGGCGCCCATTGGCGGCCTTGCTGATCATGTATGAATCTTCTATACAACGCGCAATACAAATTGAAGTGGACTGGAGAAGGATTCAATGCAAGTTGAAAAAATCCGAGTTGTATTTTTTCCCGGTCTCATAGTGGTTGTTTTGAAGTAAAAAATTAATGAGTTTGCCCTGAATTATAAAACTAGAAATATTGAGCATATCCCATAGTTTAACGGACATAAGTACTATTTTTCCCACTCTGCTTCTGGCTACTCAGTCAATACGCTATTTTCGACTCTGCTTCTGGCCACCGTACTAGTCCCATCTTGATATAATAAGTACCGTGCTGCCCCCATGTCATTTGATTTGTACATAAGTCACTTGTTTATAATATGTCAACCTGAGAGTTTGTGACACATCCTCCATTGATTCTCCACTAGGAAATAAGCACTTGGTCATCCGATAATATGTATATATAGGAGATTAAGTAGAATTATTGACCATTAGCAATCATCACAATGGCTAGCATGTTTGCTTGTAAACCAGATTACACATGGTCTGAGGTCTACAACTCTATTGGTTTTGACAGTAAAGATAATAGGGAATCTGAAGATACAATGACAATACTTTCATTTAGCTACTACGATCTTCCTCCACATTTGAGGACATGCTTACTGTACCTATGTACATATCCTGAAGATTATTTGATCTAAAAAGGAACCTCTCGATATGGAAGTGGATAGCTGAAGGATTTATTGAGCAGGAACAAGGGACAAGATTATTCGATATTGGTGAGAGATACTTCAACAATCTCATTGATAGAAGCTTGATCCAGGTAGAGGATTCATGGGGCGGCAAAGTATCAGCCTGTCATATTCATGATATGATTCTTGATCTGATGCGTAAGCTTTCATGTGAAGAAAACTTTATTGCTATATTAGATGACAACATTCAAGGAACACTTACACCTAGCAGTGTTGTTCACCGGTTAGCCCGCCAAAATAGAACGGCTGAGCAAATTAGTTCTGAAACCATGGTTACTAGGATACCAAAAGTGAGATCGTGATATCTTTGCGTTCAGGTGTTGTATTGATAACCGGACCGGTTTTCCAAATTCAAATTATTGCGTGCTAGAGCTAATAAGTTGTAGCCTTAAGGAAGGTTGCCATCTTGAGCATCTTGGTGATTTACTTCACTTGAGATATCTTAGGATACATGATTTAGACGGTGATCTTGAGCTACCAAGATAAATAGGGAATCAAAGGTTACTGCAGGCACTTGAAGTGTCCGGAGAGTTGCCAGCAAGTATTGTCCAGCTAACACAGTTGGTTCGGCTAGATGCTGAACAAGCAAAAGCACCCCATGGGATTGGAAACATGACATCCTTAGAGGAGCTAAGAATAAATGTAAATGGCAATCCAGAGAGTGAAAGTTTTATGAAGGAGCTGAGCAGGCTGCAGGAACTGAGGGTGCTCATACTTGATACTCGTGGGATGGACGAGAGCACGCAAAGTCCCTTCATAGTCTCAAAAAGATCCAGCATCTAGAAGTGGACGGTTGGATTTTTGAAGTGGATACAGCCACGTGGGAGGCGGCAGGCTTTGTTCTCCCGAGGTCTCTGTATTTTTTGGATTTGCCAATTTGCTTCTCTAAGATGCCCTCGTGCATTGCTCCCTCCAGTCTTCCCAACATGGCCCACTTGACACTGATGGTGAAGACAGTTGACGAGCAGGACATGGAAAACCTTGCAAACTTGCCCGTACTCTGCTATCTGAACATGGCCTCGATGAGACTATGGATGCTTACTATATTAAAATTAATATCCGAGACAACTGCTTCCAGAAGTTGAGGTACTTCCTGATCAATAAAATAATGGTCCAATTTGAGCAGCCTAATGAGAAGGACGTTATGGTTTCATTGCATAGATGGAATGGAGAAGACGCTATGCCCTTTGGCTTCAGAAAAATCAGCGACAACGACTCCAGAAAACTTGTACCCTGTGCCGTGATGTCAAATCTTGAAGTCCTTAGGTTTCGTGTCCCTTTGCGAGCTGTAAAAGATAATAATGGTGATTGTGGTAATATTGGCTTGGAATATCTGCCTTCCCTTCGGGAACTCAGATTGACGATTGACTGTGATGGAGTGTCTGCTGAGGAGGTGAATTCTGGGTTGGCTACCCTGACAAACGCTTGCAAGGTCCATCCCAATAATACGACGCTTGACATTTGTAGAATTAATGAGGTACGACGTGTATTTTTTACTACTGATCAAGGTCTTGCTCAGTTAATGACTTGTTTAATTTGGATTTCCACGCAAAAGGAATGGATGGTGTCCACACACGACAAAGATGAGAAGCGGAAGGAGGAGATGGCCTCACAGACTGCTCATATTGATTTGGGCAAACTAAGCCGAGCAAGTTCTTAAAGTGATCCAAATTTGGAAACAAAGCATGCATGCATACACTGTACGTACTCTCTCCTTCTTTTCTTCTGTCATAGAGGATGAACAATCATTGGGCTTGCTGCTCTTGCAATTCAGCCATTCGAGTAGAGAAATTTCAATATCTGATATCCAGGTCGTCCGCCTCACTAAATTCGTCTATCTTTTGACAATTGACACTGAAAATGCGAATTGCTTTGATTAAAGGGATTTCTTCATGTTTCTCTCAGTTTTCCTTTCCCTTTAATCTTCACATCTGGCAGCCATCTGAATGTCAAATTCACATGGTGATCTATTCAATTCAATTCCCATCTCATACCCTATGAAGTTGAGATAGATTTATTTGCGAACTTTGTAAAGTTGTAGGATCTCGAATTTGAAGACAAATTGCCTAATTTCCTAAATGGATTCCAATTCCCCAAAATGAAGGCATCCAAATGAAAACGTAATTTCCATCAAACAACTAACATTCTGATTCTTGGCAATATAAAATGGTCTTAGAGACATTGCTGCTACACGGCCTGGAAATACATGCATGCGGACATGTATGCTGATGTATGAATTACATGTTTGTTTCGCAAGGACAAGTAGTATTTTAGCAATGATGAAACTATCAAGCGTATTTTAGCAGATGCTGATTTTCCATTGAATCCAATATACATGCGTGCGTGGTTCATACCAGTGGATACTCTGTTTTCCACTCTGTTTTTATTTGTGGATACCAATCGAGACTCTGTTTGTGGCCAACTAGTGGAGACTCTGTTTTCCAGTCTACCATCTAGATTTGTACATAAGTCACTTGTCTAATCTGTCACCCGAGAGTCTGTGACATATTTTGCTATGATTATTCACTAGGAAATAAACACATTGGTCATCAGATAATTTATGGTTATAAGCATAATATCTGAAGGAGATTAAGTAGAATTATTATTGACCAACTTGCTTCCTCTCCTAGATTGAGTTTTTCTGATCCAGTTTCTGCTTGACTATGACCCAGATGGTTTCGCCCGTTATGTTCACCTCAGTTATTTTCTATTCGAATAAATATGCTGTATCAAACTCTGCTGCAGTTAGAACCCGCAACATTTTTATTCACGCTGAACTCTTGGCTTGTATTATTTGCTTCTCGACATTTCTGTGTGGTTGGCACATGCTTATAAGCTTACAACGTACTATATTTATGTTGTGCAAAAGTTTGAGGATGTTTCATGTGTTGCATGTACTGTCTCATGGAGCCTTTTTGTCTGAGTTAGCGTTGGGGAAAGCTCAAAGAATTAATTTATCCACTTGGATATATCTTATCTTTTTTGTTGAGCTTTCCTTTACTATTTCCACGGTGGTTGCGCGAAATTTTGAACAAATGATCCGTAAATTTGGAGTTTTCTTTGTCTTTGAAAAGTCTACTCATTCTAATGATGAGAGTATAGCGATGATGGTGTGTGGTTCGCGTAGACTCGATCTATTCTGTCCCCACGTATGCTGCTGTTGTTCACACTCCAACGGGGACATATATTCGCAGAAACCTACGCACCGTACGAGGCAAACACGAAGAACCTGATGATTATCGCACATACGTTGCATGACACAGCCACACAGGGCACCCGATGCTGCCATGCATATATAATATGTAGTAGAACCGGCCACAAGCTGAAGGCACGACTTGGTCGTCGTCTTCCTTGTTCCTGGAGTCCAGCAGCCATCCTCAACAACACAAACATGTACTGTAGCACGTAATAAAGATGGCCCAGTATAAATATGTTGCTGGTCGCTAATTTTGTCACGTGTCTGAAGACCGGCCTGATGGCTTTGACTTTGACTTTGTCTGGCTCCATTCCAGCAATATAAGGCCTGTTTGTGTTCGGTGCACATTGTGGCCTTACCGAACAGGCTCATAGCCCTGCTAGCCCTGCTGCCTTTCTCTCTGTACCCATCGTGTTGTTCAGCGTTCACGTACGCGTACACAATATGAGTGGTCTTGGTCCTGGTGCCGTCTTTGGCATTACAATAGCTGCGATGGTGCTATCTGTTGTCATAGTGATGATCCTAATGTTATTGTGTCGATACAGCGTTGGTGGAGGTGGAGGTGGAGGTGGAGGTGGAGGCGGGCATGGAGCAGGAAGCGGTCATCGTGTTGGCATCATCCATGGCGGTCATCATGTTGGCATCATCCATGGCGGTGGAGGCGGTACAATTGAAGATGGTCTAGGTGGGGGGTGACTACTGGAGGGTGGGGGCTATTTTGGTGGTGGCGGTGGCATCGGAGATGGTGGTGTTGGTGGCGGGGCGATTTTGGCTGTGGCGGTGGCGGTGGCATCGGGATGGTGGTGGTGGCGGTGGTGGCGGCGGAGACGGTGGTTGCGGCAGCGGCAGTGGTGGTGGTGGCGGCGATATTGGTTGTGGCGGTGGAGGCGGCGATGGTGGCGGTGGTGCGTGCTAGAGAGATCCTATGGACTATGTATACATGTCTGCATGATCATACGTACCTGTGCTATATCATGGGACCCTCCCTATTACTGATTATTAATTTGTGTTCATTCGTTAATTGTTAATTGGTTATCTGGTTTCATCTGATTTATGTAATACAAAAAAGACGAGTTTGCACTCTCTTATGGTAAGGTTAAATGCTTGATTCCTCTACTCTTTGCACTCCTCATGCCGCCGACGGCGACCTGCTCCCTTCCTCCCGTGACCCTGCTCCACTGCTCCTCTGTGGGCGCCATGGCAAGCAGCAGGAGGTAGGGCTCAGAAAGAGTGGCGGCCCCCTAGTCTGCTGTCATCAGCGACGTCCCTTGATCCCGCTCGACCCTCGCCGGGGCGGCAGGCTCACACGCGGTGCCCGATGGCCCTCGCGGCGCCACGCCGGGTGGCGGCGCAGCCACTTGCCTCAGGCGGCCTTGCCCGAGTCACGAGGTGCACTACTACAGGAATGATTTTGCGTGGTGTTCGATTTTTATTTTCCGTGGCGGGCATTTGAGAAACCGCCACGGAAAATAGGTGGCTTGGCACCCTCCAGCCAGAGAAAACCGCCACGGTTAATCGATTAACCGTCGGCCCATTCCATCTTATCGGGTTCATATATATATAGCAGTTAGGTTTTCCAAATCACTCAGTCTCTCCTTACCATTCCACAGCCGCGCCTTCCCCTTCTCTTCCTTCTCTTCCAAATCAAGCGCAACCGACGCCACCTCTCTACTCTCTCCCTTCTCTTCCCTATGGTGCTTTCGGCGGTCACGGGCGGCCCTCGCACGGGCGGGCGGACCGGGGCTCGGCGCCCTCGACGCGGTGTGGTGGGTGGTGGCGGTGGGCGGTGGGCGGCGGTGCAGCGGGAGACGGCGGATCCGGTGGTGGCGCGACGATCGGGCGTGCGAGCCCTCGGGCGCCGCGATCTACTCCGAGCTATCTCCGGTGTGGATCCGGGGCTCGGCGCCCCGGCGCCGGGCGGGCGGAAGGCGGATCCGTATACGCGGCGCCGGCCTCCCTCCCCCTTCTTCGCCTCCCTCCCGACTAACGGGCCCGAGGCCCAGATCCGGCCCGTTAGGGTTTCCAGATTGATTTTTTTTTTTTTTTTTTATTTTTTATTTTATTTACCATGGCGGGCATTGTAAGAAGTCTGCCACGGTTAATCTCTATTTTCCGTGGCGGGCATTGCAAAAAAGTCCGCTACGCTTAATCGATTTTGCGTGGCGGACATTTGCCCGCCACGGTTAATCGCTCGATTGACCGTGACCCTAGCTGCGTGGCGGTTTTAATGTCCGCCACGGAAAATCAAAAAAAGTCCGCCACGGAAAATCATTTCTGTAGTAGTGGTGGGCGCCATGATCGCTTTGATTTTCGGGCAGATGAGCTACCAGCGACGGCCGGAAGGAGGAACGATGTGGGCGTCATGACGGCCGAGTGGACGTAATATAAAATCATAATAATTTTATATACTTTAATTATTTATAAACTGATAATATATTTGAAGTGGTACAACTTAACAAGGTCATGGACCTAAGTGGCACAACTGAACAAATTCATGGACGTAAGTGACACGTTTTACTTGATTTTGATAGTTTGTGGATCGAAGTGGCACAACTTCACTAGTTCAGGGAGGGCAATTTTGATTTTTATAGTTCATGGACCTAAGTGGTACAACGCCACAAGTTTAAGGGCCGCTGGTGTTTTTAACTATATATTTTGAGAAGTAGTTTGACTAGATTTAGAGAAAAACCATGTCAATATTTGTATATCTAAATAGATTTACTAAAAAATATTTTTAGAAAAGGGAATATATTGATATCCTAGCCTCTCGCATCGACCGATGCATATTATTATTCCTTATTACACAACACATCAAACTCACACAAACTCGAACCCAAGGCGCGCCCACCAAAGTTTGTCGACCTAGTTAACTCATCAAAATAAAAATAAAAAGTGCTACACACGTCCTCCGGCTGCTTGTTAGAACACCTCCCACGCCAGTCTCTGCCAATTTCAAGGGCGCCTCCCACGCTGACCTTCTGGCCAAATTCATGGTCCACCGCCAATAGATGCAAGGCCATCGAATTGTGACGCCCAACACATTCCTTTGACCGCCTTCATCCACCATTAACACTGCAATCTTGAGTTCTTAAATAGGTCTCTAGCTTCATCGCTATGACGACGGCCACCCAAGAGACTGACCGAGCACAATCTTACAAAACGACACCTCCAAGAAGGTAAGTGACGCCACTAACGCCACCGTCGCCTAACTAGAAGGTCTAGGTCTTCACCCGGTGAAGACAATACACTCAAAGGGAAGGCCCAAACCATGACGCTTCCAAGGAAGAAAACGACGTGGAGACGTCATCGTCATCGGCCCAAGAGGACAAAGCTTTCACCATGGCACCTTAATCCGCCACAAAGATTGGCCACGATTTGTCTTCAACGGCAGTCACCACCCAGCCCGACCGAAGCCATCCGTCGCCGTCGATGCCAAGAACTACCATCTTTGAAAGAGAGTAGGTTCGACCACCGCCGCCGGCAAAGGAACCAGCCACCACCGCTGCCGACCGACGCCGCTAGTGGCCACACGGCATGCTCCACCGGGAAAGTCCAGCTCGACAGTTGAGGGAGGTTGCTATCGGTGGCAAAGCTCGACCGCGATGGGGCCGAGACGTAGTCGCGGAAGGGGGTGCTCGCCGATCAGGGAGGATGGGGATATGCCCGCGCCCGCGGGATCCGGAGCTCGGGTCGCACCCGCGCCCACCGCACCGGAACTGAGCAGGGTGGAGCGGCTCGCCGGGCGCCGGGGAGGAGGGAAGGAGGTTGGCGCGAGGCCAATGAGGACGAAGGTGGTGGTGCCGTTCGTCCGTCCGCCGCCTGAGCCGGTGAGGACGGAGGACGCACGAGGTGGCCGAGCTCGTCCGAGCAGGGAAGATGCGACGTGGATAGAAGGAAAATAACGATTTATTTCATAACCACCCTTCCTAAATTCTTTATCTGGCTGGTGGGTAATTTTTTTACCCCAAAAGCCGCTTAGAACAGTTGTGGAGATGCTTTATCGCAGTGAAAGCTACTTTTGGTTTTTTTGGTCTTTAGTTGGCTTTTAGATTCTGCAAAAGTAAAAGCAGATTAAAAAACCCAACGCCTTAAATATTGTGGGATAGCACCGACGATAGTCAATCTTCTGGTGTGATGAGCTTTCACGGGACTGAATTTATTAATCAGTCTCATGGTGAGGCCTCCTCCTAAAGCTGTGTTTCTATCTGACTTAACTGACATGCGTGTGATAGGATAAGATCCTGGTTCAGTGAAGGAGAAGCACTGCAATGGATCAGCATGAGAAAGGCGTGTAAACTCACACACTAGTTTTTCAAGGCCGATGGCCCAGCGTGAGAATTATGTGGGTGTAGAGTTTGACAGCAGGTGCCACCCGTTGCCACCACAGTACGACTACCCGCTATGGATAATCTCGACTGCACTCAGATCTGAATTCTGAAGCACGCGAGACTGCGAGAGAAGCATGAGTGTGGTGACAGGGGCGCTCGGAAGCCTCGCCACCAAGCTTCAGAAGGGCGTCAGGAAGCAGGTGGAGTCGCTCTCCCGCGAGCTGGACAGCATCAAACCTTTCCTCCACAAGGTCTCAGATGTGCCATGAAGCCAGCTCGACGAGCAGGTCAAGGTGTGGGCACGAGAGGTGAGGGAGGCCTCCTATGACATGGACGATATCCTCGACACCTTCCTTGTTCGTGTTGAGAGCAGCAAGGATGCAGACTCCAGCAGCCTTATGGACAAGGTGGGTGATCTGTTCAGGAAAGTAAAGGCTCGCCGTGATATTACAGGAAAGATCCAAGACATGACCAAGTGTTGAACCCAAATTGGGCCTATGCTAAATTTGGGATGAGCAAAGTATAAAATAAATGTTCATGCATGGACCACACCATTTTATGAGAAGGTGTCAAAAGGTGTCCTAAAAATAGTGAGGGAGCATGCACCAGAAGAAATTCGGGCGGAGGAGAAAATTCACCGCGCGGACGCTGAGATTGCGGCCACGTCCGGGCGCATGACCGCCGGGCGCGTCCGGGCGGTGGTCGTGATGCGCAACGCACAGCGCCGCACGCCCGACGATGCATGCGCGAAGCGCCCGGCATGCGCCCGACGCCGTTCAAAATATGGCCCGATTGCGAAGCTTTTCGATCGCGCTGACGCAGCGCTCGACGCGTCGCGCCGCTGGCCCGCATGCGCCGGCGCTGTTTAAAAATAGCGCCCATTTGCATGGCTCTCTCGGACGCGTCCGTCGCGCGCTGACGACGACGGGCCCGCGCTGTTATTTCGGGTGTCCGCGCTGTTCGCGATCCGCGCCCCGAGATTTTCCTAATTTCGAACCGATTTTATTTCGGGTTGGTTTTTAAGATCTTTCGGATTGGGACGCCCAAGGACGGTTTTCTAAAAGGATAAGACCACCCTCCTCTATATAATAAGAGGTTCATGGCCGATTTGATCCCATCTACATCCAATCGACAACCAATCTACCCCCTATCCCGTTTGTAGGTCATCTTCTTCCTTCAACCCCTCTATCCTGCTGTTCGGCAGCGAACTCCGCGTTCTTCGCCGGGCGCTCTAGGCGGCCACGCTGGTCCTAGAGCACCCGGCGCGCCCTCCCGACCGGTCTTCCCCGAGGTGCGCTCGAGGTTCTTCCGGCCGCCACCGAGCTCTCCACGTCACCCATACCGATCCCTAGATCGGTTAGGGCGGCCACGCTGCGGTGCTCGCTGCTTCAAGGTTGATCGCGGCCTTCATGGGCGTCCAAGGCCCTCCCGGTGTGTTGGTGTGAAGCCCTAGTTTCGCGTCAACTTACTTTTTGGCGACTCCGCTGGGGAATTCGAGGCGTCAATTGCGTTTTGAAGACCCCAACATCATGCCTGCCAACAACAAGAGTGGTGGTGCAAAGCTCACCGAGATACATGATGATAACGTCATCCACCCATCTTCCGTTGATGAGCTTCCCGATGAATTGAAAGCCAAGATGCAACAGATGATAGAAGCTAGCTAACGTGCGTTCCTGGAGAGTTGTGCCGTGGGTCATGGCGACAAGGTGGAGTTGTACAAGCCCGTCACCGTCAATCTTCCAAGCGCTTCATCTACTCCTCGAGGTTGAGGTAGACACTGGTCCTAAATTTGATGATTCTTATCCTCAACACGCCGATTATTTCGCTATGCTTGAGGGCCTTAAAAAAGAAGTGGATTCAACTATGACTAATGCTGTTGCTATGCTTATGGCTCGCTTTTGATAAGTTAGAGGGCAAGTCTCTTAGAATAGAAGAAATTGATGAACAATATGAGTATGGCATGCCTTCTAATTATTATGAAAATCAAGCATGGTACACCGCTTATAGTCAGGAAAATCGCCTCAATTGGCTCCTCCCCGGCCGATAAAGCCGGTTCTTCCACCACTAAGGAAGTAGTTAATAATAAACAAGTTGTCACGTTTGCCGATGTGTAAGATCGTAATCGGCAAACAATTAATAGAACAATAAACACTAGGAATTCGGGGGCAACACCGTGTTACCCAACCCACCGAAATCCCCTAGCCGCATTCCCGCCTTTGGCAATGAAACTACAGCTCAAAATGCTCCTCCCGCTGATATGACCGATGCGTTTAATCGCCTAAATGAAGATATAAATAAGTCTTTGCAGAAAGCCTTGGTGTCCAAATAAAAACCTCAAGGGGCACCTACAACAAAACTGCACCCTCCACACTTTGATTATATGAGAAACCTTTGGGGGTGGAAGGTACCCGATTTTCAAAAATTTAGTGGCAATGATAATAAGTCTACCATGGAGCATGTTAGCATGTATCTAGCTCAGATTAGATGAAGGGTGTGCTTTTGATTTTATGAAATGTCGTAATTTCCCTTTATCACTTTATCGGCACCGCATTTTCATGGTTTACTTCCTTGCCAACATCTACTATTGGTTCTTGGGCTCAATTAGAAGAAAAATTTCATGCTCACTTTTATGATGGAGTCCAAGAAACTAGATTATCTCATTTGACATCGGTTAGACAAGGTCGCAATGAGTCAACGCTTGAATTTATTAGGCGTTGTAAAGAAATTAAAAACCGATGTTTCCATTTGATGATTTCGAACGTGACTTAGTTGATATATGCTTTAATGGTTTGCATCCTAAGATTAGAGATAAGCTTGAGCATATTCAATTTACTACTTTGCCTCATTTACTTGAGAAAGCTATTCTTTGTTGAGTCACGTTTGAATACTCAAGATCATGATTATAAGTCTCGCCGTCTAACGCGTGCACCACGTGGACGATTATTCTTCGTCCGACGATGAGACTAAAGAGGTATTGGCTGCTGAAATTAGGTGGCTAGAAGAAAACAAACAAGTAATCTTGCCCTTTTCTCTCGCCGATTAATAGGAATCGGAATGAGGAAATAAAGTTTACTTTTGATACATCTAAATGTGACCGAATATTCGGCGAATTGTTGAAAATCGGGTACATTAAGATTAAATATGTTATGCCTTCGCAGATGTGTTGAAGAAACGAGCTTTCTCGCAAATATCATGAATCTTATTCTCATGCCACTAATGATTGTCATGCTTTTTCGGGCAGTACAATCGGCTCTTAATGTGGGCCGATTAAGTCTTACCGACATGCAGCTAGACAAGAATCCTTTCCAAAGGCATGTTGTTGAAGCCAAGAAGCTCAAAACCAAGACACCTGAAGTCAAGGCTCCTCGCCATCTTGATCCGCCCCGAGCAAGTCGCTACAACTCTAGGCAAGAACGTGATCATTGGTGAGCCTCGCCGCACCGAATGTTCCTAAGAATTCGGACGACAAGTGTTGGCTAATCAAATCGAAGAAGGCAAGACAAAGCTTACCATTGTGGCTAGCTCGGCAAGAAGCATTGCGACGTCAAGCGTGGCTCGATGGTCGTCGGCGACGCAGCAAGACCAGCTAGGCCAATTGAAGCAATCAGCCAAGACGATCAAATCCCGGTGCCAACTAAGCGGTTGAACCGACTACGTTAGTCGGGTCAACCAGCTCGAGGGTTCTAGCTCCCTTTGCTTCCTTGTGCATACGATAAAGACATTCGTTCCATAAAAACCGGAGGTTGGAGTTTGAAGACCAATGAGCCAAAGGTCAAGAAGCATATCAAGCCATTATGTGAATTTGACGGACTTTTGGCGAAGTACAAAGAAAGAAAAGGCCGATTCCAAGAATCGGCCAACAAAAAAGAGAGTCTACGCTCCCAAGCGCGATGAAGGGAGAAATAAGCAAGTGGCTATGACTCCTACAAATGTTTCTTCTTCTTCGCAGTTGCACGTCCGAGGATGACTCGCTGGGGGCCACCACTATCACAAGTGGCGCCACCACCTCAATGGGGACCGAAGGGAGTGTTTGTTCCCTATCCTTCGGGTCCTATGAAGGAAGGAGGCGTCGCGAACATGGCCAAGCCTACCGTCTTTAGCCGATTGGGTCCACAATCGAGCTCTAGCGGCGAACGAAGAAGAAGGAGGTGCCTACGCCCCGGGGAGCTCACCTACGAACAAAGGGAAAGGCACAAGTGCAAAGAGGTTTATGTTCCCAAAAAGATTGAAGTCGTTGAGAAGCCCGCTCCCATTTCTACTCCTCCGCCTTCCGCCATTATCGGTTCAATGACAACCCCTATAAATGATGTCAACGAACCGATTGTGATTGGGGGCAAGTGCCTCCAAAGGGTGATCAAGATCAAACCATGGAGGAGGTTGCTGAAGCTCAAGACGAGAAGCAAAAAGTGGCTCCTCGTTTCCTCGCAGCCCAAGTGGTGCCCGGCTGACATTGATAAGACACGAGAAGAGGAAGCTTCTCTTGAAAGCAAGAGAAAAAGATGCTCAAGCGCTTGGTCGGCCGAGACAAGGTGAAGGGCCAATCTTGCCGGAGATTGTGCAAGAGATCAAGAACAAAGAGGCCGAGATGATCGCTTGCCGCTAAGAGGACGCCTCAACCGATTGTTAAATCGGTTAAGTCGGTTGTAGTGTAAGAGCAGCCGCCCAAGCTCGTGGAGGAGGTGCCCGAACCAAATGTTGATCTCTTGGCACTTTTAGCGCACGGGCAGCCAAGCTAAATGAGCAAGTTGATAACTCAACCGAGACGGTTGACGGGGCTGCTATCGCCCAAACTTCGGATTTACCGACTTCCTCGAGCCTGGTTGAACCAAATTCTATTGTTTCGATGAGCCGTGTGCGCCCCGAGGACTTTGCTACCGCCGTCCTCGCCTTTGTTTGGTCTTGAAGCGCCTACCGAGGATGAAGAGTTGGTGGACTATGAGCCTTCACCGTCACGCTGCCGAGATGAACACCATCTTTCTTTTTCGCCGATTATTATGTGATCGGGCAGTGGAGATGATGAGGTTCTTCGCCGCGGAGTTTGCGTTTGGGGTGCAAGATGCTATTTTCAAGAAGCCCGTTGTGGCTCGTCGACACCTCAAGCCATTACATGTGAGTGGACATATCGGTGGGAAACCAAGTCCGAAGATGCTAGTGGATAGTGGTGCGATTGTCAATCTTTTGCCCTATTCATTATTCAAGAAACTTGGGGGCAAAGAGGAGGACCTCATCCAAACCAAGATGACCATCACCGGCGTAGGAGGAGGCATGCCAATTCCTTCGAAGGGCATTGCCAATGTTGAGTTAACCGTTGGTAGCAAGACCATGGCTACAGCTTTCTTTATCGCCGATGTGAAAGGTAGCTATGATCTTATACTTGGTCGTGATTGATTCATGCTAATCCATGTGTTCCTTCAAGTTTGCACCAATTCCTCATCCAATGGGTGGGAGATGCCATAGAGATTGTTCATGCGATAATTCGGTTGAGATTTCCACAACCGATGCCCCGCTTGAGAGCTCGGGTTTGCTTGTCTTTCAGGTAGAGACTTATCCAACTATCAATACATTAGCTATGATGAGCGTGGATTTTTGACTGTAACATTGAAGCCGACGGATAATCGGCTCAATATTATATTGTAAACATTGTTTCTCAATGGAAGACAAACTTCAATGGCTAAAGCATAGACTTGAGCATTATCGGACTGAAAAGACCGATTCTTGTGAAGCTATCGATGACTTTGATGAGCTCAATAAGTTGGGCCAAGGTTTCACGTCGGCCGACCCTTTGAAACAAGTTGACATTGGGGTTGGTTCAGTGCCAAGGCCGACATTTGTGAACCAAAACTTAGATGCCGATTATAAAGCTAAACTAATCGCGCTTCTCAAGGAATATGTTGATTGTTTTGCATGGGACTACACGGAGATGCCTGGGTTAAGCCGTAATCTTGTTGAGCATCGGCTTCCCATCAAAAAGGGATTTAGGCCATACAAGCAACCACCAAGACGCTTCAATTCGGCCATCAATGACCCAATTAAAGAGGAGATTGATCGGTTGCTTAAGGCAGATTTTATCCGTCCATGCAGGTATGCGGAGTGGGTCTCTAACATTGTGCCGGTTGAGAAGAAAGACACCGGGAAGATTAGAGTGTGCATTGATTTTAGAGATTTAAATAGAGCCACTCCCAAAGATGAGTATCCTATGCCTATTGCCGACAAGTTAATCAATGATGCTTCGGGGCACAAGATTATTAGTTTTCTTGATGGTAATGCTGGATATAATCAAATATTTATGGCGGAAGAAGATACCTCCAAGACTGCTTTTTATTTGTCGCTGATTTGTTGGTTTGTTTGAGTGGATTGTCATGACTTTTGGCCTCAAGAATGCAGGCGCCACCTATCAACGAGCTATGAATCTTATCTTTCATGATCTTATTGGTGTGATTATGGAAGTGTATATTGATGATGTGGTGATTAAATCGGCTTCACATGATCCTCATTTAGCCGATTTGGCGTCTTGCTTTTGAGAGGATGCGCTTTTATGGTTTGAAGATGAATCCACTCAAATGTGCCTTTTGGAGCAATAAATTTTGGAAAGTTTCTTGGATTTATTATTCATGACAAGGGCATAGAGATTGATCCCAAGAGGATAGAGAAGATCAAGGCAGTTCAAGCACCTCAATGTAAAAAGGATTTGCAAAAATTCCTAGGTAAAGTGAACTACTTGAGAAGATTTATTGCTAACTTGTCCGGGAAAATTATTCCTTTCACCCCCATACTTAAGTTGAAGAATGAAGCTGATTTTTGCCGGGGGCAAGCCAATAATATGCATTTGACAAGATAAAGGAATATTTGTCTTCACCACTGTTCTTGGCAAGCACCTAGAAGGGGTGTAAATTTACCGATTGTATATCGCTGCGGAAGAGAAGGTGATTGGGGTTGTTCTTACTCAAGAAGATGAAGGAAAGGAGTATGTTGTTGCTTATCTTGGTCGCCGTCTTCTTGATCCCGAGACAAGGTATGCCCATATTGAAAAATTATGCTTATCACTATATTTTGCTTGTTCCAAGATGAGACACTATCTTTTGTCAAGCACTTGTGTGGTAGCATGCCGGGGCCGATGTAATCAAACATATGTTGTTTCGCCAATCCTTTTTGGAAGGGTAGGCAAATGGGCATACGCTTTAATTGAATATGACTTGACTTTTGAACCATTGAGAATTTTAAAGGGTCAAGTTCTTGCTGATTTTATTGTTGAGCACGGTATTAATCTTGATGATGAGGTGAATTATGTCACTTCTACCCCATGGCGGTTGTAATTTGATGGATCGGTTTGCAAAGATGGTGCCGGTGTTGGGATTATTCTTGTTAATTTTTCCGGGTAATTGAATTTCCTATGTCAAGCGATTGAGTTTCCATGTACTAACAATCAAACCAAACATGAGGCTCTCTTATTCGGGTTGATCATGTTAGAAGCTATTGGGGTGGAACATGTTGAAGCATTTGGTGATTCATTGCTTGTGGTGCAACAAGTTCTTTGGTGAATGTCAATGTTTGGATGGATCACTTCGTGTCGCTTTGATATGTGCCTTGATTTAATTGGTAAGTTTGCCGAATTTAAAATTCGGCATATTCCAAGAGAAGAAAATCATAAGGCCAATTTTTATGCTCAACTTGCGTCCCGCTACATCAAGGAAAAGGATCAATTGCATGTGAATTACGTGCAAAGAGCAAACTTGCTTGCTCAACGTGCATCGAGCTTTGAGGTAAGAGATAATTATTTTCACTTACAACATTTGCCGATGCATGAAACTTGCTTTGTTTCAAATTCTAGTAAAAATTCGGTTCAACCAAAATTAATTGGACAAACCGATGTTACTAATAATTTGGGACAAAGCAATGTAAAGTTCTTTTAAATCAGTCTATTTCTGTTTTGGACAATGGTAGCACCGATTTAGAAGATTGGAGAACCCTCTCTTGTGTTTTTTTCCGGGATCCTAGCACTAAAGTTGACAAGAATATTCGGGCGGCTTGCTTTCAAGTACACGTTGCATAATGGTGAGCTTTATAGGAGGACCGCCCAAGACTTGTTGCTAAAGTGTCTAGGGGCTGATCAAGCAAAAGTAGCAATGGGAGAGGTACATGAAGGCATTTGTGGTACGCATCAATCGGCTCCAAATATGAAGTGGTTGTTGAGACGGGCTGGTTTCTATTGGCCTACTATGATGTCCGATTGTTTCGCTACTACAGAGGATGTGAAGAGTGTCGGTTTGGGAATATTCAGCTAGTGCCGGCTGCTATGCTTCATCCTATCATCAAACCGTGGCCTTTCTCGTGGTTGGGGTTGGACTTCATTGGTCGATTCATCCTCCATCTTGAAGGGGCATAAGTTCGTTTTGGTTGCTACCGACTACTTCACTAAATGGCCTGGGGGCAATTGCCATTGAAGAACATGACACACAAGGAGGTAATTGAGTTCATAACCCGAGCACATCATTCATAGATTCGGCATTCCTCGGACACTAACTACGGATCAAGGCACGTCATTTATGGCGAAAGAGGTAAAGGATTTTGCCAAAACATATAAGATTAAGATGCTCAATTCATCTCCGTATTATGCTCAAGCGAATGGTCAAGCGGAATCAACCAACAAGACTTTGATCAAGCTTATCAAGAAGAAAATAGAAGAACATCCAAGAAGGTGGCATGAGGTCTTGTCGAAGCTTTGTGGGCTCATCGCATATCGAGGCATGGTGCAACTAAAGTCACTCCTTATGAGTTGGTGTATGGTCAAGAGTCGGTGTTACCCGTTGAGGTAAATTTGATGCATATAGATTTGCTAAGCAAAATGATTTATCTCCTACTATGTATCATGATTTGATGATGGACAATATCGACGAGGTAACCGACAAGAGAATACAAGCTCTGAAGGAAATTGAGAAAGACAAAGCCCGTGTTGCAAGAGCCTACAACAAGAAAGTCAAGAGCAAATCGTTCCAAATCGGTGACTTAGTTTGGCAAACTATATTACCGATAGGGTCGAAGAGCAATCAATTTGGCAAGTGGTCACCCAATTGGAAAGGGCCTTTCAAGGTGGTCAAGGTCGTATTTGGGAACTCTTATGTGCTTGAGTCAACAAGTGGAGAATGCCAAGTAAAGGCGATTAACGGGAGGTATTTGAAGAAATATTTCCCTAGTGTTTGGCAAGAGGCCTAGTGCTCTCAAACAATGGCCGATGCATGCATCGCCCTTAGAACAAAATGGCCGATACGTAGTATCGCCCTTAGTTGCCGGACAACCGATATGATGGGTATTCGTGTTGTTTGGTTTTCGTTGTCTTGTTTTTAGGTTCGTGCACCTCTCGCGAAGCGTCCGACATACGCGCCCGGCGCCGTTCAAAAATATGGCCCGATTGCGAGCTCCGGATCGCGCGGACGCAGCGCGTCGACGCTGGCCCGCGCTGTTTAAAAATAGCGCCCGTTTGCATGGCTCTCACGGACGCGTCCGCGCGGCCGACGGGGCCCGGAGTCGCTATTTTCGGCATGCGGCGCTGTTTCGCGATCGCGCCCGAGATTTTCCCTAATTTCGAACCGATTTTATTTCGGGTTGGTTTTGGAGATCTTTCGTGATTGGGACGCCCAATGACAGTTTCCTAAAAGGATAAGACCACCCTCCTCTATATAATAAGAGGTTCATGGCCGATTTGATCCCATCTACATCCAATCGACAACCAATCTACCCCTTGTCCCGTTTGTAGGTCATCTTCTTCCTTCAACCCTCTATCCTCTTTGTTCGCGGCGAACTCCGCGTTCTTGCCGGGCGTTCTAGGCGCCACGCTGGTCCTAGAGCACCCCGCTATGCGCCCTCCCGACGGGTCTTCCGGAGGTGCGTCGAGCTTCTTCCAGCCGTCACCGAAGCTCTACATCACCCATACCGATCCCTAGATCGGTTAGGCGGCCACGCTGTGCGGTGCTTTCGGTGCTTCAAGGTCGATCGCGGCCTTCGTGGGCGCCCAAGGCCCTCCCGTGTGTTGGTGTGAAGCCCTAGTTTGGCGTCAACACCAAGCGCCTCGAGGAGGTAGCCGGAAGGTGTCAAAAGTACAAACTTGATGAGATTATGTGCAAGCCGGGTACATCCACATCAAGTATTGATCCTCGTCCGAAAGCTATGTACAAAGAGGTGACACGACTTATTGGTGTCCACAAGTCAACGGACAAAGTCATATCTATCTTTGAATCCATCCCTACCGATCTCATTGTCTCCAATCGGAAGATCAAGAAGGTTTCAATTGTGGGAGTTGGAGGATTGGGTAAAACCACTCTTGCCAAAGTGGTGTATGACAAGCTTAAGTCGCAATTTGACTGTGGGGCATTCATTTAGCTTGGTCGCGATTATAACCCGGAAAAAGATTTCAAGGACATCCTCTTTGATCTTGATAAGGTAAAGTATAAGGATATTCATGACACTAGAAGAGGCCTGGAGCTCCTAATTCGTGAAGTCCGAGAATTCCTCGAGAACAAGAGGTACACATCAGCCCGCACAATTGTAAATTGTAATTAAAGAGAGCCCTTTAATATGCTGTTGCTCCACTGTTACTTAGTTTTCACTGTGGTGTAGGTTATACTAAATATATGGTCTCCATATCATCTTTGATAGACTTGAGCTTAGATCTTTTTTACTTGTAAAACTTTAAACTTCAAAGTTGTATAAGAATACCGACAACTTAAAACTTTATTGCGTATGCATAAAAAGTCATGTATATATGAAAGGGTATATTTAGGAAAGCGTACAGTAGCATGGTCACCTTGATGTTCAGCAAGCCATTATATGTGCGAGTTATGCAGCCTCAAATGTGTAGTTTTTTTTTTTTTCAGATATGCCCTATTTTGTGGCAATTTCCATTTATATCCTAAAAGTTGTAGGTTAGTTATTTTAATTTATTTACTCTTCAGTACTTTTAATGCCAATTGGTATTAAAGGGATTCTGAAACATGAGCACAAAGTTATTTTTACTTGAGTGAACTTGTGTTTTATGGGTAATGCCAACTACTTTTAATGTTAGAAAAATTGTTTGCTTTTGTAGAAGCTGCAAACATCATTACTCACTAAGGTTCATTGCACTTTCATGTGTATAGGTACTTTGTTGTTATTGATGATGTATGGAAGGTAGAGACATGGGAAACAATCAAAATGGCACTTCCTGAGAATAACTGTGGAAGTAAGGTAATCACCACTACTTGCAACTCTGAAGTTGCCAAAGAAGCCGGTGAGGTTTTTGCACTAAAACCACTTTCCAATGTGACTCCCTGAAATTATTCTATACAAGGATATTTGGTGCAAGTGGGAAGTGCCTTCATAGCCAACCAGATGACCCTTCCGATAAAATTATCAAAAATGTGCTGGTATACCATTAGCAATCATCACAATGGCTAGCATGTTTGCTTGTAAACCAGATTACACATGGTCCGATGTCTACAGCTCTATTGGTTTTGACAGTAAAAAGATAATAGGAAACCTGAAGATACAATGACAATACTTTCATTTAGCTACTACGATCTTCCTCCACATTTGAGGATATGCTTATCTGTACCTATGTACATATCCCGAGGATTATTTGATCGAAAAGGAACCTCTGATATGGAAGTGGATAGCTGAAGGATTTATTGAGCAGGAACAAGGGACAAGATTACTTGATATTGGTGAGAGATACTTCAACAATCTCAACGATAGAAGCTTGATCCAGGTAGAGGAGTCACCAGAAGGCAAAAGCATCGGGCTATCGCATTCATGATATGATTCTTGATCCGATGCGTAAGCTTTCATGTGAAGAAAACTTTATTGCTAGATTAGATGACAATATTCAAGGAACACTTGCACCTAGCAATGTTGTTGCCGGTTAGCCCACCAAAATGGAATGGCTGATCACATTAGTTCTGAAACCATGGTTACTGGGGTACCAAAAGTGAGATCGTATATTGCGTTCAGGTGTTGTATTAATAACCAGGACCAGTTTTTCAGATTCAAATTATTGCGGGTGCTAGAGCTAATGAATTGTAGGCTTAAGGAAGGTTGCCATCTTGAGCATCTTGGTGATTTACTGCACCATGCTGAAAATAATAAAAAGACTAGAGTTGGAGTGATATCCAAAAGACTAGAGTTGGAGTGATAGTTCAAAAGACTAGAGCTGCACCAAGCTCACATATGCAGCAAGCTCACAAACGTCTACATGTCTACAAGTTGCAAGCCAAAAGAGTTGGAGCAATAATCTTAAACTACAGTTCACCACATCATTATCAAATTTCTCCTCCACCGAAAGCTTCATGTCCTCCATTGTTGCCACCAAAAAGTGTTGTTGAAGGCTGCCATCTTTTTGAGCTGCAATTTGAGCCCTCATTGCTATCACATATGTCTTTTGAGAGGGGTCTAATTTCTCAAGGTAACAAAACATAATTTGTTGTTCTTTCAGCCATAGCGTCTTGTCCTCCTCATTTGCAATCTTGCGCTCTTCAAGTGTTAATCTGCATTCATGCATCATCTTGTTCTCCAGCCAACTATCCTCTCTAACTTTCTCTCTGTCTGCAAGAAATTTCTCTATCAAGCTATAATCCGTTTGTTCTCCTCATTTCTTCAGCTTCTCCTTAGCTTGCTTCCTCCCCATAGTTCTTTTACTGCTATGAATACCAGAGTCAGGGGTTTGGCTCTTTCTATTTTCACCATCTTCTACATCAAACACATTTATTCCTGGTGGTGAATTGCTTTCCCTAGGCCTTTTGTTGGTGACAGGGGACACAAACTTCTCGCTGTGCCTAATCTGCTCCCAACAATGAAGGAAAGGAAACCCTTGCTTCTTCTTTCCACCAGCATATGCTTTTTGAGCTAGTTGCAACTGAAATAAAAGATGCACCAACTTAATAAAAAAATGATGCAGCAGCCAATAATGATGTAGCAGCAAGACAAAATCAATGATGCAGCAACTAATAAAATTCTTACATATTCCTGATATGGCACTCCACTAGGATGAAGACGTTGAACCTCCTCATAAAAGCCTTGAAACTTCTGACACTCTTTGTGAATTGTCACCCATCGATGCTCAAGAGAATTCGCATTTCTATCGGATTCAAATTTTTGTTGGCATGAAAGTTATCATGAATTCGCTTCCAATAGGCCTTCCCAGGTTGCTCATTTCCAGTGATGGGATCCAAACTTATGTTCTCCCATGATTCACACAATTGGATATCTTCATCTTGAGAGTAGTTGGCAGCGCGGATTGCCTTCTTCTTTGGTGCATTAGGTTGACTAGGTAAAATTGCAATGTCATCATCAATCTCATTTTCGTCAGACATCATCTGTGACCAAGGACCTGCACAATAAAAAAGGATCAAAGAGCTGCAGCCATATGCTAGGCAAATGTAAGCATCTTCCTTTAAACAAACCAAATGCAGAGCTCCTGTTAACAATATAGCAGCAGTTTGGTTAGAACATTGTTGGAAAGTGTACTGTGAATATTTCTAGCAGAAGCAGAGCTAAATTATTTTGTTGAATAGACAAAGAGCCCAACTGCAAACTGAAGCAGCATAACTAGATTACTAATGCCAATGGTCACCACGGTGATTTTAGGAGATAGACAAATCGGAGATAGGATTAAAAATCTATTTTAATAGGAACCATATGGACAACATCTGCAGCAAGCCAGATTAATTTCACACTAGTTGTATCCAAATCGGAAATAGTCATACATGGAATCGGAAATAGCCATACATGAATCGGAAATAGCCGAATGTGGTGGTGTCTCAGGTGGGACGTATCCCCACTTTATCTGCTGTCTATTGTGCTTGTAGATTCGTGCTTGTTTAGCCACTACATATAGGTTTGTGCGTCAAATATCCGTGGTTACGGTTTGATTTTGAAGTTGCCGTTCTGGTTTACGAAAACACGGCGCAGGTAGTGGTGGGACCTTGTTTGGACGTTTGTTTTAAATGCCCGTCCAGAGACGATGCATGCTCATTTGTCCTTGACGTTGGCCCACCTCTTTTTAGCTGTCGATTCAGCTTGCATGGCGATCGAGTACATCATGTCAGTTTGCCAGGGCACCATCAATGGTGGCGCACTTCTCGACTCGCTAGTATGGGGCACTTTGCAGAGATGGGAAACCGGCGAGGATGGCGCGGTGTCATTGCTGCCTCTGCCCACGACGAGCGTGCTCGATGACCATGGTGCACAGTGCTTCTAATTTAAATTTGATCTATGGAGCACCTTCATGGTTAATGTTTAGTCTCTTTTATTTAATGAATTTTTATGTACTAAATCATTAGTTCTTGTGTGGAAATTAGACAGTTTGTTTAGGTAGGATTTTTTTCCATGCAATGTTTTGCGATGTGTCATCCCGTATTTGTTTGGCGGCTTTTTCCTAGACGTCGTTGGTTGTAAAATAGGAGACAATATATATCCTTGTTGAATCGTTTGTGTAGTGCCTATTTGATTTTGTTTTTTAAATTTCAACGATGGAAGATGGTGTTGCACGATAATATCGCCTTCTTGATAGGACGGCTGCAGTGTAAAAGTGGATGGCTGCCTTGCCTGGATTCGAACGATTCTTTATCACTTGATCGCTGCTGGCCTCGAAGCAATCGACTCATGGCATGAACGTCACTGTACGCCCGACGCAATGTACTCATGCCATCAATGGTGTGTACGAGGGTCCCATAAATAGTACTGTACGAGGGTCCCATAATTTAGCTAACAAGATTTTAGAAATAATTCCAATAATAAACTAAAGAAAAGACATCATCTTAGTTTTGGATCTTCAACTTCAAAGAAAACATAGGTTGCTAACTTGTGGAGGATAATTTTTTGGAACTTAATGTACAATACAAAAAATTATCAATTTCTTGTAAGAATAGATTTGAGAAAGTACTAACCTGTTAATGCTCCAACATATATAGCTTCGGTGTTTGTCTTCTAATAATATATATAACTTCAAAAAATCTAGATGCGTTGCCACGGGAATTTAAGGTTAGTTTTTTTAGTGATGATTTGATGATGGAAAGAGATATAAACATTCGAGTTATTTAATGAGAATTTTCAACACAAAACCTTAAGATCTTAAGGATCAAGAAAGCAATAATACCCCATGTGTTGCCACAAAAATTGTTGATGGTTTGGAATAAGATTATTTATATAAAAGGATAAACAATTATAAGTTATGTGTCTTGCTTGCATGTAGACTATAACTAGAGGAATTCCCCGTGTGCCACGCGGTATGAAAGAGAATTCTATGAATTACAATATTATCACCCTCCAATTCTTTTCCTTTCTTTTTTTTCCCTTTTTTTCTTTTTTCTTTTCTTTTTTTTTTTCTCTAAACTAACGGTTCCCACTTATAATTTTATCAAAATATATTTATGTGAGATCTTGTTTTTAAAGGATTTATTAAAATAAATTTAATGGTGTAATCAAAATTTAATTTATTTTTTTGGTTCATGAGTTGTAACCTTTTTTATGCCCATAGACATGTGGGGCATGTTGATGACGTGGCGCAAGGAAGGGTTAGTGGGCTGGTGAGGTGACATGACTGTTAGTGGAATGATGAAGTGGATAGCTTGCATGTTGAGAGAATTAGCTAGTGGGGTTTGTCGTTAGTGGAATGATGAAGTGGATAGCTTGCATGTTGAGAGAATTAGCTAGTGGGGTTTGTCTATATAAGTGTAGTAGATTATTTTAGGTATTTTCGTCATTTGATTATAAAAGATTTTAGGATAACAAATCTTGGTGTGGTTCACTTATTTCGCTTTTTACGAAATTCAATATTTATTCATATTTGGATAAATATCAATGTTTTTTTTGCAGGCTAATAAGCATTTATTTATATATAATGCTTTGGTTGCATTGGTTGGGATTTCTTAATGGTGCACATAATAGTTGATTTTCACAAAATGTCAAAATTCATGCCCTACTTATACTTGCTAGGTTTTCGTTAGCAAATCTTCGGTCGTCGCTTTTCCCTTTAATAGTTTGTTTTTTTTTTTCAAAGATTAATCTAAGGATAGTTTTATTTCTGGATATTATATTTACTAATAGACATTATGCAGTAATAGCTCCCTTTTTTAGGTGATGCTGGTTTATGCCGTGATGGTCTGTGATATGCCCGTTAGCTTCTTTAGGCCGTCTCCAATGGTTAGCTATTTAGCTATCTAGATGTGACGTGGCAAGAAAAAAAGTAGGAGAAAGAGTAGTCACCAGCTACATGCAAATAGCTAGATTATTTCACGTAGCTCAAGAATATGTAAGAAGAGCATGTGGGTCTAATAATATAAAATTGTCTTGTTATTGTCTCTCGCCTCCACATAAAGCCGACCACGTAGCTAGTACTAGCTATGTGTTCGGTACTGGGTCTAGTTTCGAACATCTATGTTTGGTGTGTCAGATTTCGATTTGCGTCATGTTAAGTGTTGTGATCTATATTATTAGTGGAAACGGAGTATGTTGTTGTAAGCTATTTGCGTCATGTATGTTGTTGTAAGCTATTTGCGTCATGCAAACGGAGTATGTTGTTGTAAGCACCTTATATTTTTTGCCATGGGTATGTAACTTAATTAGTGGAACTTTATTTGTATCGAAAAATCATTGGCCTACTTGATATCTCTTGCCAATTTTTTTCTTTCTATATTATTTTTGTTTCATTAAGCAGGGTTTTTTGTTCTGAGATTCTCATAGGGGTTATTGGCCAGGACAGCCTGGCGTAACAGTTTTCATTGACCCAGCCATCTCATTTGGAATGCTAAATTTCGCTTTTGTAAGGACAAAATTCTTTTAACACACAAGATAAAAATACGTACTCCATGGCGCGAATACTGGTCTTCCGAATTAAGCATAAAATAAATCATACATGGTCCATTGCCTCCCTGGTTGCATGCACTAAATGTGGACATACAAATTAAATTACATCTTCACTAAGTAACTTGCCATAAATCCGATAGTTTCTTTGTCTTGCCGCCGTCCCTCATGCCTTTATTTATGTTGAGATTGTTGAGTGCCTCATCTTCATTCCTTTTGGTTTTTTTCTCTAGTTTTGAGTGTTTCTTCCAGGACTTCAACGATGTATCACGTGGCCTCGGTTCTCCTTGTCCTGGGTGGGCATGATATTTGAATAAACATTGGCCCCTGTTTGTATACCGGGGTTAGAGTTAGATTGGATTATTTTTTTGTCCAAATAACCCAAAAGCATCCAAACATATGGGTTAGATTGGGTTATTTTGGCTCTAACCCACCAAAATAAGTAACCCCTCAAGGGGGGTGATATTTGGGGTTACTTTGGTAGAGTCCACCAACCCAAAGGCACACTAACTTTGGAAAAGTGATTGAAAAAGTGCTTCTAACCCTATTCTAACTTTTGCCATCCAAACCGCCTACATGGGTTAGAGTTACTTGAGGGTTAGAGTTAGAATTAGAAAGTAACTCTAACTCTAACCAAGTTAGAGGATCCAAACACGCCCATTGTAGAATTCTTTAGCTTCTTCAAATGAGCTGAATGTGGTATCAATATATGGGAAGAATACTGGATCTCCAACGCGCTCTTGAGATGATGCAATAGCTGCGCTAACAGCAGTAATACTTGGTGGGTTTAAACATGAATCTAGACCTTGTTTACCGCGCTCTGAAAGGAGGTGGGGAGCAATAGTTTTACTGCACTCTATCGTAGTGTGTTAAGTTGCGACAACCTAGTAAAGTAGTTCACCGAGTTTGTTTTCACGGGAGCATACTAATGTTCCTCATCTGATCGTAGATGTAGTTAAATCAAAATATTTCAAGAAGTATGGCTTTGCGTACCTCTTTTTATAGGATATAAGCCAGTAAGGACATCCATCGATGTTGGAGCAGGCTGCTTCGTTGCTAGATCTGGAGACGCGGTTGGATTTATTGATGCTTCAAGCAGACGATGTTGCAGCCTGTCGGCATCCCGAGTTTCAAGCTCAGCCATGGCTATGTGGTTTCAGCTGGCTCCATCGATGAGGTATATAGTATGAGCTCTGAGGGTTCTTTGAAAACTGCGAGCAGCTAGCTGATTTCAGCCGCCGGAGAGGTTTGATTTTTGAGCGAGACGGGATCTACTTGTTCTGCAATATGCTGGTGGTCCTTATACAAATCAATGCCGATCGTTTTGTCGTTCTCCAAACACCAGGACCACTGCCAGGCAACTATTGTTAGATTGGTCGGTCTCAAATCACCCGTACCACGAATAACCAGCTAGTATTACGGCATGTACTTATTATAATCAATTTCATCATGCCATCGCGCACCCATCGCAGCCGTGCATGCCTCATTCCGTTAGCGCTTCTCAGCCGTAGATAAGGGGGATACGTCTACCCTGTGACACCCTATTCGCGTTCATCGGAAATAGACAGATTAAAAAAAATCTATTTTTCAATTGGAATCGCAGCCTACGTGTGCGCTGCTGCAATGCACATCTACGCGCGCCATACATGGCTGTGATTGAGCACCCTGCTGCACCCGCCACTATTCTTACCTCCGATGGGAGAGTCGCCGGGGCTGGAGGCGCCTAGCAAGGGATTCACAGGAGGCGCGGTCGCATCTTGCCGGGCTGTCGCCGACCGACGCGCGTGGTGCCGCGGTCACGCCTCTCTGATTCGCTGGGCTGGAGGTCGCAGCTTCGCCCGACGGAGGAGGATTCTGCCGCGAAGCGGCGCGCCGAACCCCTAGCGGGCGGGAGTGGGAAGAAATCACGCACAGGTGGGAAGAAATCGCGCGCTGGGGAAAGTGACTCGCGAGCGGGCGGGAGGGGAGGAAAATCACCCGCGCGAGGAAAACAAAGAACCAGACTTTTGGGGGGCTTGGCCTAGACCCAACAAAAATTGGGTCCGGGAGGGTGGATTTTGTTGGGCCAACAAATTTCGGGTCTAGAGTAGGGGGCCCGCTGGAGTTGGTTTTTTGGCCTGAGACCCCATATTTAGTTATTGGGGCTCAACTAGGGGGCCTCGCGGAGTTGCTCGATCCACAAGATTTGACATTAAATTCGTTTGCCTTTTGAACCTTGACTTTGAAACGGTGAATTGCTTTGATTCAATCGATTTCTTCCAGTTTCCGCAAGACTTTTGCCTTTTCCTTTAATCTTCACCTCTCGCAGCCACCTGAATGTCAAATTCATGGTGATCTATTGAATTCAACCGAGCGCGCAGGGTGTCCTGTTCAAGGTCGAATCCGTGCAGGATGCCGTGCTATGCCGGAGGAGAAAGGGAAGGCGCCCGCGCTAGGGGCGTGTGTTCGGCGCCGGGTCGAGAGGCGCACCGAGGTCAGCTTTGGCGGCTCGCGCGTGTCCGGGGGAGGTGGTCGCTAGAACCGAGACTGGGTCTAACTCAACCCAAAAGACTACCCTTATAGGTGGGGACACATATGAAGGTCCGGACCTAACTCAACCCAAAAGACTAGCCTTATAGGTGGGGACCGCCACGCCTTTATATGTTGTGCTCCCCACCATGAATTACCGATGTGGAACTAACCCCCAACTGGCGGCGCTGGTAGGAGCGAGAGGAAGTGAGGGGAATGGAGCATAGAGGCATGCGTGGTGTGCCGCTCCCCGGTCGGTCACGGGGCTGGACGAGCCACCAAGGCGAGAGTGAGAGCGGCTTGGGAGGGGAGCGAGGGAGAGGGAGGACGGCGTGTGGAGGGGAAGGATCCGGAGATTCAATTCCCAGCTCTGACCTTATGAATTTGAGATAGATTTATTTGTGAACTTTGAAAACTTCTAGAATCTCAAATTTGAAGCCCAATAGCATAATTTCTTAAGTGGATTCTAATCCCTCCAAAATAAAGGCATCCAAATGCAAAAAGTAATTTCCATCAAACAACTAGCATTCTGATTCCTGGCAGTATAAAATGGTCTCAGAGACATTGCTGCTACTGCATGGTCGCTTTTTCCCAATATGCAAATACATGCATACGGACATCAATGCTGATGTACGAATTATATTTTTGCTTCGCAAGGACAAGTAGTATTTTAGAAATGATGAAACTATCAAGTGTATTTTAGAAGATGCTGATTTTCCATTCGATCCAATATTACATCAGACGTAGGTGTTAGCCACTGCACCCACTCTGTTTCTGGCCACCAGTGGATACTCTGTTTCCCACAATCCTATCTTGGTATAATATGTTCCTTGTTGCCTCCATGGTTAGGTCCCTCGTTTCATTTGTACACAAGTTACTAGTTTATTATTATTCGGTCACCTGTTAGTCTGTGAGACACCAGTCGAGACTCTGTTTGTGGCCAACTCATGAAACCACTGCTAGTGTAGGCACCAACTCTGTTTATGGTTAAGCACAATATCTAAAGAAGATTCAGAAGAATCTTTCACCTACGAATTCAGCACCAAAAGCGGGCCAACCAGCGTGGCCACGTCGCCCGCTTTTCCCGGCACCTAAGAGTTTGTGACACATCCTTCTATGATTCTTCACTAGGAAATAAGCATTTTGGTCTTTGTATAATTTATGGTTAAGCATAATATCTGAAGAAGATTCAGCAGAATTATTGACGGACATGCTTCTGTTCACAGATTAAGCATTTCTGATCCAAGTTCCTGCTTCAACCGCGGCGCAGCTTAATGCTGTTGGCGTCAAAGCGTGCAAGTCTGCTTCAGCTCATCACCACAAGTTCACTCGACTGTGAACCAAATGGTTTCGCCCACTATGTTCACTCGAGCTATTTTCTATTCGAATAAATATGCTGTATCGAAGTTCCAGTGTACTCTGCAGCTGCTATTAGAACCTGCAACATTTTTCTTCACGCTGAACTACTGGCTTGTATTATTAGTCTCTCGACATTTCTGTGTGATTCGTACATGCTAATAAGCTTAGAACGTACTATATTTATGTTGTGAGAAAGTTTGAGGATGTTCATGCTTGTACTGCATCATGGAGCCTTTTTGTCTGGGTCATATCTGGGTGCCTGACCTGTGTTGGGACATACTCAAAGAATACAAACACGTCCGGTCTAGTTCCTTGTCTCGCACTGGGCTATGTTTGGAGCACGCATCACGCGAGATTCTGAGCAAAGTTTGACGAAATGAATAAATTCTGTCCTTTTTTTTTTTTTATTCTGGAGGAGACACGTCGGGCTAGCTAGCCTGTCTGATAATTCAGAGATGTGAGCTCCATTGCTACAATTAATTGATAAAACTATTTTCTCTCGTCGAAATTTATAGCGACGTGAATGCCCGCGAAGAGGACGACCATACTATGGATAGCCACAGCCATGGACCGTAGCAAGAAGGTTTTCTCGTGACAAGGCAATAATGCAGGTGGAGCCGTCACAAGAAGGACCACGCTGATGCTACATCTGCAGTCACTGAGAAGGCGCCTATCTTCACTGTATCAAATGCTGTCATAACCAGTTCCTTTTCCCGAAATGAAGCCGATTATAAAACTGTAATTGAATTGGATTTCTTTTTCCTTGTCAAAATGGTGTCGGAAACCTGTTCCTTGCAAATTAACTATTACTTGTCAAAATGCTAGAAATCATTCAGGCCAGAACTAATTTCTAGAATAAAATACTATAGATAAATTGCGTCAAAACCTGATTAAACTGGTACCCAACCCAATCCAATCGATGCAAGCACACAGCCACACAACTAGCACAACTTGCCTCCAAACTTCTGGTACGCCAGCTTACCATAACCATAGAAAGAAGCACTACCAATCCACTGCACTCAGTCAGAACCAACCAAACGAAGCATGAGTGTGTTGACGGGGGGCGCTGGGAAGCCTCGCCCCCAAGCTTCTTCGGTTGCTCCATGATGAGTACAAGCTCCAGGAAGGGCGTGAGGAAGCAAGTGCAGTGGCTCCACAGCGAGCCTGGAGAGCATCTACGCCTTCCTCACCGAGGTGGGGGATGTGCCATGGGACCACTCAACGAAGCAGGTCAAGGTGTGGGCACGCCCGGGTAAGGGAGGCATCTTACGACATGGAAGACGTTCTCGGCAAGCTTCCTTCAGGCGTGTCGATGGCGCTGACCCAGCTGACCCAAGCATGCTCAAACGTGCCATGAAGAAGATGGGTGAAGTCTTCACAAAGGCCAAGGCTCGCCCGCAGTATTGCTTTGGTGCCATCGAAGATATCAAGAAGCATCTCGAGGAGATAGCTTCAGGCGTCGAAGTATAAATTTGATGAGATTATGATGTCCAAGCCTTGTTAGAGCGATGGCTACTATTGATCCTCACTCCATCGCTATGTGCGGCGACCGGAGGGGGTGAATGGGAGCCTCAATTGTTCTTTTCAATTTCGGGTCATCGGCTCAACCCCCAACTTCTTGAGCAAAGAAACGGGATTCCCTACTCCTATCGAAAAGAAGTGGGTTCCCGAATCCAAATACTCAAGTCAACTTGTGACAGAGTATCTAGATAAAATCCTCGGAGTGATAGAATTCCATCGCAAGAGACGGATTGCAAAACGGAGCTTGAAAAAGAAATAATCACGGAATAAAAGTTAGAGAGAGAATCCCACGCAAATCCACTCAAGTCGAGATAGAGCAAAAAGCAAAAGCAAGTGATTAAATACTCTAGAAGAAAAATGCTAGAAAGAAATACAAAACAAGCAAGACTAGATAAAAAGATTAAAAACTAATTTTTAGTTTATCTTTTTTGGATTTTTAAATAACAAAAACTTAATTAAAAAGGACAAGAGAAAAAAATCTATTGCAAGAAATAAAAAGTCTATGACTAAAACAAATTTGCAAGAACACAAAAAAGAACTTAATCTAGAACCTAGAACAATTCTAGCAAAATAAATGCCGAAGAACTAGAAGAAACAACTAGTTAGACATTTCATCGAACACCTGCAAAGGGGCACAGGAAAACAAAGCACTAGAAGAGTTGAATTAAAGCTGGAATTTTCACTAGCAAAACTTCGATCTAGCTGTCCTGCACAAGATGAAGGATTGGCTCGATGGCCAATTCACAACAAGAGAGAAATCGACCTTTGTTGACGAAAAAAAGATCGAGCTTGGACTGCTTGAGCTGCTGCCGAGAGGGACCAAACGCCGGCCCTGGGAACCTGCCTTGCCGCGCCCTTTGCTGGTTCGGCCGCTGGCTTGTGCGTGGCCTGGAAGCACCCTGCCCTGGACGTAGCTGCAGAGCTGAGTGACGCTGGGCCTTGGAGCTGTTGCCGCCGGGCGCTGCTGGTCCTGGGAAGAAGCGCCGGATGGGCAGCTGCCGGTCCCGCTCGTGGCGTGCAGGCCAGCACTCGCTCCAGCTTCTGAGCCAACTGCCGGTCAACGCAGCAGGAGCGCTCGCGGCCTGGTGAGCCGCTCGCGTCCGCTCCTGGGACCAAGCCGGCAGGCCTCCCACGCACGAGAGGGGCACAGCACCGGGAGCAGCTGCCGAGCGTGGCCTCCTATCCGTGCTCGTGCTGCACTCGAAGGCCCGGCCGCCTGGTTCGATGCCTGCCTCGCTGCCTGTGCACGCGCCGACGAGGATCGATCCAGGGACGGTTTCAGCTGCGCTCGCGCGTGGTGTCCAGTCCCAGTCTGCAGAAATATACCAAACAAGAACAAAAGAAACACAGGGACACAAGATCCAATTCCAACGAAAATCACAGCATAACAAAGATGGAATTGATCCAAAAACCCGAGACGATAGAGATTTGGGGCTCCCCTTCCCCCAACGAAAATCACCACCAAATCGATGTCCTTGGAACTCTTAAACGAAAAAAACCCTAAAATTTGGGAAAAATAAAAACGAAAATGGAAGAGGCAAGAAGGGGAGGATGGCTGCCATCCTCTATATATGGTCCTTATTTTTCATCCCTATTTTTGCCCTCCGATACATATGAGCCAAACCACTAACCCTAGGGCTATTTTGGCCGACTCGGGGTAATTTTTGATCCGGCGGCCACCGCGCCTCCTCATCGGTAGCCTTGCATCCACGCAACCTCCCCGATGCCGCCACGTCGCCGATCCTTCCGATCCACCGGAACGCCCGCGCCGGGTTTTGAGGCCCAAACCCGCTGAAACCGCCGCCCGATGGTTTTGAGGCCCAAACCACCAAACCCGCGCCGATGGTTTTGAGGGCAAACCACCAAACCTCCTCGACACGTGTCACCGCCGTCTTGACCGCCCCGAAGTCGCCAAGTCGCCCGAGCTCCCCGCTCCGCTTGCACGCCGCCGTCTTGACCCGATCGACACGGTCCCGCCACATCCTCTTGCACTCGTCGATGTCGTGTGTCGAAGCCACCATGGCTAGCCGCCTGGCGCTCGGTCCCTCGGTCCAAGCCTCACGTCCGGCCTTCACCTCCCGCGGTCCGTCGGCCGGCATGTCCTCCTTGACCCCTTCACCTCGCCATCGGCTACCATCTCCGAGCTCCACACGTACAACACGAACCAAGAGATCGTCTTCGACACACTCCACGTGTGCCGGTGAACATAAGCCGAAGCATAAAAAGATAAAAGAAAATAGAGATAAAATGTTGAGCGTTGACAATCACTCAATCACAAAACTAAACACATGTGACCTAAATCAACCATGTGTTCGCAATCTCCCCCTTGATGAGTGCATTGTCAACATTCAACACAAAGACGTAAGAAGATAGAAATAGCACATCCAAGAGAGCACTAGCTAGACAAAAGCTAAGGCAAAATCACCGGATAGCAAACTTTGAGCAAAAACTTGGTTCCCAAAGACATGGGCAAAAGGCTCGACACAACCAAGCTAAAGCAACCGCTAGCCCTCAAGAAGAGGTAGAACAGGCTCAACACCACTAGCGCAGCCTCAAACCAATTACTTTCACAGGCAGACGGCTAGACCCTCAAGACAGAGGCAAAAAGGCTCAACACATCTAGCTCAAAGTGCTACTCCCCAAAAAGGCTCAACACATCTAGCTCAAAGTGCTACTCCCCCTGGAAACATGCAGTCACTGTCTTTGAAACTTTCTCCCCCTTGTTGGCAAATGCACTAATCAAGGTATAAAATGCAATATGATACAATGCAAAGCTTCAAGATTATATTCAACTGAATGAGAGAGTGCTCAAAATAGTACCATAGCAACAAAGTACAAGTGCTAGCAAGAGCTCAAGCTAATCAAGTGATATGAAATATGACACTTAGCATTTTGAGCAAATTTTAATCATTTTGCAAAAGAGGAGGTTCACCATTAAACATAGCACCTAGCACAAGTAAGTAGGAGATCAACTAAGTGCTTAAACATGTAAACCAAGTAAACTACATCGTTGACGGTAACCAACGACATATTTTTTTAAGCGTCAACTTACTACCATAAAGGGAGTAAAATTAAACCTTTTTATACTCATATACTTTTATCACTAATAAATTCCACATGTAGTGTCTTGTATTTTATTTTTGCAGACTTATAATAAAAGCAAGTGGAAAATCGACCAAAGTACGCCTTAGGGATAGCGCATTATTACAAAAATCCAAGCCCAAGAGCAAATCGACCCAAAACATCAAATGCGGGCGAGCACAGCCCGCCCACAACTTTTCGTGGCGAAAAGACGACACCCCACCGAGACCCGGGCGAGGCCGAGCCAGGGGGGGCGCAGCGCACCAGTGCTTGGCCGCACCCTCCCCGAAAGGCGTTTCGGCCCGGCCTCGGGGAGGCGGTTCGTGCACTTTCCAAACGGGGTTTCCGCCCTGCGTTGGTCGGTTTGCGCACGTAAGGAAGGTTTTCAGTGTCGGTTTTGGTGTATTTTAGCATTTAGGCCCCTCCTCCAAGTGTATAAGTAGGCCCCCTCTCTCCCTCTCTCAACACACACCACTTGGAGTCCAGCAAACCAGCAATCTCTCTCTCTACCACCTCTACCTCTCTCTCTCTTCTTCTACTTCTTCCTTCTTCTTTATTCTTTCTTAGTTAACACTTGGAGTAGAAGAGCTACAAGGAGGGCTTGTCTCCTAGAAGAAAGTGCTTTGGTAATACATCTACTCTATGGAGCATTCTTCTATTTGCAAGTCTTATATCTATGTTCTTGGCCTAACTTATGAACTAGAGTATAGTTTTGTTCATGTTCTTGTGTTGGTATATGAACTAGCATATGGTTTACATATCATAATCTCGACATGTTCATCACATTTCTTCATCGATCATCATATGCCTAACTTGATTAGAGGTGGGATATCGGTTCGTTGTTCCTTCGGTTTGCTCTTGTTCTAGTCCGTCCATTCGACGAGTGGGGATCCTGGGGGGACAAGAGTAGTGCTCTAATATGCGGGCATGTGCTCCGGGTATTACGACACCGCGGATATGAGTGCATGCCACGGTTGAGGGTAGGCGGCTTTGGTCGTGACAAGCCTTGACCGTCCCTTGAAATCCCCCCCACGTTCGCCCGTCTTCGTAGGAGTTCGTAAATGCTTCCCTATCGGGCGTATGGTATCCGGGAGTCTCCCCGTTATCCTAGACCTAATCACGACTAAATCGGTTTGCATATGATCCTAACTATTCATTTGTAACTATTCATTTGTATGGCCATGACTAGATACATTAGAACTACTCCATTAGGTTATTCATTTATTAATTTATTCTTTATCTATTTTCTTTATCCTTTTTCTTTGGTGGAATCTTAAGTGTGTGTCACACTATCCATGAACCGTTATTGCTTACCCCTGTTATGAACATTTTGGTCTAAGCAAACACATGTTCCTCTATTCGGATGCCATGCTAATTTATTAATCACATGCCTTCCTTTGGGGAAAATATAAATACTTGATACCCCGAATACTTAGGGTGAAATGCTACAATGATAGATCCGTGCGCTTGTGGATGAATATCTAAGATGGCAAGATCTATCCCGTTGACGATTCCATTTCGGATCACCGACATGGTGGTTTACTTGGGAATGTCGTGGCGCATTTCGACGCTCTTATTGGGGATGGGTTTTATACCGTTTCCTTTGATTGCGTTAAGAAATGCCAACAACTACCCCAAGACAAGTTCACACATCATGCTAGAGATCATTGCATACACTTGTGATTTTTATTTTTATTCGGAGTTGCGGCGGTTCACAAGGTATAAAGAGCATGCAGTGGTTATCCACATTTGCCTTGCCTTACTAATCAACCATGTCAAGCCTATGCGTGAGCAATGATTAGCTTAAGACAATGGTGCAGGTCAAACACAATGAAGTCCAAGTTCATTCAAGAGTGCAAGTGAAAGCGGCCTCAAACTTCAAAGTGTGGCAAAATGGACCCACTCGATCTTTTTCATCACTTCACTTAGATTTTAAGTTTTAGCAAGGTATTATCAAGAAAATCTAAGCAAGTGAATGAATCAAGGCATCGACATACCACCAAGAATACACATGAAAGCTCAAAGGATCTCAACATCCTACTCATGATAGAAGCTAGCTCAAGGGTGAACCAAATAATATGATATCATCATTCATTAGTCAAGTTCACATGTCGAAAAAGGTTGCTTTCGACTCATAACATACATCACATGAGTAAAAAGAGCTAAAGCTAGAGGCACCGACATATTGAAACTACTAAGAGCACAACCTCATTCAAGTCAATATAAAAGTGAAGCTCATGATATGCAAGTATGATACAAAAGGCAAAAACAAAGCTAAAACTACGTCTGTACATCAACTACAAAGCTTCCCCTCAAAAGGGGTAGCAAACACCCAACTCTCCACGAAGCTGAGCAAAACGGATTTGGTCTAGTGGTTTTGTGAAAATGTCCGCAATCTGTTGCTCCGTGTACACATCTTTGAACATCTATATCCCTTTCTCCCCGGTGATCTCTCAAGAAGTGGTACCTCACCTCTATGTGTTTGGTCCGGGAGTGAAGGATAGGGTTTTTGGCAACACTCACGGCTCCCATGCTATCACACAACAAAGGTACACGAGAGTAACTCAAGCCAAAATCTCTCAAAGTGGCAACCATCCACAAAGAATCGGGAACAACAAGCGGCAAAGAACTACATACTCCGCCTCAACCATCGATTGAGCGACACCGACCGCTTAAGGCGACCAAGACACTAGAGAAGTACCAAGAAAACCGACAAGTACCAGAGGTAGACTTTCTATGCATACGATCACCAAAGATAATCGAGAATCGAGTAACCAATCAGGGAGATGGTAGAAGAGGCCGAAAGTACCAAAGGCCAAACTCAGGGAGTAAACCGCAAGTACCTGAAAATCCTCTTCACGTACTGAAGGTGAGAGGTGCGCGGTGAAGACTCCAAAAGCAGAGTGTTGACACTTGTTATACTATAAAATTTTAAATTATTTAACATGAATTAAGTGTAACACCCCCGGTGTTATTTACACTAAAACCCGACATGTCATCATGATCATTGCAAAGCATCCATGTTTAGCCCACCATGTGTTGCATTGAACTAAAATAAGTTTATTTTATGTTGGTGTCGTTGTCGGTCGAAAAGACGCGAGAGGAAACAGATTCCGGAGAGTGTCCCCTAGTCGGAAAACCCTAATCTTCAACCCTAGTTTGTCCCCTTTTAATTTATTAAAAATTTATCAAGATTTTAGGGATGGTCATTAAAGCATTTTTGTAGAGTTTTCAAAACTGAACAAAGTTGGTATTTTGAGTTTTCAAAGTTTAGTTCAAAATTTTGAAGTAATTTTGAATTTTATTCAAACCCTAATTACCCCCTTTTCTATATTTCAAAATTTATGCAAAATTTGAGAAAACTTTCAACAGCTAGTTTGTAGATCTTATTGAGAGGAACAAAAGTCATGTACAAAGTTTTTCAAGTTGTTACATGATTTTAAAAGTAATTTTGAATTCAAATTTCAAAATTTGAAGCTGCTTTTAAAAAGTCATATTTAGAGGCAGAATTTGAAAATGGTCAAATTGTGAAAGTTGTAGATCTTGAAAAATTAAGGGGGTTACTTTTTGGAAAATTTTGAGTTCAGTTCAAATTTTGGGAGTAATTTGAAATTTTCAGAGTTAGGGTTGAAGATGAGCAAGAACCCGACCTATCCTACCTCGCCACCGCCGTCGTCAAGGTTGGCCCGCCGGTCCACCGGCGATTTTCGCGCGCCGACCACTGGACATCTTCGCGACCTCTCCGGCCACCTTTCCGTCCTTCCTTTGCCTATAAATAGGCCATGGCGCGTCGCCTTTTCCTCTTTTCCCCATTTCGCCGCCTTGGGAGCTCCTTCGTCCACCGCCCGCCATCGCCGCCCGTCGAGCCACCTTCCACTCAACCATCTACCCCATCCTCTTCGTAACTTCCTAAGCTACCTCTGGAACTTCTCCCCGCGGCCCGCCTCGCCGCCCGAGTCGCCGCCGCGACCCCCTTCTTCCTCGCCGCCGACGCGGCGCCGCTGGAACCCGCCGGTCGTCGCCAACCTTGCTCGGTGAGCCTTTGCTCACTTTTCTTCTTGTTTTCTCTTCCTTTTGATGATGTGCCTGTGATCGATCCGCCCGTTGTCCCAGCCGTGACGCAAAGACGCCGAACGAGAAGCCCGAGCCGCCGCCCGCCGTCCGTCGCCGTCGCCGGCCATCTCGACCTTGCTACGCCCGACCAAACCCCCGCCCCTAGAACCCCGGTGAGTCCCCGCCACGATTATGCAGCTAGTTTTCCTTTCCGACCACGGCCGGCGCGGAACATCGCCAGCGCCGCAAGGTGAAAGGCGCGCGACCGCCCGCCGGTGAGTGCACGCGCCAGCACGCGGAACAGTGCGGCCGCAGATCATAGCGCTTGGGCCGCCCAACATCGTTCCTTCAAGGGCCCGGCCCGGATACTGTTCATGATAGGCCGTGGAATAGTTAGGCCATGCACAAGAATAACAAAAATCGCCCGAGAACCCATTTTTCAATTATCAAATGTTTTATCCAATTTCTTTATTTTGAATAGTACCGATTTTGTAAATTTCATATAAATTCAAATATAGCTCTAAAAATTCTGAAAATTTTTGTGTAGCCTTCCCATGGGTATATCTATCCGTGAAAAATTTGAAACTTGAAATTTGAATACTTTTGGCATGATTTAAAAATACAAATTTTAATTAAAAATGCATCTTCCTTGATTTTTAATAATTATTTTATTTATCCAAAAATCATGAAATTTATTTTGGTACTGTTTTAGGACATGACCTACCTGTACAAAAATTTTTGAGCTTGTTTTGAGAAAGTTAAAAATTTTATTATTTCATGCCTTATTATTTTATGTGTAAAACAAATGGTCGAATGTTTTCCAACTTAGGGTTTTGGGTAGATTTTGGGTTGTTTTGTGAACCCTACACCACACCACTGTCAGATGGTCCTTGAGAACTTCGTAGGCAATGGTTGTGATATCTCGTAGAGTAGTTCAACAAGTTGGTTTTGTTAGGTTGCAACTTTATCGTGAAAGAAAGTTGTACTTAAGTTGTTTATCTTTCCATGCACCCTTGCACCTCATGTTTATATGCATGGCATCATATTAAGCATACATTATTCTTTCAGTATAGTGAACGAAGGAGATTGTGAAGTTGTTGATCAAGCCACTAAAGAAGGCTTTTTCTCGTTGATTCAATTCGAATATCGTGATCCGTCGTCCGAAGTCAAGCTACTTCATCGATCAAGGCAAGCCCCGGTTCATTTAAACATTTCCTTGTGTTTTTTACAAAGCTTTATATCACCTTTGCTTTATGCTTTGCATTAGGTGATAGGAGTTGAGTGGTAACCTAATTGATGCATTACCATTCCTTGTTTATTTCGATCTCTACCTTGATAACCTTGTTTTGCTAAAATGCTAGAACGCTTAGCTCGGCTATTTTAGTTAGACTTTTGAGTCAAAATATGACAAGTCCTTTATGATAGCCCGAAGAGGCTTTTTGATGAGAAAGGATGCTATATGATGGAACCATCTTTGGGATATGGTTTTGAAATTGAGACCTGGTCGGGTAATTTGCATTGAGAATGGAGTCTCAAAGTGTAGTATTTCCCGGCTTGTCGATTAAGGACTTGAAACGTGTGAGCCTCGTGGTAACCGAGACTATGGAACGCACCGCGCCTCGAGGTCGTTGGACCAATGGCACGCCTCGTCATGGGTGTCATCCCATCACGGTCGACCCTAGTTCTCGACGCATACTCCGGTAAGCCCAATCTTGGGGGTGTCAAATCGGAAACGCATACAACCGCAAGACCGGGAGTGGAGAGATGGCGGGAGTACATGTTACCCTCGTGGGCTAAAGTCCCGGATTGGAGGTGTACGGTATTCTCGGGTGGCGAGGACGCGGTTCCGTTTTGAGTATCCGGAAAGGGTTGATATATGCAAGCTTAAGTGCTACATATGTCATGTGGAAAGAACTCCCAAATTGGGTTAATCGATTTCGAAATCGCCGTGCTTTCGGATATGGAGACTCTCGGTTTCCGCCTTACATTGAGATTTAATTATGGAGCGGTGAAGAGATGGAATAAGTGTTTGAACTTCTACAAGTGTTTGTTATAGTATAAGATCACCTAGAATAGGTGAGAAACTTACTTGAAAATAAAATATTGAAAGTAAGGATTTACTTTTAGTAAGCTTTTCTGCTAAAAGAGTCCTTGCCTCTTGCTAAAAGCCTTACCTTGATTCCTATTAGACCAGATTCCTGAGTCTCCTCCTATTTTTTTAGTCGGGTAAGACTTGTTGAGTACTCCCGTACTCAGGGTTTGTTGACCCTTGTTGCAGGATCTGGGAGTCATGTTTGCACCGGAACGTGCTGCATGACGGTTCTTCAGGAAGAAAGTGATGAGGAGTGAGAGGTGAGACCCGTGGGTAGGGTCTAGTAGTGTCGGTGTGTAATAAACTTACGCTACTCGAACTTATAAGTATTGTAAAACTTGTTTTAAATAAATGGTTGTAAAAGTATTCTAATATAAATCTTAAATTTGTTTTACTCGATTATGTTTGAAAAGTGTTGTAATACCCAATGACCTTGTAACGGATCCCGGTTGGAATAGTTAATAGTGCTTTTCAAAGGGTTATAGGCGAACATATGTGACAATTAAAGGTTGTTGAACCGATAATTAGTACATGTGGGCCCCGTAATTTGGAAGGTTTGCTTATACCTGGCATCGAGCCTCCGTTACCGGTGTTCTTGTAGCATTACTTTATAAAACTTCAAAATGATTTGGGTCAAACTAATTTTATTCTTATTTGGTCCAAATTGCTTATTCTCTTATCTTATTCTATTGAAACACTTTCTTATCTAAATCTAAAAGGATATAAGTGGAGTAGCATTATATATCGCCCCTAATTGTAAAATCTTTTTTTTAATGCAAAGGTTTTATTTGATTGTTACGTAGGTTCGATTCATGCATCATGTTTAAATCACTTGTTAATGTTTACCTTCCCTTTAGTGTGGTTTGGGTTAAAAAGTATCAACCCTATTCTTGCTAAACCTTTAGATTCTCCTATCCGAATCTTGGTAATCCGATCTTAACTATTCTACACGGGGATGGCCCGTGCCAAAAACGACCCCTAGGAAGAGGACCGGACCGAAGGGCGTTCAGCGTCACCGCCTTTGCGGCAAGGAATGACCCCGAAGCAAGCACCGGTCGTGCCCAAGCTCAAGAAGGAAGCAAAGTGGCAAGACCAAGGAAGACCTTCGAGAAAGAAATCGGCGCTACCGACTAGAGATTTGGATGAAGGCGCTAGAGATAGGCGTCGCGATGGAATTCAAATCGGAAGATTGCAAGTGGAGTTGAATAGAAGTGTTCAAAAGCATGGTGAATGTAGTCAAGACCGATCGAGACGGTCCATGAGAAGACCGCACTCCAACATCGGTGTGACCACCTTATTCAAGACAATCATCAACCGGTGGCTTATGCAATTCAGTTAGAAGCTCAAGAAGCCAATTTGAACATGCAAATTCATCACATGAACAATCTCCTCAACCCCGATCACCAACCTCAAGCGAGTGCAAGAGGATTTGGGTGAAGTAATTCAAGAGAATATGGAAGCAGAAGAAAATCCTGAAGCAGCGGAGCCTCATGTTAGCGATAACGAGTCGGAAAATGATCCTTGAAGAGGAATGAGATGTTTGTAGAATATGTAATATAGTTTCGTTTGATAGTAAACTACCTAAATGAGCTTTGGGGTAGATGTATAATAGAACCTCTCGTCCTTAGAATAAATGCTATGTGTTGTCTTTGTTTGTTTCTTTTAGAAGTTCAATAAAGTTGGTTGAGTGTTATATATAGTTTTGTTTTAAAAGCGGATGTCGCACGGAAATGATTGCTAGTTCCCTTTAATAGGGAAGACCTTCCACCCTCTCCGGCAATCTCAACAAACTTGGTGATGCCATTGCGGCTTTGGTCCAAGCTACTACGGAGAATTCTACGCGATCGAGAAGTAGCTCAACAAAATCAAAACAATCGTCGCGGCCACAAGGGTCGACGCGACGATGAAGATGACACTTCCTACCCGAGAATTCACGGGCTCAAAACCTCCAATTTTCGGTCGGTGATGAACCTTTAGAAGCAAACTATTGGCTCGGTGCTATGGAGGAGAAGTTTGAGATAATGACTTGCCTGATTACGAAGCCTTTCTTTTTGCGGCACAACAACTTCGAACACCGCCGGAGTTTGGTGGAAAAACTTTAAAAGCCGAAAGCCCGGACATCAATTACTTGGGATGAATTCAAGAATGCTTTCCGAGCCCATTTTATTCGGGGCGGGGTTATGGCTAAGAAGTTAGATGAATTCTTAGCCTTAAAACAAGGTGAAGATTCAGTGTTGCAAAGTATGTGGGCAAATTTAACCATCCGTCACAAATATGCTACGAACTTGTGAATACTGAGATGGGAAGAAGAAGGAGTGGTTTATACGAGGTCTTCATCCAAAACTACATGCCATGATGAACATCCGCGACACCGATTCCTATCATGATGTGGTAAATATGGCCATATCATGTGAAGAAAAGAATCGTGTTACGATGGAATATGAGCGAAGGAAAATAAGAACAAGAAGAATTTCTCCCCTGGATATTCGGTGGCAAATCAAAACGCCCGGAAAGTGATTTACCATCCCGTGAATCACTTCCGTCCTTCCTATCGTCCACCACCACCATTCCAACCTAGACAGCTAGCCGTTTGTTCGGCTTCGCCGCAACTTTTTTCCCTATCCACGCCATTTGAATGCCCCCGGCATTCGCAATCCTTCTCCACAAGGCCATACACCCATCTCGTTATAGCGTGAAAAACACGGACATTATTCTCGAGAATGTCCGGTCCTCAAGATATAACCCGGTTTTCGTGTCCCTTCCGGAAGTCCGCCGCAATCACGAGAATAAGAATAATATCGAGAAAGATCGAGAAGGGAAAAGGGGAAAAGAAAACGGGAAAAGTATACTACACCAATGTGGAGGACATTCTGCAGGGGGAACCAATTATGATGGGTATGTTCCCCTGCCGCAAGACACCCCGCAGATAATATTATTTGATTCGGTGCATCGCATACATTTGTCGATAAAACATTTGTGGAGAAAAATGCGGTAACCATTGGGGAAATGAAGGATGAGTTTATTATACACTCACCCGGGGGACGTATGAGTACTAAAGAGGTGGTATATCAGATCTCCATAACCTTAGGTGGATATGATTTCCCCACTAATATGATAGTTCTAAAGGGATCAAGATATAGACGTGATCCTTGGTATGAACAGCTATACCAATACGGTACTATTATAGATACCGTCAATAGAACTGCCAAGGTAAAGTTGCCTGAGAGAGATTCCGAACTCCTTATTCAACTTCCAATTGTAAAGAGGACGGTTGAAAAAGTTTGTGCAACTTGTGTGAAGGAAATCAAAGACATCCCAAAGTAGTATGTGAGTTTACGGATGTATTTCCGGATGATTTGCCCTGGATTACCACTTGGGAGAGAGATGTTCAATTCAAAGTATAGAATTGAAACCGGAACCTGCTCCCATCTCTCGAAGAGCTTACGAGAATGGCACCCAAGGAATTATTTGAAATGAAAACTCGGTTACAAGAGTTAATAGAAAAGGATTCATCGGACCAAGTTCTTCACCTTGGGGATGTCCGGCTATTTTTGTGAAGAAAAAGGATCAGACTTTGAGGATGTGTATAGATTATCGTCCACTTAATGAAGTGACGATTAAAAATAAGTATCCTCTGCCCCGGATTGATTTACTCTTTGATCAATTAGCCGGAGCAAAAGTCTTTTCCAAGATTGATACGAGATCGGGTATCATCAAATCAGGATTAAACACGAGGATATTCCAAAGACCGCATTCACCACAAGATATGGTCTTTATGAATATTTGGTTATGTCCTTTGGTTTAACCAATGCCCCGGCTCATTTCATGTATTTGATGAACACAGTATTTATGTCAGAATTGGATAAGTTCGTGGTGGTGTTCATTGATGACATTCTTGTTTATTTCAAAAATGAAGAAGAGCATGCAGAGCACCTCAGAATCGTTTTAAAACGATTGAGGGATCATCAACTCTATGCTAAGTTTAGCAAATGTGCCTTTTGGCTGAAAGAAGTACAGTTTCTGGGTCATGTGCTATCGTCTGAAGGAGTTGCCTGTTGACACTTGTTATCATATAAAATTATTAATCAATTAAACATGAGAAAAGGGTATAAATAATAATAACAACCTAGAATAGGGGTCACTAACATATTTCCATCAGTTTTGGTAATGTTGTGAATTGCGAGGGGACTAAGCGAGAAAAAACAGCAGAGTTCGCGAGCCATACGACTACGCGACGCAACGCAATCCAACTCCGAGAAAGACTCTAGAAGGCTCCGGATTAATCGGCGTGGACCAAACTTGACACCGAAGAAAACATAATCTAGAAGACTCCGAAGCCACGGCGCACGACGGGACCCGGAGGGGAACCCCCTGGGCCGATCGGCCCAATAATGGGGCGATCGGCCCGCTTGGCGCCACGCAAGCCCGGTCTCGGAACCTTCCTCCACCGCCTCTAAGACGCAATCTAAACCGGTTGTTTAATGACGGTTTGATCCGAGGGCGTCGGTAGAAGCACGAGATGGATCAAGACCCAACACCAGATTAGTACCACATTGCTCTTTGAATTTGAAGGGGACGAAGAAGACCCATATATATAGACCCCTAGACCCCTCTTTTAGATCATCTCATACATCATATCTCATCGGATGGAGGCACGGCGCTGGAGGATTAGATTAGACGGCTACAATGTAATAGAATAGATCTAGTAGAGAGTTAGGGGAGAGCGGGGCTTGCGTTAGGTTCTCGGAGAAGTCTTCGGCGTTCGGTATATCTTTGTATCTCAACTCTATTAGACTTTATGCCATAATTAGATCTATCTTTTCTAGTACTTTTATGCCTTTCATGTTATTGATTAGAATATAGTTGTTATATAATTGCATGGGATCTTCGCCGTATTGAGTGCTACGGTTATTCATGATGATTAGAGTAGTAATTAATAGTGTGGACATGGTGTCTAGACTAGAGGTTACCTTAGATTGCACCCAGTCCACGGATAGTTGTGGTAGCCCTAGGTGGTGGCGGCCCTAACGGCCCGGCGTATTCCACCACGTTCGGATTGGTAGTGTAGGACCGTAGTTTGAGCTTCCTAGCCCCCTTCTCATCCCTTTCTCGCGGCTAGTGTTACGATGTCCCGAAGTGTTCTTTTATGATCGCTATACCTTTTCATGCCTTAGTTACTCAAGAACCAAAGTACTAGAGAAGTATTCGGGAACCTAGATCTCTCCCGTTGTCCTCTCGACCTAGCTATCTATTCTATATTATAATATTCTCCCGGTTAAGTGCTATTAATTATCATTTATATCATATACATTATTTACCCCCTCACTTTAGTTTAGTTGGTATATTAAGTTAGTAGATACATGATTTTGATTTATCATAGTTTTTACCCTTGTTTCCACGTGGAAAATATAAATAACGATACTCGGAATACTCAGGGTAAAAGCTACAATGGTATATATATTCTGCGTAAACTATGAACCCTTTATATTCTTTTTGCACTTAATAAATACCAACAAGCTTTTTGGCGCCGTTCTGTCTGGGAAGCATTCGGCAGTAAAGATTTTGATAATGATCTTGATATACGCTAATTTAGTGTATTAACTAGCTTTAGTAGGATTACCCTTGCTCTATTGAGTGTGGAATAGACAGGATATCACTATATATCCCTACATTATGAGCATATGATTATTTTTCCTTGGATATTCTTGTCCACCGACCATGCCGGGTTTGGAGTAAAGAAGAACGAAGGATGACAATACAAGGTATGTCCAACCAGTCATTATGCAACATTGAATTACATACATAGAAACATTTATTGTCATGTTGCTACACTAGCTTGGTTATCTTTACCTTTATGCATGCTCGACCATTAAACACTCATCATGCTCTATCATCTCTCGTTTGAAAAAAAAAAAAAATCTCGCAATGCTTTCATGCTACCGTTGTTTGCTATAGTATGCTTAGGTTTTGAAGTATTTTCATACACCTTTTAGATTAAGCAGGGTGCTTAGTTTAAATTGTTTTCATGGCTTGAGTTAAACATGGTGTTTAGTTTGATTCCTGAAACCATAAGGTGTGATGATCTTTCTTCTAAAGGCTTTTTAAATTAAGCGCGGTGCTTAGGTTAGAACGCCTTCCTAAATCAAATTAGACGTGGTGTCTAGGTTGACTTTTTGAACCATAGTACACTATAGTAGATCTTTGGTATATCTTTTTTGGACTGGGAGGTCGAGATGAACTCACTAGAGATTGAGCAAGACATGTGAGACATGACTTATGGATAAAAGAATTCCCGATAAGCGAAAAAAAAAAGAAGAACAAGAGTGACACAAGACAAAATCCACAATCGAATCACCCACTCGAAGGAGGAATTCATGGGTGATGGAAGCATCAAGGAGGGAGGCCAATTCCATTGAAGATAATTAAGCCATCCTCTTCCTCCCCGACATGCACCTGTCACTCCACATGCCACTCAAGAAGAAGAGAAGGACCACCATAAGGTGTAATAGCGCCATCATATTCCAATAATCAAGGTAACACCTTGAGGTAAGTTGTCATTAATTCCTCTTTACTATGGCATTCTCATAAATAAAAAGTCAAACATGCTAGAGTTATAGTTTCACATGATTCAATCTTGTTAACTCGACATGTTAGCTTTTTAAATCTGTTTCTAGAATCACTTTCTTGTTCGCTCATTATTTTGCTAAAAATATTTACATGCTAGATTTATCTTCTGATCTTACCACCCTAGTCATAAATACATTATCTTTATCTTGTTCAATGTGCCCACAAGGTTAGAATAGAAGTAAATGAAATTTTGGTTCTGATGGTGTTTTCCCACCAACAGAGCCCATGCACTTGATCTCTACCTTGTCTTTGCAAGCAGGACTCACTTTGTGCAACAAGAGGAGAAGTCTTACTTCCCCAATTCCTATAAGTGGAAGTCCCCGACCTACCAATATGCACACTAAACAAGACGCTGCTAGCTGCCACCATCCAATCTTCCTTCAAGCGGTGAATCGCGAAAGAACATGGGCAACGCCATCACCAAGTAGCTATTAAGATCCGGATGATGCACTTGAGGAGTGACCAAGGAAGATCAAAGTGAGCACGACATGACCTGGAGGTGTAGACCACTTGACAAGAGTAATGGGTCAACGTTTATACTCCATCAAGAGGGCCTTACACCACCACTATTGCCTACCTCACCACAAGACCCAAGAAAAACAAGACGCGGAGACGCCGCTAAAAATCACAAGACCGGTTGGAACGGAGTTGACGAACAAGGAAGACATTAAAAAAAGATTAAAGAAGTTCGCCGCCCCGACCAACCGAACACTCAAAGACCTGCCACTCCAAGAAAGGTCTCCTCCAGAAGAAGCGACATGGAAAAGAAAAAAGCATCACCCTTGAAGAGGGCGTCAAGAGTACACCTTCGGAGACCCGACCGCGCCCGGCATCAACAAATGAACAATCGACTTCCTCGGCTACTTCGCTTCACGCCACCCTTTGAGATCCTTGAAGGACCCTTACCGGGTACAACATTTAAACGAGGGCCCATAGGCGACACCACTCCATGGGAGTAAGTGCTTTAAACTCTCGCCGAGAGGTAACTTCGGTATTTATCTCAAGATATTTAATTTTCTCGCAAAGCATATTTCAATTAGCATGTTTACTTTAGCATTTTTACTTTCTCTAAAACCTGCACTTAGAAAATCTCAAAAATATGTTTCTTTGCATTTGCATCGGTTTCCTAAAGCCCCATGCACGCACTCCTTCTTTGTGGCGGCATAAAAATAAAAAATACAAAAATATTGCACTCATATGTTTTTGCATTAGCATCCCTATTGCATAGAAAAATTCTCAAAAATATGTGGGCACATGAAGGTCCACACCTTATCTAAAAAAAAAAAAAAAAAATCCAAAAAGACGTGAGCACATGAAGGCTCACAATAACATCCTAGAGTTTGTTCCTTCCGGGTATGTGCAAAACTAATATTAACAGGGAGAACATTAAAGGAGACCTCGAAAGAGGAGCAAGCTCCAAGGATGAACACAGGACTACTTCAAGATCGAGCTTGGGGAGAGCACCCCCATTTATCACTATAAGTATCACTATCCTATGTCTTATTTATTAGCTAGTTATATTTGCTTAGAGTTAATGAGTCTTAGTTAATGAGTCTTAGCTAAAAGTCTTAGTGTTAAAGAGTCAAATAAATCTTTGGAACTTGCTAGATTACTTTCTTCCTTTTTAATTATGATCTTGATGATATATGCTAAGGAGATGATGAATAGTTGCTCCGCCTTAATTCCTCTTAAAAGTACTTACACTTTGGACTTAGATTCTCCCAAAGCTTTAAATGCTTATTTTGCTCTAAACCCAACACTGTGGGAAGCACATGCTTAATCTGAAGTCTTCGCATTAAAAGATAAAAGTACATGAAAAGTTGAGCTCTTTGTTTATCATATTCTTAGAGATACTTGACTCTGGTTTTTATCTTTAAAAAATTATAAAATTACATGATGAGTTCCTTAGCTATGACCCTTAAGAGTTCACATCAAGATCATCCCACTCCACTAAATACGCTTCTTCTAACTCGTAATACGCCTCCCCATACTCCATCAAGCCGTTAGCCATAATTATAAAATAAACTCTTGCAATCTTTGGATATGTCTCTCTCGGTGTTTTTATGCCAAACAGAGGTCGGGCTACATTCAAAAAAAAAAAGAGAAAAAGAAAGAAAAAGAAAAATAAATATTTAGAGAAAAAGTGAGACAAGAGAGGGAGAGTAACGGACAAAAAGTCATACTAGGCGAGAAGGGCCTACCTCCCTAATAATAAAAATATATTTAGAGATGAATAATGGACACGTGTCCGAGGGTGAGTAGGGCCCACATCTCTAGGGAGAGAGAAAAATGGACACAAGTCCGGGGCAAAGCCCACCTCTCCAAGAATGGACAGCCCAGGTCCTAGCAATTTTTAGAAAGAGAGATATAGTCCAAGATGCTTGAGAAGAAAAATACTAGAAAAAGGCTAAGGCTATTTACTACCTTTCATCCTCACCCACTTCACCACTATCATCCCACTATATATGTCCTACCACATGTGAAAATTCACTACCACCATCTACTTAAGAGGGTCATACATAGGATCTCGAGTTTCTTTTTGAAAAATATTGCAAAACCCGGGATGATAGTTGATCAAAGAACTTGAGACATGGTACTTAACTTGATTGTTTTATCTTGCTTATGATTCGTGAAAAGGCTACGCCTCATGGTAAAATGTGTATGAACCATCCGGTTAAGAGGAGAATTTATTTCGAGTAATAACGGAACTTTTGAGGTATGAAAGCGTAGTAGCAACTCCCGATCCTACTATAGCATATAGCTTTGCTAGGGACTAGCAAAGGGTAAGCTTGGGGAGTTTGTTGACACTTGTTATCATATAAAATTATTAATCAATTAAACATGAGAAAAGGGTATAAATAATAATAACAACCTAGAATAGGGGGTCACTAACATATTTCCATCAGTTTTGGTAATGTTGTGAATTGCGGGGACTAAACGGAAAAACAAATAGAGTTCGCGAGCCATACGACTACGCTGACGCAACGCAATCCAACTCCGAAAGACTCTAGAAGGCTCGGATTAATCCCGACGTGGACCAAACTTGACACCGAAGAAAACATCATCTAGAAGACTCCGAAGCCACGACGCGACGACGGGACCCGAGAGGGAACCCCTCGGGCCGATCGCCCAATAATGGGGCCGATCGGCCCCCGCTGGCGCCACGCAAGCCCGGTCTCGGAACCTTCCTCCACCGCCTCTAAGACGCAATCTAAACCGGTTGTTTAATGACGGTTTGATCCGAGGGCGTCGGTAGAAGCACGAGATGGATCAAGACCCAACAATTTATTAGTACCACATTGCCTGGCCGCTGAAGGGGACGTAAGAAGACCCATATATATAGACCCCTAGACCCCCCTCTTTCAGATCATCTCATACATCATATCTCATCGGATGGAGGCACGGCGCTGGAGGATTAGATTAGACGGCTACAATGTAATAGAATAGATCTAGTAGAGAGTTAGGGAGAGCGGAACTAGCGTTTGGTTCGGAGAAGTCTTCGCGTTCGGTATATCTTTGTATCTCAACTCTATTAGACTTTATGCCATAATTAGATCTATCTTTTCTAGTACTTTTATGCCTTTCATGTTATTGATTAGAATATAGTTGTTATATAATTGCATGGGATCTTCGCCGTATTGAGTGCTCGTTATTCATGATGATTAGAGTAGTAATTAATAGTGTGGACATGGTGTCTAGACTAGAGGTTACCTTAGATTGCACCCGGTCCCCACGGATAGTTGTGGTAGCCCTAGGTGGTGATGGCCCTAACGGCCGACGTATTCCACCACGTTCGGATTGGTAGTGTAGGACCGTAGTCGGAGCTTCCTAGCCCCCTTCTCATCCCTTTCCGCGGCTAGTGTTCTCGATGTCCCGAAGTGTTCTTTTATGATCGCTATACCTTTTCATGCCTTAGTTACTCAAGAACCAAAGTACTAGAGAAGTATTCAGTGAACCTAGATCTCTCCCGTTGTCCTCTCGACCTAGCTATCTATTCTATATTATAATATTCTCTCGGTTAAGTGCTATTAATTATCATTTATATCATATACATTATTTACCCCCTCACTTTAGTTTAGTTGGTATATTAAGTTAGTAGATACATGATTTTGATTTATCATAGTTTTTACCCTTGTTTCCCCGTGGAAAATATAAATAACAATACTGAATACTCCAGGGTAAAAGCTACAATGGTATATATATTACGTAGCGCTTATGAACCCTTTATATTCTTTTTGCACTTAATAAATACCAACATTGCCGTTAACCCGAGCAAAGTAAAAGATATCCTCAATTGGAAACCACCAACGATCGTACACCTAAGTTCGAAGTTTTCTTGGAATGGCGGGATATTACCGTCGATTCATTTTCGATTTTTCAAGAGTGGCAAAGCCTATCACAGAGTTGTTAAAGAATCGGACCAAGTTTGTGTGGTCACCGTGAGTGTGAGCAAGGCTTTTCGTGACTTTGAAGAAAGCACTAACCACGCCTGATCTTAGCCCCAAAGGATATTGAGAAACCATTTGACGTCTATTGTGACGCATCCGGTATTGGTATTGGTTGTGTGCTAATGCAAGAAGGCAAAGTTATTGCCTATGCATCACGCCAACTGAAGCGCCATGAGGAGCATTATCCCACCCATGATTTAGAGCTAGCTGCAGTGGTTCATGCTCTAAAAATCAAGGTCATTATCTCGTTAGGTAACACTTGTCATGTATATACAGACCATAAAAAGTCTGAAATACATCTTTACCCAATCGGACTTGAACATGCGCCGAGAGAAGATGGCTAGAATTAATCAAGGACTATGACATAGAAGTGTATTACCATCCCGAAAGGCAAATGTTGTTGCCGATGCACGGTCGGAATCCTCGATTGTAATTGTCTTATAGCCAATATGAGGGATAAAACCCTATGTCGGGGAATTAGAGAAGTTGAATATTGGAATCGTTGAGCATGGCATGGTAACCAATGCCACGGCCAGAATCAACTATCAAGAATCAGATTATTGATGCTCGAAGATCGGTAAGGGCATAGCACACATCAAGGAGAAAGTCGTAAGCGGAAAACCTACCGTTTGAGAATTGATGAATCGGATGTGCTATGGTTTAAAGATCGGTTAGTGGTACCAAAGAATCCTGAATTACGCCAAAGACATCCCTGGATGAGGCTCATTTAACCAGATATTCTATTCATCCCGAAAGTACCAAGATGTATCGGGATTTGAAGCAGAGGTTTTGGTGGACAAAAATGAAGATTGAGATTGCCCGATATGTAGCCGAGTGTGATACGTGTCGTACGAGTAAAAAAAGCTGTGCACATGAAAGTCGCAGGCAATTGCATCCTTTTGCTGTTCCTTCTTGGAAGTGGGAAGAAATCAAGTATGGATTTTATTGTTGGATTACCCCGAACATCGAAAAGGGTTCAATTCTATCCGGGTTATAATTGATCGTCTTACCAAGATAGCCCATTTCCTACCAGTGACTGACAAGTATAAGGCAATAGATTATGCCAAATTATATGTCCATCGGATTTTCAGTCTACATGGGACACCAAAGCATATTGTAACAGACCGAGGTTCTTTGTTTATGTCCAAATTTTGGAAGCAGATGCAAAAGTCCCTTGGTACTAAACTGAATCATAGTTCAGGTTATCATCCCCAAAAAAGCCAGGACGCATGAAAAGAGTCAATCGATTCTAGAAGATATGTTGAGAGCATATGTTCTCAATTATTCTCGAAAAATGGGATGAATGTTTACCATTAGCGGAGTTTGCCTATAATAATAGTTATCAAGAAAGTATTCAAATGGCACCGTTTGAAGCTCGTATGGTCGCGGATGTAGAACCCCACTTTGCATTGGTCGAAGCGGGAGAAAGATGGTTCTACTGGAGTAGACACCGTAAACGGTCGAAGAAAAAGTGAGATTTGTGCGAGATAAAATAAAAAGAGGCACAATCTCGACAAAAGAGTTCTGCCGATAAAAGGCGTAGGTGTTTGGAATTTGAAATAGGAGATTATGCATATTTGAAAGTATCACCCATGAAAGGGGTGAATCGTTTTTGGAGTTAAAGGTAAACCGGCACCTCGATACATTGGTCCATTTCAAATCTTGGAAAAACAAAGGACCGCTTGCCTATCGACTTAGGTTGCCGGAAAGGTTATCGGCAGATCCATGATGTTTTTCATGTATCTCGTTGAAAAAATGCTTGCAAGTACGGTCGAGTGGTTGATTTCAAGAAATTAACCTAGAACCGATTTGACCTACTCGGAATATCCTATTCGGATCTTAGACCAAAAAGCTCGAGTCACTCGGAGCAAAACCATCAAATGGTACAAGATCCAATGGAATCAACACTCGGAAGAAGAAGCTACTTGGGAATCGAAGACTTCCCGACGGAAAACTTTCCCAAGTTTCCACTTCCTTAATTCTTGTAAATGTAAGACCCCTCCTTGTTTTATGCAATAGTTAGGGATGTGTTTGCTCGACACATTTCCTTTGCATTTGTTAAACCCTAGGACTTTAAATCTCGGGACGAGATTTCTTTAAGGGGAAGGGTCAGTAACACCCCCGGTGTTATTTACACTAAAAACGACATGTCATCATGATCATTGCAAAGCATTCATGTTTAGCCCACCATGTGTTGCATTGAACTAAAATAAGTTTATTTTATGTTGGTGTCGTTGTCGGTCGAAAAACGCCGAGAGGAAACAGATTAGGAGAGTGTCGCCAAGTCGGAAACCCTAATCTTCAACCCTAGTTTGTCCCCTTTTAATTTATTAAAAATTTATCAAGATTTTGGGGATGGTCATTAAAGCATTTTTGTAGAGTTTTCAAAACTGAACAAAGTTGGTATTTTGAGTTTTCAAAGTTTAGTTCAAAATTTTGAAGTAATTTTGAATTTTATTCAAACCCTAATTACCCCCTTTTCTATATTTCAAAATTTATGCAAAATTTGAGAAAACTTTCAACAGACTAGTTTGTAGATCTTGTTGAGAGGAACAAAAGTCATGTACAAAGTTTTTCAAGTTGTTACATGATTTTAAAAGTAATTTTGAATTCAAATTTCAAAATTTGAAGCTTTTCAAAAAGTCATATTTAGAGGCAGAATTTGAATATGGTCAAATTGTGAAAGTTGTAGATCTTGAAAAATTAAGGGGGGTTACTTTCCGTCCTTCCTTTGCCTATAAATAGGCCATGGCCGTCGCCTTTTCCTCTTTTTCCCATTTCCGTCGCCGCCGGAGCTCCTTCGTCCGCGCCGCCGCACGCGCCGCCGTCGAGCCACCTTCCACTCAACCATCTACCCCATCCTCTTCGCAACTTCCTAAGCTACCTCACGGAACCCGGCCGCAGCCGCCGCCGCGCCCGGAGTCGCCGGCCGCGACCCCCTTCTTCCTCGGCGCCGCAGCCGCCGCCCCAGCCCGCCCGTCGTCGCCAACCTTGCTCGGTGAGCCTTTGCTCACTTTTCTTCTTGTTTTCTCTTCCTTTTGATGATGTGCCCTGTGATCGATCCGCCCGTTGTCCCGGCCGTGACCGCCTTGACGGAACGCCGAGCCCGAAAGCCGCCGTCGCCCGTCGCCGTGCCGCCGACCATCTCGACTTTGTTACGCCCGACCAAACCCCGTCCTAGAACCCCCGGTGAGTCCTCGCCACGATTATGCAGCTAGTTTTCCTTTCCGACCACCGCCGGCGCGGAATACGGCCGCGCCGCCAAGGCTACGGGTGGGCTTTTTGCCGCGCCGGTGGCCGCACGCGCGCAGCACATGAACGGTGCGGTAATATTTCGCGTGATTGGGCCGCCCAACACTTTGTTCCTTCAAAGGGCGATTCGGGTACTGTTCATGATAGGCCGTGAAATGTAGTTGGACCATGCCGATAACAGGCGAAATCGGCCAGAACCCATTTTTCAATTATCAAATGTTTTATCCAATTTCTTTATTTTGAATAGTACCTGATTTTGTAAATTTCATATAAATTCAAATATAGCTTTAAAAATTCTGAAAATTTTTATGTAGCCTTCCCATGGGTATATCTATCCATGAAAAAATTTGAAACTTGAAATTTGAATACTTTTGGCATGATTTAAAAATACAAATTTTAATTGAAAAATGCATCTTCCTTGATTTTTAATAATTATTTTATTTATCCAAAAATCATGAAATTTATTTTGGTACTGTTTTAGGACATGACCTACCTGTACAAAATTTTTGAGCTTGTTTTGAGAAAGTTAAAAATTTTATTATTTCATGCCTTATTATTTTATGTGTAAAACAAATGGTTGAATGTTTTTTCCAACTTAGGGTTTTGGGTAGATTTTGGGTTGTTTTGTGAACCCTACACCACATCACTGTCAGATGGTCCTTGAGAACTCCGTAGGCAATGGTGGTGATATCTCGTAGAGTAGTTCAACAAGTTGGTTTTGTTAGGTTGCAACTTTTATCGTGAAAGAAAGTTGTACTTAAGTTGTTTATCTTTCCATGCACCCTTGCACCTCATGTTTATATGCATGGCATCATATTAAGCATACATTATTCTTTCGTATAGTGAAGCGAAGGAGATTGTGAAGTTGTTGATCAAAGCCGAAGAAGGCTTTTACGTTGATTCGAATTCTGAATATCGTGATCCGTCGTCCGAGTCAAGCTACTTCATCGATCAAGGCAAGCCCCGGTTCATTTAAACATTTCCTTGTATTTTACAAAGCTTTATATCACCTTTGCTTTATGCTTTGCATTAGGTGATAGGAGTTGAGTGGCAACCTAATTGATGCATTACCATTCCTTGTTTATTTCGATCTCTACCTTGATAACCTGTTTTGCTAAAATGCTAGAACGCTTAGCCTGGATATTTTAGTTAGACTTTTGAGTCAAAATGTGACAAGTCCTTTATGATAGCCCGAAGAGGCTTTTGATGAGAAAGGATGCTATATGATGGAACCATACTTGGGATATGGTTTTGAAATTGAGACCGTAGGGTAATTTGCATTGAGAATGGAGTCTCAAGTGTAGTATTTCCGGCTTGTCGATTAAGGACTTGAAACGTGTGAGCTGTGTAACCGAGACTATGGAACGCGATCGCGCCCCGAGGTCGTTGGACCAATGGCACGCGTCTGTCATGGGTGTCATCCCATCACGCGCCGACCCTAGTTACGGACGCATACTCGGTAAGCCCAATCTTGGGGGTGTCAAATCGGAAACGCACAACCGCGCAAGACCGGGAGTGGAGAGATGGCGGGAGTACATGTTACCCTCGTGGGTTAAAGTCCCGGATTGGAGGTGTACGGTATTCTCGGGTGGCGAGGGCGCAGTTCCGTTTTGAGTATCCAGGAAAGGGTTGATATATGCAAGCTTAAGTGCTACATATGTCGTGTGGAAAGAACTCCCCATTTGGGTTAATCGATTTTGAAATCGCCGTGCTTCTCGGATATGGAGACTTCGGTTTCCCTTACATTGAGATTTAATTATGGAGCAATTGAAGAGATGGAATAAGTGTTTGAACTTCTACAAGTGTTTGTTATAGTATAAGATCACCTAGAATAGGTGAGAAACTTACTTGAAAATAAAATATTGAAAGTAAGGATTTACTTTTAGTAAGCTTTTCTCGCTAAAAGAGTCCTTGCCTCTTGCTAAAAAGCCTTACCTTGATTCCTATTAGACCGGCATTCCCTGAGTCTCCTCCTATTTTTTTAGTCGGGTAAGACTTGTTGAGTACTCCCGTACTTTCGGGGTTTGTTGACCCTTGTTGCGGGATCCGGGAGTCATGTTTGCACCTAAGCGTCTTTGCATGACGGTTCTTCGTGAAGAAAGTGATGAGGAGTGAGAGGTGAGACCCGTGGGTAGGGTCTAGTAGTGTCGGTGTGTAATAAACTTACGCTACTCGAACTTATAAGTATTGTAAAACTTGTTTTAAATAAATGGTTGTAAAAGTATTGTAATATAAATCTTCCGCTGTTTTACTCGATTATGTTTGAAAAGTGTTGTAATACCGCAATGACCTTGTAACGGATCCTCGGTTGGAATAGTTAATAGTGCTTTTCGGGTTATAGGCGAACATATGTGACAATTAAAGGTTGTTGAACCGATAATTAGTACATGTGGGCCCCTGTAATTTGGAAGGTTCTGTTACATTAAGGGCTCAAGTCAAAGGTTAAACATAAGTCTAGGGGTCTAATTAACATAATTCCACGAGTTTTGGTATTACGTGACTTTTCGGGGACTTGACAGAAAATGCGAGAGAACAATGGAGAAGGATCGAGAATATACAAGACATATACAAGACAATTAAAGACCAAACTTATCCGTGAAGCAAATCAACCCGAAAAGTGGACTAAAACATTCTAGAAGATACCGAGGAGGACACCGAGAAGACGGGAAGCCGAGGTGGCACTCCCACGGCGGCGCCGCCACACATAGGCCGGCCGCCAGGTGGGGTCACCCAATCACCTCACATTTTTATGTCGGTTTATCCGACCTTGAGGTTGTATCTACACCGTTGTTGAAGGTCGGTTTGATCCAAGGGTTGATGTTCATCACCAAGTACTATATAAGAAGACCGGTGACTCGAGGTCGATATCAATTTCATTATCAATCATATTCATCCAAGTCCGGCCAAGTCTAGACCTAAGCTCTAGTTCATACTAGAAGTAGATTAGCTACATAACTAGTTCTAGTTGAAGATCAAGTTCATCTTGAGTTCCCGATAGTCAAGAAGTAGCAAGGATCGTTCTTGAGACTTCTCTCTTGTATTCAATCTGTAAGTTCTCTTATATTTAGAATACAATTGTTATGGCTTTGATCTTTATAATTATTATATTCTTGTTGCTATGTGTTTATGCTTGCTATGATTATATATTTAGTTTAGTAAGATTGCTTTTATATTTTATGCATGGAATTGTATAGCACTCATATAGATGATCACTATTTGGGTGATAAGCAATGTGTAAACGTGGTGTTTATACAACGTTTATCCGCAATTGCACCCTACATTCGGGTCGTGTGGTAGATCGCGAGGGTGACAGCCCTGTTGAGTCCTTTGGAGTCCACCCTCCGAATGTAGGACACGTCGAGTTTTTAATTACGAAGATGAACAAGTTTCGTCCTTGCTTGTCTTTGGTAATGCTTGCCATGTATAGAAGTAATCTAATCTTGCCATGATAGCTAGATGTATTGCACTAATTGTAGTATTCATAGATGTATATTAATCAAGAGTATCTTAGGAATATTCATTCTAGTCTAATTTATAACATGCTAATTACTTGTATGATATTAGTGGCATAGGTTAATCCTAGACTTGGACAATTATCATTATATTATTTATCTTTATCTTGGACTTATCCTGTTAAGTTATGTTTGATGCTCATGGCTACTCGCATTATAATATTGTAAAGTGAATGATCTCTTAAATAAATCATATTATAAAATCATTAGATAGCTCTTATCTCTCTACCTTTCCATAGACTCCCTTCCCCGTGGTAAAATATAAATACGATACGGATTACTCCCGGTGAAGTGCTACAATTGGTATTTCTATACGTGCGCTTGCGGATATCATGTTCAATCTTTTATCAAGGCCAATCTATAAATACCATGCCCCGCATTTCTTTGAGCGTTATTGCTAGGGTGACAGGCTAGTGTATAGGTAATGCCTAGAAATGAGTGGTATACCTTGAGTTCATATCTGGTGAGATTAATTCCACAATGGATAATGTGGCTAAGCTACATCCCACTACTAACACCGCCTAACTTCGCTTTTATTGGATCATGAGGTTAATCCCATATCCAAGCTAACATGATTAGATAGATATCCCATATATATTTCTCTCGCCTTCCTAATTAGGATCGTGTTAGAAATATCAACAAGCATTTCGCGCCGATTCTTGGGAAGGCGTAGTCTATCGAGAAAAATAAATTTTCCTTGACTTTTGTTTTTCAAAACTTTCCTAGTTTGGGAGAGCATAGTCAATCTTTCTATCTTTGAAAATGTGTTTCCAAAACTTCAAAAGTTTTTCTAGTATTTCTTTCGGCTATCTTAGTTTGGGAGGGTATTAGCTAAAACTTAGGCAGTGTTATTCCTAATTAAGTTGGTATTATTTCGACTTACTAGTTAGAGAGGGTGCTAGCCGAAAATCCTATAAACACATCACATAAGGAAACAAGAGAGATCACTTTACATCACCTAATGCATTGAGAACCCATTATCACATACTCAAACTGGTTCAACCCCTGTTTTCTATTTCCTGTTTTTATCTTTTGCGGGGAGTGTATGAATAGAAATCTTCCGTAAAATTTTATTGAAGATCCCGAGAAATTAATCAGGCAGCAAAAGCAAATCTCGGACAAACTCTAGTTCCTACACTACCATCATCATCATCATCATCATCCGAGACACCAAAGTCTCTGGAATTGGAAGTTAATCAAGTTACTAGAAATTTGACATCTAAATTTGAAGCTATGGCAACCAAGACACTTCGTGAATTTTTAGCTCCTACCACGGACAATATTCTTGTTGGACCGGGAGGTAGAGATTGGAGACAAAGGCTTTGAACTTAAGCCGGGGCTCATTAATATAGTGCAATCAAGTCGGGTTTTGTGGAAAGGCACATGAAGATGCTAGTGCTCATCTCCAACACTTTTACGGAGATCTCGCGGCACATTCACTATGAAGGATGTATCCAAGGATGCAATCTTACTTCGTCTTTTTCCATTCTCACTATTGGGAAGAGCTAAGCAATGGTTTTATGCTACAAAAGATAAGAATACAATATGGGATATATGTTCCACAGCCTTTCTAGCAAAGTTCTTTCCGATAGGCAAGACAAATGCCTTGAGGGGGAAGATATCAAATTTTCAACAACGGCATGATGAATCAGTCCCTGGCGAAGCATGGGAGCGTTTTCAAGAATATATTTCAGAATGTCCACACCATGGGATGGAGAAGTGGCATTTAACGCAGACTTTCTATCATGGGCTTGTTCGTGCTCGTGAAACTATGGATGCCGCAATTTGGTGGTGCTTTCTTATCACTTACAATTACAAAAGCTACTGAGCTTGTAGAGAAGATGGCTTCCAACCAAGGTTGGAGTGAAGAACGTCAAACTCGCAAGAGGGAATGCACCGGCTTAAAGAAGTAGATATGCTATACGCTAAAATGGACCTTATTATGAAGAAGCTAGAAGATAGGAAATCTCAACCCAAGGCAGTGATGCAAATCCAAGACTCATGCATGACATGTGAAGAATGTGGAAACTTAGGCCACACCGAAAATTGTCCAGAGATCATGGAGGATATTAATTTCATCAATAACAACAATAACAATTTCCGTCCTCGCCGGTAATCAAGGTTGGAACCAACAGAGGCCCATTATCGAGTAATTATCAAGGCAATTACCAAGGTAACAATCAAGGTAACAATTTCAATACTTATCAACCTTCTTTGAGAGATCCAGGTTGTTAACCAAGGAAAAACTATGGAGAATCTATCAAGAAAGATAGCAACTAATGACAAAGCTCTTGAGCTTATCAACACTCGTCTAGAAAGTTTTTCTTGACTATCAAGAATCAGCACGAGTTTTAATAAGATGATAGAATCTCAGATTTCTCGGTTATCTGTTCCACTAACCACACGGGGAAAGATTAGGGGGGCAGAGGAAGAATTAGAAACCGCAAATCTTGTCGATATCTATAATGCGGTCGTTACTATAGAGAGACCTCGGGGAGTTGTTGGTTAGATGACTCAATGCCATCTAAGAAGGAAGATCCGGGAAGACCAGTCATTACAATCAAAATTGGACACCTCACATTCAACAATGCTCTCGTGATTTTGGCTCAAGCGTCAACATTATACCCAAGGTAATTTATGAAAAGCTTTATAGTGAACCACTTTGGAAAACAAATATGTGCTTGCAGCTTGCGAGATCAATCAATTTGTTATTCAGGGGATCCTTGAAGATGTATGCGTGGGAATCGAAACTCTTATATCCCGCCAGACTTAGCGATTGTAGATCTTTGGAAGAAATGAAAAAGCACCAATCATACTCGGAAGACCATTCTTGTGCTCGGCTAAAGCTATTATCTATGCGAGACGGTGCAAAGATTATTTTCAATATTAAAGGGAAGAAAGAGAAATTTACTTTTTCAAGGACAAAGGTACACACCTCATTTACTTATCCTCAAGGTAATAGTCATTATATTTTAGAACGAGAAGATGGAACCTTATAATCAGAATAGAAGGAGGAATCGAATCGAGAACAAGAACAAGATGGCAATTGACTTACAAAGGTAATGGTAGTAAATAAAAATTAAATCTTATAATGAACATTTATTGCGGTCTCCAATGCTACGTCGGCAAGATGATCCGGTACACCTACTATTCATTGCTCTATTAATCGGTGGAATTTTTATAATACATATTGCGATCTTTGGATCTCGAATTAATCTAATGGCAAAGGTTACATATGAATTATTATTTGGAAAATTGCCGTTTGCAACCAACATATGTGCAGTTGCGGATGGCGGACCAATCTTATAGAATTCCCTGAAGGAATTGCCAAAGATGTGCCGATCAAGATTATGGATCACTATGTTCTCACCGACTTTGTAGTCATGGACATGGGAAAGGAAGAAGATTCTCCAATAGTGCTTGGGAGACCGTTCCTCAACACTACACGTGCAATCATCTACATCCATACGGGGGAGAGATACATTTCCAATTTCCTAAAGAGAAGGTATGAGTTTACTTTAATAGTTACAATGAATACACAAATCCTAGGGGAGAAGCGAGGGGACGGCTCGTCGCCGTCATAATAGAAGATGGATCAAGAATCAAGAAGATGAAAAGGTATGTGAAGAAATCAAGTCTCCTACACTTGAAACATCTATAGAGAAGACAGAATCAACTACTCCAAAGAAGAATACATCATCCAAAAGATGGAGGAAGAAGAAGACATCTCCCGAACATCATCGAGAAGATACTATAGAATCATCGGTACCACCGATTGTGACAACCGATATACCATGGGAGTAAAAACAGAACTTGAAGTCTTGTTCGGAGGACTCAAAATGCTAAATCCTCACTGCAAGGTAAGTAGGTAAGTTATCTATACTTTAATTCCCCGCATTACATATTTATTTCCATATCATGTTTATCTATTCGATTATTTCATATATGCATTCAAAAATAACAAAAATATTTTATCTTTTGTTTTGTTAAAACCTTTAAGCCCCATGCTAGTATCCCCGAGGTTAAATACCTCTAGGCTACTTTGCTATGGTGGCATAAAAAAAATAAAGATAGTTTGTTTATGCATAAAACTTTATCTTGCATATAAATAAAATACAATAAAATAAATGATAAAAGAAAATTCAAAATATATATATCTCGGGCAACTCAAGCAAAAGTGGTTAATCTCTAATACTTAATCAAGTTCCACTAGTTTTTGTTGTCTATTTGAGATTTACAGATTAGAAGAAGAGGGAAGATATCGACACCATCCTTGATGTCAACTACCTCAACCTCTACATCATTGAAGATTACACTCCAATCTAGCTTGGGGAGTGCAACCCCCGATTATCGGATAAGTATTATCTATCTATAATTATTTATATATTTATTAGTTAAATATTTTGCTAGCTAAAGTTTGTTAAGAGTCTAGTTTGTTTTGTTTTAAAGGCTAGTAGTTTTAAATAATATTTTTTTGAGTGAGAATAAAAGATTGAAGAGAGAGTGCACACTAAAGTTTACTTTGCTCAACTAAAAGGAACCTAAAATTTGTCAACAAGGAGATGATGAATAGTTGCTCCGTTGTTATACTTTTCTAGTACCTAGCTTTCAAGCTTAATTTCTCTCGAGATCCATTTGCAAAATGCTTGCTCTAAAATCTAGGTAATTGACGGATATGATATATGATAGTCCGAGCTGCTATTTGATCTTACTCTTAGTGACACTAGATTTCTGGAGATTTATATTTAAAAAATGCACATGATAAGTTCTTATGTGACAAGAGTGTGAACATCCTACCACACCATATATACATGCTATTTAGAAAACCTTTTGATGTATATATATAGGCTGCTTGCTTTACATTAAGTTTGTTCAATCTTTGTGACCCTTAGAAACTTATCATGTTGATCATGCACACTCCACTTTATTCCACTATATCCACTCTACTTATCCACCATATATATATCACTATCACTTCACACTAGCCATCAAAAATGATCTATTCCTTGTTTTTGGGAGAGAACAACCAAAAAATATTTTCCTACCTATTCATTGCTAGCCAATATTTTACAAAAACTCCATTGCATCTATTTATCTCTCATAAATATTGCAAAAAGAGATTTGGGTTGTAGACTATTCTTTATAAAAAAAAAGAAAGAAAAAAAAAAGGGGGAGATGAAAAATGGACAAAAGTCCTACAGGCGAGTAGAGCCTACCTCCCTAAGAAAAGAAAAAGAAAGAAAAATAGAGATGAAAAATGAACAAGTGTTCGAGGGCGAGTAGAGCCCACATCTCTAAAATAAAGATGAATAATGGACAAGTGTCCGAGGGTGAGTAGAACCCACATCTTTATAAGAGAGGAAATAATAGACAAAAGTCTAGGACCAGCAGAGTCCACCTCTCTAAAGAAAAAGCTACAGCCCAGATTCTCTACAAAAATTCAAAAAGAGAGATAATTTCTTAAGGAGCATAAGTAAGATATTCCTTATCTATTTATTCTATTATATATTTTCTATATTCTATCACCATACACATGCACCACTTGATCAGTGTGATTTGTGACTTTGGATCCATTGCTTGAATTTACAATATATGTAAGTAAGTTTAATTTTTTTTCTCCTACCTATGAACTCCAAATATAAACTTTAGATATAGGATGAGAGAAAAGAAAGTATAGAGTGCTATTGCTTAAGCCAAAAATGTTATTTTTATAAAAGATAAACAATGTTACTTTATTACCTAAGAGAGGATCCATAGTTATCATAATTGAGAGATTAGAGAGTGTCACACTTGAGAACTTTGAGTTTTAATTTAATCAGCAAAAACTCCAGAAGGACAGTTGATCAAAAGAGTTTGAAATATAGTGTTCGACTTGACTGTTCTATCTTTCAATTGCTCATGATTAAAGAAAAAAGTTATAAGCTCTAAAAAAATAAAATATATATGAGTAAGTTGAAGACTTGAAAAGTTTTATTTATCCGGAGAGAAATTTTTGTTTGAAAGCATGTGTACTTTTTTGAGGTGTGATAGCGTAGTAGCAACTCTGATCCAAGTTTCATTTAATATATTATTTTGTGTCTTGCTAAGAGACTAGCAAGAGGTAAGCTTGGGGAGCTTGTTGACACTTGTTATACTATAAAATTTTAAATTATTTAACATGAATTAAGGGCTCAAGTCAAAGGTTAAATATAAGTCTAGAGGTCTAATTAACATAATTCCACGAGTTTTGGTATTACGTGACTTTTTAGGGACTTGACAGGAAAATGCAGAGAACAATGGAGAAGGATCCAGAATATACAAGACATATACAAGACAATTAAAGACCAAACTTATCCGTGAAGCAAATCAAATCGAAAAAGTGGACTAAAACATTCTAGAAGATACCAGAGGACACCAGAGAAGACGGAAGCCGAGGTGGCACTCCACCACAGCGGCCTTGATGCCACATAGGCCGGCCGCCGGGTGGGGTCACCCAATCAGCCTCACATTTTTATGTCGGTTTTATCGCCGACCTTGAGGTTGTATCTACACCGTTGTTGAAGGTCGGTTTGATCCAAGGGTTGATGTTCATCACCAAGTACTATATAAGAAGACCGGTGACCACGAGGTGATATCAATTTCATTATCAATCATATTCATCCAAGTCCAGCCAAGTCTAGACCTAAGCTCTAGTTCATACTAGAAGTAGATTAGCTACATAACTAGTTCTAGTTGAAGATCAAGTTCATCTTGAGTTCACGATAGTCAAGAAGTAGCAAGGATCGTTCTTGAGACTTCTCTCTTGTATTCAATCAGTAAGTTCTCTTATATTTAGAATACAATTGTTATGGCTTTGATCTTTATAATTATTATATTCTTGTTGCTATGTGTTTATGCTTGCTATGATTATATATTTAGTTTAGTAAGATTGCTTTATATTTTATGCATGGAATTGTATAGCACTCATATAGATGATCACTATTTGGGTGATAAGCAATGTGTAAACGTGGTGTTTATACAACGTTTATCCGCAATTGCACCCTACATTCGGGTCGTGTGGTAGATCGCGGGGTGACAGCCCTGTTGAGTCCTTTGGAGTCCACCCTCAGAATGTAGGACACGTCGAGCTTTTAATTACGAAGATGAACAAGTTTCGTCCTTGCTTGTCTTTGGTAATGCTTGCCATGTATAGAAGTAATCTAATCTTGCCATGATAGCTAGATGTATTGCACTAATTGTAGTATTCATAGATGTATATTAATCAAGAGTATCTTAGGAATATTCATTCTAGTCTAATTTATAACATGCTAATTACTTGTATGATATTAGTGGCATAGGTTAATCCTAGACTTGGACAATTATCATTATATTATTTATCTTTATCTTGGACTTATCCTGTTAAGTTATGTTTGATGCTCATGGCTACTCTGCATTATAATATTGTAAAGTGAATGATCTCTTAAATAAATCATATTATAAAATCATTAGATAGCTCTTATCTCTCTACCTTTCCATAGACTCCTTCCTTGTGGTAAAATATAAATACGATACGGATTACTCCCGGTGAAGTGCTACAATTGGTATTTCTATCCGCGGCGCTTGCGGATATCATGTTCAATCTTTTATCAAGGCCAATCTATAAATACCATGCCCCGCATTTCTTTGAGCGTTATTGCTAGGGTGACAGACTAGTGTATAGGTAATGCCTAGAAATGAGTGGTATACCTTGAGTTCATATCCTGGTGAGATTAATTCCACAATGGATAATGTGGCTAAGCTACATCCCACTACTAACACCGCCTAACTTCGCTTTATTGGATCATGAGGTTAATCCCATATCCAAGCTAACATGATTAGATAGATATCCCATATATATTTTCTCGCCTTCCTAATTAGGATCGTGTTAGAAATATCAACACAGAGGCAAACTGCAAATTGGATGTCGGGGTGTGTTGCCGTCAGGTACAGCAGCGAGCCAATCATGCTTCTGAACTCCCTTTGGTCCACAGCTTCTCCATCCTTGTCCTCGTCCAGGGCCGTCGTTGTCGACATGGGCGTCGAAAGAGGCTTGGCCTCACCCATGTGAAACTTGCGGATGATGTCCTTCGTGTACTTGCCCTGGTGTACGAAGATCCCATCCTTGGTTTGCTTGATTTGGAGTCCAAGGAAGTAGGTCAACTCGCCCATCATGCTCATCTCAAATTCCCTGCTCATCATCTCTGCAAAACTAGACACCAAAGCGTGGGAAGAGCCACCAAAGATGATATCATCCACATAGATCTGAACGATAAGGATGTCATTGCCTTTTCTAAGCAGAAACAGGGTCTTGTCTACGGTCCCCATCACAAACCCCCTTACCTAAGAGAAAAGCTTTCAACCTCTCATACCGTGCTCTAGGGGCTTGTTTCAAACCGTACAGGCCTTTGTGCAGCTTGTACACATAGTCTGGTCGTTTGGGATTCACAAACCCTGAAGGTTGCCTCACATACACCTCCTCCTCAATGAACCCATTTAGGAAAGCACTCTTGACATCCATCTGGTATAGCTTAAAACCTTTTGAGGCTGTAAAAGCAAGCAAAATCCTAATGGCTTCTATGCGAGCTACGGGAGCAAAGGTTTCTTTATAGTCTATTCCCTCTTTCTGACAAAACCCCTGGGCAACTAATCTGGCAACGAATCAGATAAAGCTGTGTCAACATCTTTGGGCTCAAGAGTGGAAACAAAAGCAGAATGAGCAAAATGACACATGGCATAAGATTTGGAGCGAGTTACCCTTTGATTGAGCCCTCCAATCATGGTCTCCTGGGGGTGGCGACGCTGAATGTGCTGAGGCGCCGTGCGCGAAGATGTCACCTCCCCCTCGACCGGAGAGGGGGCCTCCTCAGGTACAGCTGGCTCGGCCTGAGGGAGATGCTCCACGGGACCCCAGGAAGTAGTGGTAGTAGGGTCTCGATCCGTCCGATCATCATCGCCGTCGCAGGTCAACGGGGCAAGCGGTGGAGACGCCGGGATCACCCCAGCCAACATCTTCCTGCTCCTCCTCCACAAAGATGCTCTGCCCCATCTCCTCCTTCCCCGCACACTCAAATCTGAGTAAGAGGAATAAGGCGCAAAGTCTCATCGAAGGTAACCTCACATGTCTCTACAACGCGGTTACTCTCAAGATTAAGAACTCGTATGCATGTGAGTGTAAAGCATAGCCAAGAAAGATGCCATCGGTGATCGAGACTCAAACTTGTCGAGATTACCATGCTTGAGGATGAAGCACCTGCATCCAAACAAACGGAAGTGGCTTACCTTGGGCAATCTCCCAAACCGCAGCTCATATGATGTCTTCTTGGTGAAAGCTCGAAGGAAAACGCGGTTGGAGACATGGCACGCCGTGTTGATTGCCTCACCCCACTACCTCCTGAGTCTTGTGTTCATCGAGCATGGTCCTCGCCATCTCCACAAGCGTCCGGTTCTTCCTCTCAACAATTCCATTCTGCTGAGGCACATAAGGACTAGAGAACTGGTGCTCGAGACCATGGTTAGTACAAAAGGTTTCGAACTGAGTGTTTTTGAATTTTGTGCCATTGTCACTGCGTATAGCTCGAATGGCGGTATCTGTCAACTCGATCCGCAATCTCAAAAATCAAATCTCATGCAAAACCAAATGCTTCATCCTTGCTTTCCATGAAAAAGACCCATGAGTACCTCGAAAAATCATCCACAATCACTAAACAGTACCACTTCCCACCAGAAGACCGGACCCGGGATGGATGTTGGTACTTCTTAACATCACTACAACCCATAGGTGGAGTTAATCTCACCTAAGGCCATATGAGCCAGAGGCACTCAGTGTTTCTCCATCTCATAGCTTTACCATAAGCTAGGTTGTCATCCCCAGCAGTAATGCTAGAAATGTTATATGTGCTACATGTAATTGTGCTGAGTTGCTATCTCTTCTAAAAACAAATAGTATATCTATTAAATTATCCGCAAGCGCACAGATAAAATAACACTGTCACATTTCACCGGGAGGGATCCAGGTTTATCATTTATAATTCTACCACAGAGAGGAATATGAGGATGGCTGATACAAATATGAGCTAGCATACTTATGAGAGATTCGGTCACTTAAACTACTTTAGCAGGGGTTAAGCCAATAATGATATGATAAGTGATAAACAAAGGCAAAACTAACACACAGAGATTTAGGAATAGACTACTCACTAATCAAACTAACGTGGACTTACGTTAAGAGGCAGAATTCTTATGTAGTATTAAATCTACTAAGTCAGACATCTATCCTAGGTCATATATCATCATATATAGCATAACAACCATGAATTTATGCATCCCCGAAGATTTATGAGGAGAACCAAGAACAAAACAAGATAATCCTCTAAACCATGCTCAACTAGTCTTATAACCAGGATGGATTCCAAAGGACTCAACAGAATATCACACCGCGATCTACCACACAACCCAGATTATAAGATGCATCCGCAGATAGATCATATCTAAGCACCATGCTTACATAATTATTTCTATCACCTAACCCTCTCGAGATACGAATTAGGCGCTCTACGAATAGATACATGAACTCACAATTAATCATAACCATATCAAATATACTACTAGAATAAACTAAGAACATAGCAAACCAACACTTAATATTGAAATAGAATAAAGTCATGGATACAAGATAATACCGTAATGACTTGACGATCGAGAATCTGGGTTGGCAACACCCAAACTCTAATTGAATCGACTTGCTAATCTAAATAGAGGAACTAGAACTAGAAGAACTAGAACTAGACAAGTAGCTATCCTAATCCCCGGTGGAGAGGCTCTCTTCTACTTCTTGCCGGCTTATAATGAATTACAACTGAATTAGGGTTTCACCCGTGGGGTCGGGGGTCTTGTTATATAGCCCTAGTTGATGCACGATGGCCCTTGGATCAAACCGGCCTTGATTGTCGGACTAGATTGCTCCTCATAGGCGGTTTGGAACCGACATAGTTGGTGAGGTCGACATGTGGGCCCAGCGTACGCCGCGCGCCTGGCCTCGGCGCCCGGCTCCCGCCGGGTGGGTCCCGATTTCTTCTGCGTTGTCTCCGGTGTCTTCCGGAATGTTCTTATGTGGATTTCAAGTTGATATGCGTTACGGATACATTTTTGTGTCGTAGGGCTTCAAATCTCTGGGCTTTTCCTGTTTAATCCCTGAAAAATATATAATTCACCAAAACTCGTGGAAATTGTTAGTATAAGCCCTATGTCTATGTGGATATTCATTTTATGCCCTTATTTCATGTTTAGTTGACATATAAAAGTATTCAATAAGAGATGTCAACAAGCTCCCCCCCAAGCTTAACCTTTGCTAGTCCCTAGCAAAGCCAAACTTGACAATGGATCGGGAGTTGCTACAAAGTTTTATTTCCTCAAAAGTTCACATGATCATTGATAAAAAGTTCCTCCAAGAAAGGGTGAACACATTCTAACCTTCCAACTCACCTATATTACTTGAAAAATATGGGGCTTTTATATGCACTAAAATCTCGGGTGATTGAAAGATAGAACAAGTTAGTCGAAGCACTATGTCTCAAATTCTTTTGATTCACCTCTATTCTAGAGTTTTCAATATTTTCAAAATAAAACGGAGTTTCCATTGTATGACCCTTTCAAGTCTCTCATATGTGGTATTTTGGATCCTTACCAAGGCAATGATGTGGTGCCTTTTTCTCTTAAATTGCATGGTATGGCAGTTTTACCATGCCTTCTCTCATCCTATTTCTAAGGTCTTATATGTGGTGCTCATAGGTGGGAGACGGCCTATTCATACTTGCAAAGCATATATTGTAAAGTCAAACAATGGATCCAAAAGAACAAGTCATACAATGTAGGTGTATGGGATATATGTATGTGTGGTGGAATATATTATGAAGATGGAATGTAATCCTAATTCTACTATGCTCCTTTTGAAGAAATTGATCCCCTTTTTTTTTTTTTTTTTTTTTTGAAATTTGAGGCGACATAAAAGTAAACTTGGGCTAGCTTTTTTTTCTTTTTATTTTTCAGAGAGGGGCATCTAAGTACCCATTGTTTTCTCATCGGACACTTGTCCATTTTTTTTTTTTTTCTTCTTTTTCTTTTTTTTTTTTTTTTAGGGAGGTAGGCTCTACTCGCCCGTAGGACACTTGTCCATTTTTCATCTCCCATTCTTTTCTCTTTTTCTTTTAGCATTGCCCCAAGTTTCTTTTTTGTCAAAAACAATATTTAAGAGATAATGAATGAAATACATGGTGCATGAATGGGATTTTTGGAATCATAATAAGAGAATATTTTTTGGTGTTCACTCCCAAGATAGGAGTAAAACATTTTCATGAAGGCTAGCAAAATGGCGATTGTCTACTTCGGATTAGAAGTAGTATTTATGTGGAGTGTGGATTTTGTATGACAAGTTCCTAGGGATCACGAGAGGTTGCCAAAACTCAATGCAAAGTAAGTAGTCAAAATAATGGTGTTTTCCTATCTAAAATCATGAATTTGGTCGTGGTATGAATTTGAAGCTCTGTCATGTAGGAAACTCATCATAGAATGATTTTAGAATTTTTCACAATCAAATCTCCAGAATTTAGTGTTTCTTGGAACAAGATAAATAGCAGCTCAGACTTTCTCATATCATATCTGTCAATAACTTAGACTAGCTTAGATGTTTGCTCCCACAAAATTTCAAGTTCAAGGCAAATCTTTAGATTTAAGCGATTTGTGTCCATAAACCTGGGAGAACTCTAGACCAATGGTAGGTACTTGTAAGAAAGTAAAACAGAGCAACTATTCATCATTTCCGCACGAGATAGTTCTTTGTCTAGCTATATTTATTAAAATAAAAAAAACAAACTTTTGTACACACTCTTCTTCCTTTTTTTTTTATAGCAAACCAAAGCAAACTAAAATATAGAGAAATAGAAAATAAATAGATAGATAAATACCGGTGGTTGAGACTTACCCGGTTGAGTGGGGGTAGCCTTCCCCAAGCTTGATCTTGATGTGGGTGTTCTAACGGCGACGCCCCGCGCCCCGTTCCTCGTGATGGTGTGCAAACCGGGTGCGTGTGGTGGCCTAGTGTCTCCCGGATGTTGGAGATGCTCGATCAGTCCTATTGTTCCATGTTCTCTGTTCCTCGGATGTGGGTAGTCCGGTCCTGCTGAATTCCTTGGACGGTGGTGTAGATTCCTTGGAGAAGTTGAGCTTCGTTTTGCCCGAAAACCGCAAAAGAGCTACGAGTCGGTTCGTAATCACGAGGATAGCCCCTCGCGTGATGTACCGCTTGATTGTAGAAGTATCCACTTCCATGATGGGTCTCGCGACGACGCGCGTGCGTCTCCGCATTGGTCACTTGGGCTTTCTTGTGGAAACCGGCCGAAGGGCACAGGAAGGTCCTGGTTGGTGCCGATCATAATATCCTCGTGTAAGCTGGTCCTTGCGGGGGTTGGATCTCGCGCCCATCCACACCGGGTTCATGTGCGATTGCTTGGCGTTGTGGCATGGTCCTTGGCTTTTCACCGGTCGCGTGCCTGTTCATTCAACAAGAAGGATTGTGTCTCATAGAGGGCAAGATCCGTGTTAGGTAACCGGATGTCCTCGATGTCGTGGTGTTTCATGTAGTAAATACTTCCAACTCTTCTTACCATGTGTGCTTGCTTGAAATAATAGTAATCTATCAACGCCGTTCTTTTTTCTATTAAAGGAACAGAGGCATCCTCTAAGATTCTAAGATGGTTTGCAATTCTAGTGATAAGTGAGGTGCACTCTATTGTTCCTACCAACTTGGGTAAGTTAAGCCGATCTTTGAGCCATGAGCATAACAGGGAGACTTTCCTTTGTTTGATAGCAAACATACATTAATTGCAAGTCTCCTAATCTAACACTTCTAGTGTCCTTCTTCGGAAACAAAGTAAAAACATATCCACTTATGGAAAAAAGCGGAGGGTAGGTAAGTGCAAGTGATTGGCTTTGGCGTCCCGGAAGGAATCTTTTCGAGAGTTCCTTCCACACCGTAATGTGATTAAAATAGGGCAAAGCCTCTTCTAGTGTAATAACGCATAAACGGGTTCAAAACCAAGAGCATCATTCAGACCCTCCAGGCTAAGAGTATGTTGTTCTTTAAAGAATCTAAAGTGTATCCCGTCATTTGTAAGGCGCAAAAGTGCAAAGAAATTCGAGAGTCAAAAGCCTAGAACCCTCCTCATTAATTTAACAAAAATTCCGCCACCCCATGGATCCGAAAAATTGCGTCGAATTCGGGGAGCCATACCTATCTCGATCATGAAATTAGGTTCTAATACGGGCGTGCGTGAAGGTTCGATTCTTCATGTCCTTGTGCCTTGGCGGCTCTTACGGCAGATATGGAGCCCGAGATCACTTTGTCGGTCATCGGGATCTTTGGTGGTGGAGCTTACGTTCCAAAGCTCATCTCCGATTGGGCTCTTGATGAGGAGCCATCCTTCTCTAAGCGCTTGGATTTCCGGCCAAACCCAAAGATGTTCATCCTACAAAAACAATCGCAAAACAAAACAAGACAAGACAAGTACTAGCAAAAAGGGATTAGAGGAATAGGGGGTTAGCACAATCACAATAAACAAAAAATAATCACAAGACAATAGAAATAATAGTGGAAGCAAATAACGATAATAGAGAGGTTAAAACAATAACAAATAACAATAATAGAGAAGAGTAATCGGGGGTTAGCTGTCCACGTTAGTAGTCCAGGCGTTAGTCGTCGAGAAGAAAAAGTACTTGATTGATTTTATTTTGATGTAACTTCCCCTAACAAGGTTTTAATCTAGATTGGTTACTAGGACAGCATTTCCTCTAATTCTTCTTGCTCTCTTTCTAAACTCTCTCAAGATTTTTACTATTACTCAAGAACTACTTCTTTTTTTCTCCTTCTCTCTTTCTCTCTTCTCTCTACTAAACTAAAGCTCTCGGAATGAAGAACTATGAATCTCGAAGTGGAACTGGAAGCTCGGAATGAGGAGATGAAGAGAAAACGAGGGATGTGTGGCTTTTTATAGGGGGGAGAGAGGGTGGCCTCGGCCGCGATTGAGTGGAGGCGGCCGCCCGGTGGTGGGCCCGCCTGTCCTCTCTTCCATGCTGCATGTTACTCACTTCGAGGTGCATCAATTTAGGTGGGTTTTTGCGGTGGAAAAGCATGCAGGCAAGGTGAATGGAGGTAGGTGAGGTTTTGAGTGGGATGTGCCTTGTCCAAGTTAGGTGAAATAGGTATTTGAGTGTATGACAAGTGGGGTCCTCCATAAAATATTTTTGGTATTTTGATATAAAATGCAGGAAATAAATATAGGAATGCAAGAATAAATATTTTTGGGCCACCACAATAAATATTTTCATGGGGTTTAACACTCCACAAAATTATTTATATGGGGCATTTAATTTTTTTCTGATGTATAAAGAAATTAAGGATAATTACCGACGTATCCCGGTGAGGGTTAAGTAGTTTAAAGTCCACGAACTAGACTCTCCAATTCTTTTAGTTATAGGTGCATTCTCCGTATTCGGAGATGGTGATGATAAATCTTTTTTCAATCATGTCTCTTGAAGAACGAGGCTCAGGTCTTGGTTTGAAGGCAAATTTCTCTTCCTTTCCATTTAGGTTGAATGTGATTTCCCGGTACCGTGATGTCAATGTGTGCATTAGTCGTACTTTCTAAAAAAGGTCTTCCGAGAATGATAGAAACTTCGTGAATCTGGTTGCATATCCAAAACTACAAAGTCCACAGCACGAAGAATCCTCTAATCTTGACCGGTATGTTCTCGGCAATTCTCGATGGATATCGATGGACTGATCCGCTAATTGCGAGAGAAATTGAGGTTGGAACTAGATCGTATTATGCGAAGTTCGCCAAAGACGGACTTTGGCATTACACCGACACTTGCTCCAAGATCACAAAGTGCATTGTCAAAATATTGGTCTACGATAGAGCAATCAATGGTGGGGCATCCTGGATCTTTCTTCTTATTGGGTAGCTCATTGAGGATGGCCTCACTACATTCTTCTGTAAACTTGATCACCTCCATAGTGGGTAAGGGTCTCTTTTTTGTTCAAAATATCTCTAAGATACCTTGCATAGGTAGGGACTTGTATAGCATCAAGTAGAGGGATATTGATGTATAGCTTTTGAATTACCTCTACAAATTTTCCAAACTTATCATCCACTTGGGGTTTACGCTGTCTTCTCGGATATGGTATGAAGGTTGTGTCATGAAAGTCTTTCATCACATGTGGCTCCTGAGGCAAAATCTCTATTTCATCATCCTTTTCTTCTTCTCGTTGGTACCGGGGTACCATTGGTGTTCTTGGTCTTTGCTCTCACCGGCTTCTCTAATGTTCTTCCCGGGTACGGTGGATCACGTGTGGACTTACCACGCCTAGTCGTGACATTGTGTACCTGCTCATGGTTAGCAGTAGTAGCAAACAATTTCGCTATTTGTGATTCTATCTTTTTATTGTAAGCATATTGTTCTTTCAAAGCAACCGAAAAATTATCCATCTTAAGATTTATATCTTCTAAAACTTTATCATTAGCAACAAGCTTCTTAGAAAAATCATCGTTAATTCTAGCTTGCTCATTAATTAACTCTCTTAAAGATGGTTGTTTGGGAATATTACCCCTCGTACTTACCTTGGTAGTTGGATCGAGGTTGTGAACTCCATCCTTGTTTTGACTGCGTGTTGTATTGGAATTGTGAACGGCGAGGCTTGAGTCCGATCTTTGAATCAATATAATCTTGTAAAGCCCGACGATCCTTCTTATAATTGGCTCTCTCTTCAAGCCGGTTCAATAACACATCCATCTTGGTTGATACTTTGCGTTTACTTCTTTCCTCGTATTTCTTCAATTTGATGGGAGTGTTGAGTGCTTTCTTGGGACCAGCCTTGGTTTTTTCGATATCGTTTCCATAAGTGTTTCAAACTTTCCCAAGAGTGAGTGACAAAAATGATCCTCCAAATTTTGCATCCAAATGCTCTTGAGCTCTTCTTGATAATCCATGATAAAATCCTTGCAGGGAGTAACCAATCTTCCATTCCATGATCGGGGCAATCCGATATGTATTCTTCTAAACGTTCCCATGCTTCTGGAATTGATTCTCCCTTTTGTCTGCTGAAAGTTTGTGATTCTTCCTCGTAAGGCATTGGTTTTGCCTATAGGGAAGAATTTTGATAGGAAGGCCTTTGAACATTGATCCCATGTCTTGATTTCTTCTTTATTTGCATAGAACCATAACTTCGCTTTCCCCTGTCAATGAGAATGGGAATAAACGGAGTAATATGATATCTCGGGAAACGTTCTTGATTGTGAAGGTGTTGGCAATCTCCGTAAAAATTCTGAAGATGAGAGCGTGCATCTTCATGTTTCCTTCCACCGAATTGAGTAGCTTGAACCATGTTGATGAAGCTGGGCTTGAGCTCAAACTCAAGATTGTTAGTTTGGAGTATCTTGGTCCAGTCGCGAATGTTCTCATTGTTTGGAGCAGAGAACTCTCGTGAAAAGTCCTTTCACCCATAGCTTCAAAAGTTGATTGTATGCTTCCTCTTGACTGATTTTATTCTCGATGGAGTGAAGTGAATCTCAATCAATCCTTTATGATAAACCCCGTATAAAATGTAAACAAAGAAAACAAGGGTAATCCCGCTAAAGTAAGTGCCTAGTTTAGATCTCATCATAAGTTTCTTTCTCATAATATCTCTAGTTAGCCATCATATCCTCCCGGCAACGGCGTTTTAAATGCTTGTTGGTACTTCTTAACATCACTACAACCCATAGGTGGAGTTAATCTCACCTAAGGCCATATGAGCCGAGGCACTCGGTTTTTCTCCATCTCATAGCTTTACCATAAGCTAGGTTGTCATCCCCAAAGCAGTAATGCTAGAAATGTTATATGTGCTACATGTAATTGTCTTTGAGTTGCTATCTCTTCTAAAAAACAAATAGTATATCTATTAAATTATCCGCAAGTTTACGATAAAATAACACTGTCACATTTCACCGGGAGGGATCCGGGTTTATCATTTATAATTCTACCACGAGAGAGGAATATGAGGATGACTGATACAAATATGAGCTAGCATACTTATGAGAGATTCGGTCACTTAAACTACTTTACTTGGGGGTTAAGCCAATAATGATATGATAAGTGATAAACAAAGGCAAAACTAACACACACAGAGATTTAGGAATAGACTACTCACTAATCAAACTAACGTGGACTTACGTTAAGAGGCGTAATTTTATGTAGTATTAAATCTACTAAGTCGGACATCTATCCTAGGTCATATATCATCATATACAAGCATAACAACCATGAATTTATGCATCCTGAAGATTTATGAGGAGAACCAAGAACAAAACAAGATAATCCTCTAAACCATGCTCAACTAGTCTTATAACCGAGGGATGGATTCCAAAGGACTCAACAGGAATATCACACCCGCGATCTACCATACAACCCAGATTATAAGATGCATCCGCAGATAGATCATATCTAAGCACCATGCTTACATAATTATTTCTATCACCTAACCCTCTCGAGATACTAATTAGGCGCTCTACGAATAGATACATGAACTCACAATTAATCATAACCATATCAAATATACTACTAGAATAAACTAAGAACATAGCAAACCAACACTTAATATTGAAATAGAATAAAGTCATGGATACAAGATAATACCATAATGACTTGACGATCGAGAATCCTGGGTTGGCAACACCCAGCTCTAATTGAATCTGACTTGCTAATCTAAATAGAGGAACTAGAACTAGAAGAACTAGAACTAGACAAGTAGCTATCCTAATCCCCGGTGGAGAGGCTCTCTTCTACTTCGCCGGCTTATAATGAATTACAAGCGAATTAGGGTTTCACCTGTGGGTCGTGGGGTCTTGTTATATAGCCCTAGTTGATGCACGACGGCCCTTGGATCAAACCGACCTTGATTGGCCGGACTAGATTGCTCCTCATAGGCGGTTTGGAACCGATTATAGTTGGTGAGGTCGACATGTGGGGCCCTGGGGGCGGCCGCCGCCGCTCGCCGCCGGCCGCTCCTTTGCACCGCTGTGTGGGTCCCGTTTCTTCGCGTTGTCTCTCGTGTCTTCGGATGTTCTTATGTGGATTTCAAGTTGATATGCGTTACGGATACATTTTTGTGTCGTAGGGCTTCAAATCTCTCGGGCTTTTCCCCGTTTAATCCCCCGAAAAATATATAATTCACCAAAACTCGTGGAAATTGTTAGTATAAGCCCTATGTCTATGTGGATATTCATTTTATGCCCTTATTTCATGTTTAGTTGACATATAAAAGTATTCAATAAGAGATGTCAACAATGGACCAACAAAGGTCCATGTGTAAAATCTCTCCGGTCGTGAGGTCATAATCGATTAAGCTGGAGGGTGAGAAGCGGCTACCATTTTCCCCGTGGCGACGTGGATGGCAAACCAAGTCTTTCTCAAACTTGAGCTTAGGCAATCCTCGGATGAGGTCCATTGAACTCAACCTTGCAAGAAGGTCAAAGCTCAAATGTCCCAATCTCCTATGCCACTTCCACAAGTCTCAAGAAGACCGAGCCACCAAGCACCGAGAGGTACCAAAAGATCGAGAAAAGTCATTTCGAAAAACTTGACCGAAAGGCACAATCCAAAGCAAATAAGATTACCATGAGAATCCAAAAACTCGAACAGCCAACTTTGAATCGTACCTCAAAACCATCCGCCATGAGCTGAGAGACGCGACAAAGAAATTGAAGTGGAGGTTGGAGACGAGTGCTACGCCCTTGAGCACAAAATGCTCATTGATCCCGATTGATCCTCGAGACACAATCTTTCCTCTCGTTGCTATCCCCCGAAAGTGATGTACTCCTTACTCTTCATGGGGGTGATTTTGGAGAACCAACTCGAGTTGCCTGTCATGTGCCGTGAGCGGCCCGAGTCTATAAGCCACATGGTCTCCAACCTCCCATCCTGCATCAACAATAGTACATGGGATGAGCAAATGGCACAACACCGGGGTGTTAGTAAACTTGGAGGAATACCAAGTGTTGACCATCTTGCCCAAGATAGGCGTTAGGCAAAACAAACATCCCACGACCCATCTTACCAAGTGCTCACCACGCGCAACAAAGCTCGGTGCTCTCCTCATGTCAAACTCAAAGTTTCCAAAGCGGGGATCAACATCCACACGCGGAGCATGACCATCATGCGGTCTCACAAATTGCGACCTAGCTCTCTGAGGCATCCTACCTCTAGGCCTAGCAAACTGCCTCTAAACAGACTGCACACCACTCTCATACATGCCAAGTGGTGGGTGATACAAGTCACGGTTCTCAAACTCAACTTGACGCCTAGCATCCCTCTTCCTCCTAAAGCAAAACTCAACCAAGTGACCATCTCTCTGGCAATACTCATAGTAATACCTCACCTCTCTTTTGGGTGGTTGCTGGTTCACTCTCTTGGGTGGATGATTTACTTTTGTTGGAGCTTTGGCTTTAGGAAGGGTTTCCTCAGGGATCTTGGGCAAAGAGTCAAGTGGGTTCTTGAGGTGGTTTGGTTTGGGAAGCCACACTTGTTTGGGAGGTGGAGTCTTTGGGGTCTCTTGGAGAATGCCATCTTTTACAATGGTCTTAGCAGGCTCAGGTGGGGTGATCTTGGTCAACTTGGGAGTGTTTGTGGGTTTCTCACTCGAGCTCAAACCACTACCTTGACCAACCTTGCCATAAATGACTTCACCCTTCCCACCTATAGCAAAGCCTAATCTGATGTGTCGGCCCCCCTCTTGAACTCGACTCATCATCATACCAAGCTGTGGCTCTCCACTAGACACCCAACTCAGACAGAGCTTAAGGTACTTGTTCTCCTCTTCGACTCTCTCCTTGTCATGCCTACAAGACATGACCTCCATCTCCAAAGCTTCACACTTAGCACACTTCAAAGACGGTGCTATCTCGAAAGCTGGCCTTCTCAAGCATAGCAAGCTTGGCAACCTTCTCTCGCCAACTCGACATTGCAAGCCGGGACAAGACTTGCACGCACTCAACAACATAGGCCTAGCCTTCGGCTCAAAGTGCTCATCTAGTAAAGCAGAAAGTACTTGGATTGCAAAGACATGATGTTAGACATATGCATAGCACAAGCGCCGCACTCGGTCTCATCGGACACATCCACAAAGCTTCCTAAGCAACTCTATCTCAACCATAGCCATCTCCACTTCTCCTTAAACTCCTTCCTTTTCTAGCCGCTCGCTTGAGCAACTTCTCTCGACATACAAGCGCATCGCCCAAGGAGTCAACCTCATCGGTGAGAGATTCGATTGTAGGAGGTACCTCGGGAGGGAAGAGTCGCTACCATGTGGCTCGACGCCGCCGGTCCACAGCTCGCCGAGAGCCATGGTGGTGAGTAGCCCCCGGGCTTGGAGTCGGGCGAAGAAGCAAAGTCCGTTCAGCTTGTCTTCAACCTTGCGCCGGACTCCTCGCCGCTTCGAAGAAGTTTGCCCGCCGTCGGAGTCGTCGTCGAGATCGCCGAGGGAGGCGAGGAAGGCATGCTTCGCTCCTTGGCACGCTTTGAGGTATTTCTTCTTGATCGTCTCCTTGTCGAAGCCCTTCTTGGACTTGTACTTGCCGGCCACATGCTCGCGCTTGTCCTTGCGCTTGCTGGAGTCGTAGTGCTTCGCCGAAGTACTTGTCCTTGTTCTTCTTGGGGCACTTGCGGCGATGAAGTGGTCCGGATCGCCGCACTCGAAGCATCCGCCCTTGGAAGCACCGCCACGCCAACGGTTCAAGCGGTTGTTGTGAAACCGCGAGAACCGGCTGATGACGAGCCAACTCGTCGTCCCCAAGACACTCCATCTGCTCCCTCATCCACGGACACCAAAGAAGACAAGGCGAACGAAATCTGTGAAGGGTTAGCAAAAGAACTTGAACTGCCCTTACCCGAGACGAGTGCAACGTTTGGCGCAGATGGGTTTTGAGTTTCCGCTGGATCCGGGCCTCGATCTCGGAGGACTTGAGCTTTGTCAGAGCTTGTCGGGCGTGAGGGTGTCATAGTTGGCAAACTCCATGATCGCGGACACCTTCACGTCCCACACCTTCCCGATCCGAGGCGCGCAAAGAGCCTCATCGCTTTTCGTGCTCATCAAGCCTCTCCGACGGCTTGTTAAGCCCCAAAGCTTGTTGCGCATTGTGCGAAACCTTGCAAAAGAGAATCGATGGACTCGCCATCAAGTTGGATTAGGTTGTTATACTCTCTCTTGTAGGTCTCATATAGGCGGGCCTTGACTTGTGGGGTTCCCTCGTGGTAACTCTCAAGCGTTTTCCACACCTCACGAGCAGTCTCACAAGTGGCAACTCTCTCGAACTCTGTGTCTTTGAGGCTAGAGAACAAAACACTCCTCGCTCGGTTGTTGGCATTGTATTGGGCTATTTGTTCCTCACCACCTCGAGCTGCTAGCACTTGGTAGTTCTCATCCTCGACAATTTCCCACACTCTCCAATCCATCCCCATAAGATGTGCTTGCATTTTAATCTTCCAATAGGGATAATTGGTGCCATCAAACTCCGGAGGCTTGCCACCATAGTGACCAAACCTCTCCATGTCGCCTTCTGCGGATCACGGACCGATTAAGGTGGATATGATCCCTAACCGGCTCCGATACCAATTGAAGGACCAAACGGCGCCCGGAGGGGGTGAATGGGAGCCTCAATTGTTCTTTTCAATTTCGGGTCATCGGCTCAACCCCCAACTTCTTGAGCAAAGAAACGGATTCCCAACTCCTATCGAAAAGAAGTGGGTTCCCGAATCCAAATACTCAAGTCAACTTGTGACAGGAGTATCTAAATAAAATCCCTGAGTGATAGAATTCCATCGCAAGAGACGGATTGCAAAACGGAGCTCGAAAGAAATAATCACGGAATAAAAAGTTAGAGAGAGAATCCCACGCAAATCCACTCAAGTCGAGATAGAGCAAAGCAAAAGCAAGTGATTAAATACTCTAGAAGAAAAATGCTAGAAAGAAATACAAAAACAAGCAAGACTAGATAAAAAGATTAAAACTAATTTTTTAGTTGATTTTTTGGATTTTTAAATAACAAAAACTTAATTAAAAGGACAAGAGAAAAAATCTATTGCAAGAAATAAAAGTCTATGACTAAAACAAATTTGCAGGAACACAAAAAGAACTTAATCTAGAGCCTAGAACAATTCTAGCAAAATAAATGCCGAAGAACTAGAAGAAACAACCTGCTTAGACATTTCATCGAACACCTTAGGGGCACAGGAAAACAAGCACTAGAAGAGTTGAATTAAAGCTGGAATTTTCACTAGCAAAACTTCGATCTAGCTGTCCTGCACAAGATGAAGAATTGGCTCGATGGCCAATTCACAGCAAGAGAGAAATCGACCTTTGTTGACGAAAAAAATAGAGCTTGGACTGCTTGAGCTGCTGCCGAGAGGGACCAAACGCCGGCCCTGGGAACCTGCGTTGCCGCGCCCTTTGCTGGTTCGGCCGCTGGCTTGTGGCTGTGCGTGGCATGGAAGCACCCCTGCCCTGGACGTAGCTGCAGAGCTGAGTGACGCTGGGCCTTGGAGCTGTTGCCGCCGGGCGCTGCTGGTCCTGGGAAGAAGCGCCGGATGGGCAGCTGCCGGTCCCGCTCGTGGCGTGCAGGCCAGCACTCGCTCCAGCTTCTGAGCCAGCTGCCGGTCAACGCAGCAGGGAGCGCTCGCGCTCGTGGCCTGGTGAGCCGCTCGCGTCCGCTCCTGGGACCAAGCCGGCAGGCCTCCCACACACGAGAGGGGCACAGCACCAGGGAGCAGCTGCCGAGCGTGGCCTCCTGCCCGTGCTCGTGCTGCACTCGAAGGCCCGGCCGCCTGGTTCGATGCCTGCCTCGCTGCCTGTGCACGCGCCGACGAGGATCGATCCAGGGACGGTTTCAGCTGCGCTCGCGCGTGGTGTCCAGTTCCAGTCTGCAGAAATATACCAAACAAGAACAAAAGAAACACAGGGACACAAGATCCAATTCCAACGAAAATCACAGCATAACAAAGATGGAATTGATCCAAAACCGGAGACGACGGGGAGATTTGGGGCTCCCCTTCCCCAACGAAAATCACCACCAAATCGATGTCCTTGACCTCTAAACAAGAACCCTAAAATTTGGGAAAAATAAAAACGAAAATAGAAGAAAAGAAGGGGAGGATGGCTGTCATCCTCTATATATGGTCCTTATTTTTCATCCCTATTTTGCCCTCCGATACATATGAGCCAAACCACTAACCCTAGGGCTATTTTGGTCGACTGGGTAATTTTTGATCCGGACGGCCACCGCGCCTCCTCATCGGTAGCCTTGCATCCACGCAACCTCCCCCGGCCGCCACGTGCCGCCCTTCCGTCCCACCGAACGCCCCGCCTCGGTTTTGAGGCCCAAACCCGCTGAAACCCGCCGCCGATGGTTTTGAGGCCCAAACCACCAAAACCAGCGCCGATGGTTTTGAGGGCAAACCACCAAACCTCCTCGACACGTGTCACCGCCGCCTTGACCGCCCGAAGTCGCCAAGTCGTCCGAAGCCCCCGCTCGCTTTGCACGCATTTTGTCTTGACCCGATCGACACGGTCCCGCCACATCCTCTTGCAGACGCCGATGTCCCGTGTGTCACCCACCATGGCTAGCCGCCCGGCGCCCGGTCCCTCGGTCCAAGCCTCACGCCCAACCTTCACCTCCGCGGTCCGTCGGCCCGGCATGTCCTCCTTGACCCCTTCACCTCCGCCGTCGCCTACCATCTCCGAGCTCCCACACCTGCACAACAACGAACCAAGAGATACGTCTTCGACACACTCCCACGTGTGCGGTGAACATAGCCGAAGCATAAAAGATAAAAGAAAATAGAGATAAAATGTTGAACGTTGACAATCACTCAATCACAAAACTAAACACATGTGACCTAAATCAACCATGTGTTCGCACATCCCAATCAAATGATGAGGCGCCTGGCAAGATGATCACCAAGAAGGTTTCTATTGTTGGAGTTGGGGACTGGGCAAAACCACTCTTGCGAGTGGTGTATGACAACCTAAAATCGCAGATATAAGCGTGCGGCTTTTGTCTCGATTTGGACGGGATCTTGAGTTGGTAAATGTTTTCAAGGACATCCTCTATGATCTTGACAAAGAAAAGTATAAGAAAATTCATAGCGCTGCAATAGGTGCGGGCGCCTAATTCGTGAAATCCAAGAATTCCTGGAGAACAAGAGGTACACATTAGCCACCCCCACCGTAAATTTAACCAGCTAGTACCTTCTTTATGATGTTCTCCAGCACAGTTAGTCGATACTACTACATTTCACCATGCTGTAGGTTACTGTAAAATATATTTTGTCCATGTCGTGTATATGGTAGATTGCTTCTAGAGATTGATTTTCTCTGCTCCAGTGCTCACAACATATAAGAAAAAATGCATTTACTTAGTGGTCTCTAACCTAACAGCGTTTTGCTAGTCTTTTAGAATGCCCAAAGATGTAATTCACTTGCTGTATAAAAGGACATACATTATAATGTATTTATTAATTGACCTTAAATTTTCAGAATATTTTCTTGTTAAACTATAAATTTTAGGGAAAAAAACACTCTTGTAGGGCGAAGCTATTGGCTGCTGTTTCAACATGCCGTTTGGTGTGCAGTTTCCAAAAGTTGTAAAGTTAAGTTTTTTACTCTTCAATAATTACCTACAGTTCGGATTGTTAGCCCCAAAGATTGGTCAAGTGTTTGATGTGTCATGCCAATTTTGTTTTTAATCTTAGTAAATATCAGGCTTCTGCAGAAGTTAGAATCATTACTAACCAATGGTTCATGGACTTTCATGTGGATAGGTATTTTATTGTAATTGATGATGTATGGGATGTGCGACTTGGGAAACAATCAAACTGTCACTTGTTGAGAATAATTGTCGAAGTATAGTAATCACAACCACTCGAAAAGTTTGATGTGGCCACGAAGCTGGAGGTGTTTACAAGCTAAACCTCTTTCTAATGATGACTCTATGAAGTTATTCTATACAAGGATATTTGGTGTAGAGGGAAGTACCATGATAACCAACCAGAAGATATCATCAATAAAATTCTAAAGAAATGTGGAGGCATACCATTAGCAAAGTCATGACAATGGCAAGTTTGATGGTTGGTAAACCAAAATACGATTGGTCCGAGGTCTTGAACTCAATTGGTTTTGGATCCAAAGGCAATAGGGAAGCTGAAGAGACTATGACAATACTTTCATATAGCTATTATGATCTGCCTCCACATTTGAGGACATTGTACATATCCAGAAGATTATGAGATCCAAAAGGAATCTTTGATATGGAAGTGGCTAGCTGAAGGATTTGTCGATGGGAAACATGGTACATATTTATTTGAGATTGGAGAAAGATACTTCAATGATCTCATTAATAGAAACTTGATCCAGGCAGTGGAGGACAAGTGGGATGGAACAATATCGGGATGTCGTGTTCATGATATGGTTCTTGATCTGATGTGTAAGCTTTCATTCGAAGAAAAATTTGTTTCTATATTAGGTGACAATGTTGAAGGAACACCTGCACTAAGCAATGTACGTCGGTTAACCCACCAAAATAGAACAATTGAGCAAAGTATTTCTAAAGCCATGGTTACCGGGATGCCTAAGGTGAGGTCATATACTACATTCAAGTGTATTATTGATATCCGGGACCAGTTTTTGAGATTTAAACTTTGCGCGTGCTGGACATAGCGATAAACTGCAACTTTACGGAGGGTCGCCACCTTGAGCATGTTGGTGATTTACTTCACTTGAGGTATCTTCGGATAGCATATGAAGGCAGTGATTATATTGAGCTCCCGAAACAAATAGGGAATCTTAAATTACTGCAAACACTTGATGTGAAAGGAACGTTGCCAGCAAGCGTTGTGCACCTAACAAAGCTGGTCCGGCTATGTGCTCGGAAGAAGGTACCGGATGGGATTTGTTTGTTGGTTTACCTGGAGGAGCTCAGAATAGCACATTGTTGCAGTGATAATCCCAAGAGATTTGTTAAGGAGCTAGGCAGGCTGCGAGAACTGAGGCGGCTCGAATTTGCCACTGATGGGTTGAATGAGAGCATGCAGGGAGAATTTGTGGACTCTCTGAGGAATTTGCAAAAGATCCAGTATATAAGTCTGTCCAGTTCTGCTTGGGACGCAGATACAGCAATGTGGGAAGCAGTTGGCTTTGTGCTCCCATGACCTCTCCGATACTTCGATTGGGGTCTTATTAAATTTTCTAAATTCCCGTCATGCATTAATCCCTCAGGTCTCCCCAACCTGTCCCAGTTGGCACTAGCGGTAACTACTATGGATGAGCAGGACCTTAATCTCCTTGCTAGGCTGCCAGCACTCTGTTATCTTTATCTTGAAACAGATTCGATAGTAACAGAGAGTAATATTAATGCCAGTGATGGCTCCTGCTTCCAGAAGTTGAGGTACTTCCAGGTCAATAAAATGGTCTTCTTTGAGCAGCCCAATGAGGAAGACACTAGGATTTCATTGCACATATGGAATGGAAAAGACGATATGCCCTTTACCTCTAGAAAAGCAATGACTGCAGGAAAGTTATACCCTCCGGCATGATGCCAAATCTTGAAGTACATAAATTTGATGTCAATTTACGGGCCTTCAAAGATAAAAGCGGTGACTGTGGGAATATCGGCTTGGAGTACCTGCCTTCCCTTCAGGAGCTCAGAGTGTGGATCGACACTCAAGACGTGACTGTTGCAGAGAGCAATGCTGCATTGGCTGCGCTGAGGAACGCATGCAAGCTGCATCCCAACCATCTCAATTGAGGTACTGGTTCCGATCAAGTTAATATCTCTCTATTTATTTATCTTTCCTTTTTGGCATATATACATCATTTCGTTTGTCTTACTCAATTAATTGCTGTCTTGCAATCCAGACCTTCTAGTATTAGCATCGCTGTGGTTGCTGAACCGTCAACCATGTGTGTTAGTTCTATAGTCCCAGTGGTTGCACCAACCCTGTTTCTGGCTACCAACAATCAATACTCTGTTTTCCACTCTCCTATCTTGATATAATAATAAGCATTGTGCTGCACTGCTGCCTGACACATCCATCTTTTATTCTTCACTAAATAATCACTTTGGTAATCGGACAATTTATGGCTGTATGCATAATATGTATATATAGAAGATTAAGAACAATTTATTGAGGAACTTGGTTAGGCCCTGCAGCTCGCATCTTGTTTCTGGTCCATGTTTCTGCTTGAACCGTGGTGCAGCACTGCAGCTGGCATCAGTTAAGAGATACTATTGAATCCATTGTATATGTACATCGGACCCAGGTATAGTCACTGAAGTGTCAACCGGGTGTGTTACTCCTAAGTCCTAAAGTGCCGGTGCCTGCACCCGCTCTGTTTCCGGCCAGCGTACCAGTCGATACTCTGTTTACCAGTCTCCTATCTTAACTTAATATGTACTGTGAGGGTTGGTTCCTTCGTTTCGTTTGACTTAGCACCTGTTTGGTTCCTTCGTTGAATCCATTTTTTAGTCCCATTTAATCCCTAAATAACCAAACATAAGGACTAGACTAATTTTTAATCTCAATTAGTCTCAACTAGTTCACCAACCCGTTTCTCTCGCACGGGTCAGAATTTTATGACACCACTAACCAATAAGAAATTTTCTCTTCACTAATGTTCTAAAATAATAACTATAATAAGTACTCTATGTAGTCTATACTCAATTGTGATAATTTATCAAATATTGAACTACATATTTTTATCGTCCAAATCCACAGGTATCTCGGTTTTTGCATATATATATAGCTTCTCTTTGTATCTCTAATATGAATTTAGTTGAAACATTTGCTCAACATATGCTAGTTTTAGCTGCACTTTATAGTCTAACAACATGGGCCTAATTTTTATTCTCTTCCCCAAATTATAATAAGCTTAATAATTCCTCATATAAAACAACTATTATTTAGAACGCTGCTTATTGTCTACTGATATGATGGAAAAATGTTTTAGGTTTCTATAAGAATTTCAATCAAAATTTAACTTTTTTGAAGATTACAACTATTAAAATTTATCATCATAATTGTTAGTATAACTTAAAAGTGAGTTGTAAATGTCATTACTATGTAGTTTGTTAAGGATGTATTTCAACGCTTGATAAGCTTATAAATTAAATATTTAAATTGTTGTAAGTTTTAACTTATGGATATTGAATTATTGTTCATAATATATATCCTGTATTAGAAATTACATGTAGATTTGAGAAATTTTTGTTGTTTTTTACGATTGCGGTGGTTAATTTAGGTGAGGTGGATAATTTAGGTACAAATTATATCAGCATATATTAGTTTACATTTTCTTTCATAATACCATGTATGTGTTAATTTGAATGCAAAATTACACGTGAAAGCAATATCGTCTTTCATAATGTAGAGATGGATAATGTATAACGAATATTTTATTAGTTTAGTTACCTTTTATAATTGTGGAGGCTTGAAATTTTTCATATAGGCTTTATTGATAACTCAATGGATCATGGTCCTCTAATTTCTTAGCAACATTAGCATATAACTTGAAGTAATTCAGTGACATTATTATTAAGTTAATGAGAAATAAGAATATATCAAAACTTGTTTGTGCGAATTAATATAATCCAAGGACATTCAAATTAAAATGAAAGTTATTCCTAATGGCCAATAAGGATCATATCCTGTGTATGTCATAAGAGACATATTGAACTGCAATTATAGGATATATCAAGATATAGTCATACCTTTTGTTGACACCCAAATTGGGCCTATGCTAAATTTGGAATGAGGAAAATATAAAATAAATGTTCATGCATGGACCACGCCATTTTATAAGAAAAAAGGTGTCAAAAGGTGTCCTAAAAATAGTGAGGGAGCATGCACCGAAGAAATTCGGCGGAGGAGAAAATTCACCGGCGCCGGGACGCCGAGATTACTGAAGCCGCCTCCGCGCGCATGACCGCTGGGCGCGTCGGGCGGTGGTCGCGATGTGCAACGCGACAGGCGCTGGCGCATCCGGGCGCATGCATGCGGCGCCCCGGCGTCGTTCAAAAATATGGCCCGATTGCAGAGTTCTGCGGATCGCGCGCGGACGCTGGCGCTGCGTCCGGCATGCGCCCCGGCGCTGTTTAAAAATAGCATATGTTTGCATGGCTCTCGGACCGCGTCCGGCGCGCTGCTCTTTCGGGCGCCGGCGCTGCTATTTCGGGCGCCCGGCGCTTGTTCGCGACCGTGCCCGGGGATTTTCCTAATTCGAACCGATTTTATTTCGGGTTGGTTTTTGGAGATCTTTCGTGATTGGAACGCCCAAATACGGTTTCCTAAAAGGATAAGAACACCGGCCCTCTATATAATAAGAGGTTCATGGCGATTTGATCCCATCTACATCCAATCGACAACCAATCTACCTCCCTGTCCCGTTTGTAGGTCATCTTCTTCCTTCAACCCCTCTATCCTGCTGTTCGGCGGCGAACTCCGCGTTCTTCGTCCGGCGTTCTAGGTGGCCACGCTGGTCCTAGAGCACCCCTCACATGCGTCCTCCCGACGGGTCTTCCGGAGGTGCGTTCGAGGGTTCTTCCAGGTCACCGAAGGCTCTACGCCACCCCTACCGATTCCTAGATCGGTTAGGGCGGTCATGCTGCGGTGCTCGCTGCTCCAAGGTTGTGTGCAACCTTCGTGGGCGTCCAAGGCCCTCCCAGTGTGTTGGTGTGAAGCTCTAGTTTCGCGTCAACACCTTTTGTGTGCATGTGTGGCCACTTCCGGTGTTAATATAGATGCCATAGACGTTGGACATCATGGAACCAGTGGCATACGTGTTGTCAGTGGTCAGTGCATGACCAGATGTTTAAGGTTGGTACACGACCGGAGGTCAACTTCCTCCATGCATAGTCAAGTTCTAGAAGGAAAGATATTATCACCTCGTACTTGTTGAAGTAGGTGAAGTTGGATTGGTGCAAATCGAAAGTCAGCCTGGCTGCCCACACTGTCATGTTGGCGCCGACTCGTGTAGTGTTGAAGTAGCAGGAATCGATGTAGCATCGCCTATCTTGTCAGTGTCCATTGGCACATATTGTCGGTGTAGCATCACATTCGTAGTCAGTGCTCACCGTTAGGTAGTCTATGTAGAATCACCTTCCTCGTTGATTTTCGTAGGTAGATAGTTGGTGTAGCATCGCCTGCCTCATTCGTATCGAGGCAGGTAGTCACTATAGCATCACCTTGTCGGTGCGGCAGCATCGTTGGGGTAGAGGTGTTGTTGATGTAGATGTAGATGTAGATGTAGATGAATTCTCGATGGCATCCTAGGTGACTTTGCATCCAAACATAGCTGATGGATCCTTCTGGCGTCATCTCCATCAGCTTTCTCCACAATCACCATCTTATCGTCGGAGTCACACCATACCAGGAATCATACATGGAGTTGTGCAACAATACGGGGAAATCAAATTAGCTTCTCACCAATGGAGGAAGACTCACGCCATCACCCTAGGTCTTTGAATCTTGAAGACCAGAATGCATTGTCTACGATCTCCAGCGAACGGTGCAGACCATGTGATGATCCGGTGGACCATCGCACGTTGATCAATGAAAGATCTGTGGATGATGAAGAAGGTGTTGAACGCATTGTCCATGTCCTTCCGGCTTGAATATGACCTGGTGTTGCACAATTGGTGCTGCTGATAAATGTGTCCCCTCCAATCTTCCATAGGTAAACAGCAAGCTGTGTGCAATGCTCCAACGGAAACACCACGTTAATTCTCACCAAATGCGATAGAAAAAAAAAAAGATAAATGTTAGAAATTTTTCCATTAATTTGAAACATCTAGCCATCAAATCTATAGACTTCACGATCTATAACCATTAGATCTATTTTATTTTTTAAAAAAATACCCACCTCTACTATTATTTATATAGGTAAAAAGAATTAATAAATTCATTTTTTATCACCTAACCACGAGCCAAGGGCTCTACCATTAGTACTACTTAGATCCATTTTTTCTAAGAAAATACCCACCGTTCCCATTATATAACTTTTAGCTTTCAGAAAAGGTCGTACCTCGGTGTAGCCTGCTCTTGTGCATCCGTGGCGATCAAAGATGCGTGATGGTCACCAGTGGTAGGGACAAAAGAATGTTGCATTTTTCAGGCAAGATCTGACCAGATGAGGCACTGATGCGCTGACGGCACAGCCTTCTCGGTGCCCTACTGCCATGTAGATGTGGATATGTGGTCGGCCCTGTAGCCAACGCTAAAGCATCTGTCTCTTCGGTGAGATCGGTTGTAGCATGACGATGGCTCAGCCCGAACGCAACAGCCAGCAAGTGCACGAGACATGCCGTCCGTTCTTTATCTTAGTAGATTGCGCTTGGCAGCTACCTCGTACGTGGCCACCCCTTCACTTGGAACTTGCAGGCAACGCACGCACGAGTACATGCTGCTCCTCTAGGGTGCGTTCGTCACAGAATCTCTACCTTCGATGAGTACAGGCTGCAGCAGGCGGCGCCCCAACTGGTAGTTTGATGTCGATGAGAGCAAGGGCGGCGTGTTCGCTTCCTCCTTGCTTGCTCGATCAACCGGCGACCACGCATGTTAGCTGCTCGGCGCGTGGCCGGTGCCGCATGTTTCTTGACTCTTGAGGTGGCGCCCCCTTTTTTGGCTCCTCTGTTGGAAGGTCTCATCAGGCAGGTGGATGGATGAATACCCTGGGACGACGATCGTCCTATATCCGGCTGGTTTCTTAGGGAAACCAATGTATTTTTCCTCTCTTTTTTGCTAAATGTAGATAATATTTTCTTTTGTTTTCTTTTTTTTCTCTACAATAATGGCAAAGGTGGGTAATTTTGTAAAAAATAAAATAGATCTAACGGTTACCAATTTTGAAGTCTATAGATTGGATGGCTCGAATCGACCGGTTTCCCTAGGGTCAAAACCCAAGGGAAATGCTAAAAAAACCGTAGGGAAACGTTTTCCCTAGGAATTTTGGTAGGGAAAGCTTTCTAGGGAAGCATTCGACTGGGGAAATAAATTGTGCCCTACGGTTTTCGGCGAGAACCCTAGGGAAATAAACTTTCCCTAGGAAACTATGATTCCTAGGGAACTTGGCTGCCTGGCATGCATATCTATGTGGAAAGTGTTTTTCCCTACTGCATAGCATCCTAGGGAAATATATATAATATAATTACGTTATATATATATTTTTTTGTCTATTCATATTTCTGTTTTTAATTGTTCAATTCAGTGTTCGTTGTAGAAGGATTCACCACGAACAAATTATTTCATGGGACTGAATATACATCTCAGACTCGAAGAATTAAGAGGCATTGGTACAATCAATTTCATTGTCACGGCTACATAGATACAACAATACAAGTATTAGCACAAAAGAATAGAAGAAGGGAGCAGATCGATGGCAATCTAGCCTCTGCAGGAACTAATTAAGAACAAGAAACAAGAACAGATACACATATCAGAACACAAATCAAAAGGTGGTTGTTCTTGCTGATGCCGCTCCCTGCTTCTGAAAACGAATCCTCATCCAGAGTTCTTGGTCGACGAACCTGCGCGAGAGCAAGATCGATGCAGACCTCAAACATGTCGATCTTGAAGAGCACGGGTTGCGGCGGCGCCGTCGATCTTGAAGAGCACGCGCAGTTGCGGCGGCGCCGGCGACACTAGAAGAGCGTCATGACCGCGGACGGCAGGGCCGAGCTCACCACAACGAGCACGCCGGAGCCAACCACATCCACGGCCAGTGGCCTAACGGAGAGGAACAAATCGATGCAGCACAGCGCCACCGCGACAGCGGCGCGTCCGCATCAACGCTGGTCCACCCACACCCAATCACCACCACCTCTCCATAGGCCGGAGTACCTGCATGGTTTAACGGTGGATTTTCTCACGGATAGAAGAAGAAGGCCTGGTGGATTTGGAATGTGAGAGAGAGAGAGGAGGAGGATGCAGATGTGTGGACGGGAAGAAGATAAGGACGAGGAGGAGAGAGGAATCGCTGGTACTCGGCGGTAGATTTTTTGATCTACAAAATTTTTGATGTCCCGCGCATTACATCTTTCCCTACCATTTCTGACCTTTCCTAGGGAAATATTCTACCAGCGTATTTGGATCAAGGCGTCTCGTCATTTGTTCCCGAGGAAACGGTGAATTTCCTAGGGAAAGTCACATTTCCCTACCGCTTGACAGCCATGTCCTAGGGAAAGAACTCTTCCCTAGGGTAGCCAAAATTTTCCTAGGGAAAGAGAAAAACTCTAGGGAAACAGGTGGATTCTAGTAGTGGATGTTTCTGATTAATGTGAGAATTTATAGCATTTATTTTTTTTCTTAGAGCGCCGGTAAAAGTAACGTGGAGGCTTCGTTGGAGCCTCCAATTAGTAATAGTAAGATTTCGACTCTTGGGAGGGGTTACGGACTAATTTTTAGTCCCTATTAGTCTCTAGCCTGTAGTCTCTCCATCCAAACATGCCCTTATACACAAGTCGCTTGTTTTATCTGTCACTTGATGGTCTATGACACATCCTTCTATGATTATTCAGTAGGAAGTTAGCACTTTAATTGGTCATCAGATAACACATGGGTGTAAGCATATATAATATCTGCAGAATATTAAGTACAAATTACTGACACACTGTCTTCCTCTCGCAGTTCAGTTATCCTGATCCAAGTTTCAGCTTGAACCGTGCCGCAGCTCAAATGGTGCTAGCGTCTGTGCGTGCGAGACTACATCAGGCCATCACCACAAGTTCAGTCGACTGTGAGCCTGCTAGACTGTATCGGCCACCCAAACTAATTTATGTTCGAATATGCTGTATCAAAGTTTCAGTGTACTCTGCTGCTGCTTAGAACCTGCGACGTTTTTCTTCATTCTGAAACTCCTGGTTTGTTTTATCTATTTGTTTAGTTTCTGGACCTTCCTGTGGTTGGTACGTACATTCAAATAAGTCTGGAATGAATTTATGCTGTGCAAGAAGTTTGAGGAGGCTTTATGTGGTGCTTGCTTTACCACATGGTGCCTTTCTGCAATGCCGCTAGCTGCCTGGTTTCTACAAGACGCATCTGGCAGAGCGGTCAAAAGAATTGGGAAAGCCCAGAATTGCGTAAACAATATCGTTCATGTCTTGCTCCTTAAAAGCCTAACACAGCCGCGGCGACGAGATGAGACGCGGAGGTGGCATACAGCCGTTGTCTTCTTCTCGAACCACAGTCCCATGTACGAATCTTCTATACAACGCACAAGATAAATGGAAGTGGAATGGAGAAGGAATCAAGCTAAAATTACGAGTAATATTTTCTCCTGGTCTCACGGTGGTTGTACTGAAGTAAAAAATTAAAAGGGTTTGCCCCGAATTACAGAACTGCAAACAACGAGCATATCCGATAGTTCAATCTGGACGGATATAAGTACTCCGTATTACTATATTAGGAACAAAAAAGGCAGAAAATCCAAACCGGTGTAGGGAAAACGAAATCCATCGTTTACAGATTTATTTGGGGTAATCTCATACGTAGTCTCATCTCATCACGCGTCTCCTTACTGCTTGTTCTTTGGTGCAGGCACCTCTTTCTCGCCATTCAGCATATCGAGAACCTCCGCCATCGCCGGACGATCTTCTGCATCTGACTCTATGCACAGCTGACCTACCTCTAGGCACCTCAATACATCCGGTAGCTCAGATTCTTCAACACGTGTCGGATCAAGGAACTCCATTTTGTCTACACCTTCCTGCAGTACCGCGTCCGGCCAAAACAAATAATGTGTCACATCCTACCAGTCAATAGGCAAAAACAAAACGATTTTCTCATATCCACTGATAAAACCAAGCATGGCCGCGTCTATAGGTGTCGAGTGACCAGAATTGTTATAACCTTTTTCTTAATTAATTAACTAGTTTTAGTGTCGAAAACATGACATAAGAGAGTGATACGTACAGAATTAATTACATATTTATATAGAGTAAAATGCAAGAATAGACCATTAAATTTTTTTTTAGCAAAAAGAATAGACCATTAACTTGTGCTGTTGTCTCACTTTGGGCCATCAACTTCAAAAGATTTTTTTGTCCAAAATGTTTACTTATGTTGCATATTAGGCAAAAGCCAATGATTTCCGCCTACGTGGGACAGGCCACGGTGGCGTCCTAACTAGCACGCCCCAAGATATTGTCGCGTTTTCCCCTTGAAATCCCAGCCCATCTCATTCCCAGTCCTCCCTCTCTCTCACTCGTTCTCCCTCTCACAAATCATGATGGCGGCGGCGGAGGCAACCTAGCGTGGCGGCGGAGGGAGGACCACGGTGGGCGGAGGTGAAGCGTGTGGTGGCGACTAGAGGCAAGTGGGCACATGAGGCCCTTGGTTAAGCACCATACTGTCGCGGCTGAGGCTCAACCTGATGCCGCCGCCGTCGGCCCAAGCACAACGACGAAGACCAAGCTGCCCACTTCCATGACGGCATGCTCGATGGGGCAGTAGCCGCTGCAGTGACCGTTTTCCACGGCCACCACTACCGTTCGCGTCTTCTCCGCTCGACACGGCGGCCTGGAAGCGGCCGGCGAGAAATGCGCAAGGTCCCTCGGGGCCGAGCATGACTCCCTTCCGGTGGCGCAGCCGGCGGACGGCAGCGCGTGGGTCGCCGTCCTTGGCCTCCACGTTCTCCTCGGCATCCATTTGGGAAGGACATTGTCGAGAAGGGCACGAATCGAACGTTCTTTAGCCGCTCGTGCGCTGCTGGAGCTCCCCTTTGCTGACCCTGTCCATCACCGCTTCACCACCACCTCCCGCGGTGGGCGCTCGCCGACGACCACCACGCGACCGCTTGGTCCTGCGCCGCCATGCGATCGAGGGACAGCGCGCATGGCGTCATCAAGCACAGCGTTGGGGCACCTGCTGCTGCGTGACACGGGAGCTGGAGAATCCGCCCTCGCACATGACACGGGTGATGCCGGGGTCGTCAAGGATGGAGATGATGAGCTGCTTTCGATGTCGAACTGGGCGGCGAGCACAAGCCGCGGCTGCTGCCATGGCTGTCCTGACCGCCCTCTCCTCCTTCCATGGCACCACGGGCTGGTGCACCTGCCGCGGCTTGAATGCGGCGACGGCGTTGGACAGCACGGCGTGTGCTGCTGTGGGTGGGAGTGGGAGCGGAGGCAAAGCGGGCGCGGAGGAGCCCCCGTCGGCGAGCATGGGCCGGGCGGCGTGGAGCGGGGTCACCTCGGCGTGCTGCGCGCGCCGGCGAGAACGCCGTGTGCTCACCGTGGTCGCCCTCCGCCGCCCGCCACGTCGTTTTTGGGAGAGGGAGAATGAATGAGAGAGAGAGAGGGAGGACTAGGAATGAGATGGGCTGGGGATTTCAAGGGGAAAAACATAAAATAGCCTGACCTGCCAGTTAGGACGCCACCGTGTGGCGAGTCCACGCAGGCGAAATCATTGACCAGGCAAAGCTTTGGCCTAATATGCAACATAAGTAAATGTTTTGGATCAAAAATGCACTTTTGAAGTTGATAGCTAAAAAGTGAGACAGCAAACACAAGTTAATGGTCTATTCTTGCATTTTACTCTATTTATATATACTACACAATAAACACATGTTGTAGTTGGGGTTTGGGTGCAAATACCTCAAAGAAACTGTAAGAAACTATGGATGTGGTTTCCGTTCCAGCAGTAGCTTGTAAATATGTTACTTACCCATCTAAAAAGCCTAAGTATACTCTGGTCCCGAAATTCAACTTTAAAGAATGTGCGGGTGATGGTCTTAAGGAGGATGATGCGAAAAGCGAAGACATCGTTCTTCTTTGACACTCGACCAACGTCGATATATTCTGGAGGCATATATCCACTGGATGTAGGAAAAGTGAAAAGGGGCAATTTAAGATCGGAATGTAATATGAATAATAATATTAATTAATTAATTAATTAATTAATTAATTAAAGCGCTTACATTGTGCCCCCGTATGCTTTAGTTTGCATGATGTCAACTCCGTTATCAAGCGCAGTGGATATTCCAAAATCAGTGATCACAGGATTCATGTCCGAATCGAACATGATATTTTCTGGTTTCATGTCTAGATGGACCACGTTTTGCTCGTGTATGTAATGTAGGCCATGCGCTATCCCTTGAATTATCCGGAAGTAGAAGGGCCAATAGATACGTTGTGGTGTCCCTGCAAAGTACAAAACATTCCATTTATATATTAGTTTGAACAGGAGAAAATTGATCAACATGTGACGAGTGAGAACATGCCCGATAGAACCATGTCGTGCAAGCTTCCGTTCGGCAGGTATCCAAAGACCAGAATGCGACGAGGTTTTGTTGACTCCACCTCTTGGCCATCGTGCAATGATGACACCGCTTTGTCCTCGACATAATATCCGACAATTGTATGTACATTTTTGTGCCGAAGCTTTACACCAATATTGATTTCATTAAAAAACTCGTCCGACATTACAAAGTTAAACAAATCTTTGACGGCAACCATTTGTCCGTTGCGCAGTAAACCCTGCAAAGTAGCATATTGACAATCGGTTTAGCTGATCAGTGGGAACATCATTCCTATCTACACGGATAAGGCCAGGAGAGTCTAGAGTCCCGAGCATAGTGCTTCTGAACGTGGCCTCCTGCCTTGCTATATAATATCCCTTGTTTCAAAAACTTTTTAACATAATGTTCTGGCTAAAATGAAAATGCATTTTAAATATTCTAGATAAATAAACAACATAAGTAACAACTGAAGGTCAGAATAATGTGAGTGTCTTGCTCTGAGCGCATTTTACACATATATAGAATATCATATGTATGTATTAAAAGTTTTGTGGCCAAATTTATCTCATAAAACTAATCCAAATATGTTATCCATACTACATCCTCTCTTTACTATAAAAATGATTTTTAGGAGTCTCTACTTTTTATTTACAAAGACAATCACAAACCATTGTCGTCCATTACAGGTTTTGCCAGATCTAAAACTGTATCTTAGAAGGATCCTATGTGAACAGTAAAAGATTCTCATCACTCCTGACTCTTTTGTGATGCAGTCTGGAACACACCGCTGGTGTACGTCAACACCGTGACTCAAGGGTATGTCGGCCACATGGCTGCCCATGCAAGTGCGTGCCCGACACCAACACGAGTTTTTTGATTCAAGAGTGATGAGGCACGTTTTTATTTAAAAAAAAAATCATCCTTCCTTATTAATTTGTTTTCGCTAACAGATACCTCAACAAGCGGGTGACAGTACCAGACCTCTAGAAACCTTATTTTGCCATCTCTGATAATATGGTCCAATTGTTAGTGTCGTTGGTATGTGGTTTGTTTTTTATAAGATAAATAAATTATAAATATATAATTTTCCTTACTTTATTTATGCACACTTAGTACATATTGTGACGCAACTCCTTTATGTTTACATTGCATTTTTTGACGAAGTCAGCAGGGGAAACCCCAGCCTATTTTTAATTTTTTTTAATAATGCAGCCTGTTTAAATTTACTCCCACAAAGAGTCGAACCCAGGTCTGGCTGGATGCTACTGAGGTGCTCTAACCACTAGGCTAGAGACCCTTTCGGCGTTTACATTGCATTTAATTATGGTAGAACAGAATTATCTAGAAACATATCTAGTGCCAGGATATTTTTTAAATAGTTTACATCATTGACTTAGATATCTATTTGAGGATATATTTTTGGTTTATGATTTACAATGACAAATGTGAGTAACTTTGATTTAAAATAATTAAAAGGGTTATGTGAGTAACTTTGATTTAGAATAATTAAAAAGGGTTACCTTGTATTATCTTTCATAATAGTAGAGGTAGATAATTTAGAAGTAAACTAGAAGGATATCCTGTTGTGTTGGCGCGAAATTTGATTTTTAAGATGCATTGATTTTGACTTTTTAAGATGCATTGATTTCACCATGTACATTTAGACATTTTGGCGTTTTTGTATAGCAAAATCTTTTCATCTAGAAAAAAACAAAACATCTTAACAGTTGGAATGGAGGTATAAAGTTTAAGTATATATGGTCCATGCTTAAGCAAGTAAAAAGTAGAGGGTAAAAGCATATGAGTACCTTAAAGACTTCTCCAGTGCCACCTTTGCCAATCCTATTTTCTTCAGAAAAGTTTTGTGTAGCGACTTCCAATTCAGACAAATTGAACTTTGTTAACCCTGTCATATTTGATAACATAAAAGATGATGACGTAGTAATTGAAATTATGAAACAAACTTTTTAAAATGTAACACCGTGATAAGACACCAATATGGAACTAGTTAGCCTGCTTGTTTAGCAAAACAGGACAAATAACTATTGTTGAATCGGTTTGATAGAAAGACGAGTAGTGTTGGAAGGTGACACTGGGATGCCTTACCGGATAAGGGAATAGACTGCGCCCAACTTGCAGTAGCTAACTTATTAGTTTGATCTGTCTCATATCTGCCATCACTGCCAATGCGAAACATCGGTAAGGTCAATGGCTACTAATCATATCAAACAGTATATCAAAAATTTTTCGATAGAGAAAGTTTTTATTATGTTGCAAGATCATTTCGTTGAGTTGATACAATCAAATCTTGAAAACACTCCCAGACTAGTATATCTAAATAGGTAAATATGTTCGTGTTGAAAAAATAACAGTTGAAACATTGTAACCCCTTGTGTTTAGTTATCATGCTAAATTCCATCAACTGAAATATTGGAACCTTTAAAATTTTGAAGTTAATCATAATCAAATATTAGATTTGCTTCAAATTTAAACATTAGCAAGGTTGTACTAAATCTCCTCGATGGCCTAGAATTACTGCTCGCTTTGGAAAGTGAGAATGGCAATGAAAATTGTGCTCCATGTGGGTAGATATTCTGGAATCATTGTGGCCTAGAGAATAATAGATGCCCAGAGCGTACCCACCAGTTGCCTCGAGTTAAAAATGCTTTTGACAATTTTGACTTTGCATAATCTTGAATACCATCTTTGCATATCTTGTTTAACTTCACCAATTAAGAGATTCTACAAGTATTTTGAATACAAATCTAAACATATAACTAACATATTTTCGAACAAAGCAATGCAATAACTATTAAAGTTTTAAATGTTACTATTAAGGTTTAGCACAAAGCAAACCTAATAACATGTTATTATGACTGCAGCATATAAATTGTTAGCTTCAAACATTTTATGAAACAATAATCATCTGGAAGAGTCGTATCTCTCTTGGTGTCATTCACTTGCAATCATGTCACAAACGCTTGTTTGTGGTACCAAAAAGCTCACACGAGCCTGGCATATATAGTAATTGATTTCTCGCAACATATGTTATTTCCCTTGTTATGGAGTATTCCGCTCTGGAGTATAATAATAGTGTCACAATGGCAAAAGTAGTAAGATACATACTGAAACAAAGAATTCAAACCTAGCATTGCCAATAATATGATGACCGCCATGTGAGGGCTTCTCCGTTCCTACACCCTGCTTAGCAAAAAATAATTTATACAGTTTGAGCATGAATGCGGTAAAGTTCAAAAAAAAAAAGAATTAGAAAATTTTTGCGTCACTAGCCCATCAAACCGTGCTCCGTCAATATAGGTGGCCATTGGGCCATGCTGGCCCCGCCCGGCGGCCCATGCCGTGCCGACACGCCGTCGTGCCTCTCACGGGCCATCGTGCCAACCGGGCCATGCCTACGGCGTGCTGGAGCCTAGCCTCTGACCCAAGGCATGACCCATGGACCATTTTTGCCGTGCGTGCCATAGGGCTGGCACGCGACCATGAAGATCAAATGTTGATGCTCATGTAATAGCTACTCCCTCCATCCCATTAAGTTTGTCACATTGGATTCCGTGCCATCATTTTCGATCATTCGTCTTATTCAAAATTTTAGCACAAATATAATTTATTCTTTTATGACTTATTTTATCAATAAAGATACTTGAATATTGATTTATTTATTTTATTATTTGCATAAATATTTTGAATAAAACGGATGGTCAAACATGAAGTTCAAAAAGTCAAAAACGACAAACTCCATGGGACAGAGGGAGTAGAAGTTTAATTTCAACTGAATTAGGCATGCATGTCTGGTTCTTAATGCCACCCTTTGGGGTTTGTATTTCAGTGAACCACACGATGTGATTAAAGTGGATTTGCTTCAAAAAAAAGTCTTGCGTGCCATGCTGGCCCGCAGCCCGGGAGGAAAAAAAACTTCATTCTTTCTAGATTTTCAAACACATTGACAAAATCACATTCTCAGATTCAAAGTTCAAACATTATTCTAATTCTCATAGGATTCATAAGAGCCATGATAATATGAAACTGTTGATTCAAAAGGAGTTGTCTTGTGCAATGTTGCAGCATTAAAAACCATTCAAGGTAAAACTGACCCTTGTGAGAAACCCTAGAAAGGAAAAAAAAGATTTGCCCACCTCATAATCATAAGAGTCAAGTCAAAGTAGTCTTATTACAAATTTCTCGCTCTCAACTCTCAAGTTACAGAATCACAGTGAGTGTCTAACATTCTCACAGACTTGCACTGCACAACCTCCCAGTTCTCTTCTTCGTGGCTTCACCTACTTCATCCAGGGAGAGGTTTTGGAATCCTTCTTCGTGGTCTGTGTCCTCAACATCATGTTGTTCCTTTGTTGCTCCTAGCTCCAAGTGTTTGATGCATGTGAGCATCCGCACATGCTCAGGCAACAAGCGCCAATGCTTGTCCTCAAGAATCCTACCTGCCAAGCAGACGAGGTCGGAGGCAAGCAGCGGCCAACGGATCCACTCGAGATCCAGATGAGAGACGAGAGAGGACAAGAGCGGTGGCTACGCTGTGGGGTGGGAAAGGGAATGAACAATGGTTACGGGTGGGAACGGTGCTGCCGACACGCCACGCTTATATATGGAGGTCGTGGGGTGGCATAGGCCGGCATTTGGCCATTAGGGGGCCTGAGCCGAGCACCGTGTCGGCCTTATCGCCGTGTCGTGCCCATACCGTGCCTCGGGCTGGGGTGCCGGCCCAGGCCTGCACTAGTAATGAAATGATTTTGCGTGATGCTAGGAAATCTTTACCGTGGCGGGCACACAGTTTGCCCACCAAGGTAATTCTCTAGCCGGCATGGCTAGCCGGCCGCCCACCATGGTTACTCGATTAACCGTGGTACCTTCCTATCACCGATCGCCTTCAGGCTATTTTTGGGAACCCTAAGGATGCTGAGCACATGACCTGTCATGCATCTAATGATCGTCTAGAGGATGATGAGAAGCTGCGATACCCTTCCGATGCAAAGCATTGTAAAGATTTCAACGCCGCCTTCCCCGAGTTTGCAAAGGAGCTCAGGAACGTTAGGTTTGCATTGAGTACCGACGGAATGAACCCATTCGGTGAACTTAGCAGCACACACAACACATGGCCGGTCGTCCTCACCATGTACAACCTACCGCCACACCTGTGTCAAAAGCGCAGGTATGTTTTGCTGACCATGCTCATTTCTGGACCGAAGCAGCCCGACAACGATATAGATGTGTTCCTGGAGCCGTTCATGGAGGAGATGCAGGAACTATTTGATCATGGGTCGAAATGGTGGATGCGTGCTACCCAGGATGAGTCCACTCTTCAATCCATCATTTTTGTCACCAACACTGATTACCCCGGTCTATTTTTATTATCGGGGCAGATCAAAGGGAAGACTGCCTGTGTAGCTTGCATCGATGGTACCGCTACACTTACGTCAAGGGATGCACCAAAATGGTGTACATGGCGCACATACGCTTCCTCTGCAAAAAGCATAGGTACAGACTGCCTGCAATGAATAAATACTTTGACAACAAGGGCAAGCCACAACTTACTGAACTGACACCAACTAGTTATGGTCCAAAGGTGTTTGACAAGGTGAAGGACTTGGAGTGCAAGTTTGGAAAGAAGAAGAAAGAGGAAGACGGCACCACCAAGACATTGAAGAGAAAGAGGGATAAATTGGAGGAAGGAGCGCCTCCTGTCGTTTCCTTTTTAAGAGGAAGTCAATTGTCTTCAAGTATCTAAAGTACTGTAAGACACTGAATACACCCCATACAATCAACTCTATGCACAAAAATGTATTTGAAAGCACGATATAAGCCCCTCCTCCAAAAAGAGTGGCCCAACTCTAAGACCATATCCAATCCTCCTATATGGGCCTTATATACATAAACATGTGGGCTAGATCTCAAGGTGGGCTACTCTACCTCACACTCTTGATGCAGCGGAGTACGGCCGGATCCCGGCGATGCGCGTGGTTGTCGAGGCACTGGTAAGCGGCCGTGGCAGCGGCGGCCCGTGGATATTACTGGTGGGCTTGTTCATGGGTTTTTTTTTTCCTTCTCTATTTAATTTACCGAGGCGGCATTTCAATAGCCTCTGGAAAAAAATGATTTGACCATGACCTTTGGACCAAGGCAGTTGTGATGCCTGCCTCAGTTAATACATTCTGGTCGCCTCCAAAAATGTTTCTGTAGCCATGGAATTAACAAATTTAGTTATTAATTTAAGCATTTAGTGTATTGATTGATTGATTCAATGTCTTGTATTTTTCGCTTGTCCATACAGATGATTTAGGCACATGGATATTAGGCATAGTTTGCCAGAGTATAGCATGTCTTCACCATTTATTAAACTTGAGCCTCCCTAAACTTTCATCCCAGCTCTGTGATGAATTTGTCACAGTGAATGTCTGACAGAATACTGAAGCCTAGCTAGTACTGATATATGACATAAAAAAAACAAAAATCTATGCACTTTGCGAGATATGTAGTGAGGTCGGAACTTTATTTGCAATTCCATCCAAGATTATAAAAGATATGGAGTAGTAGTACCTGTTGATGTCTCTGCGGAGGAGCAGCTTGTGCAATGGTCAACGTGACTGTAAGCTGGACAACATTGGTTACGAAGGAGCCTATGGTGACTTTGCGCAAGATGTCGTCCTGCACCAGGCGCAGCGCCTTGGCCATGTCCCCGGCCCCTAAGAAACGACGAACCACATGCTTCCGCTGGCACTTGGTGACGAGCTCCAGGGCGCCCTGGAGGCTCTCCGCTAGATCCTCCAGCGCGTCGTGCATGTCCTCATCCTTCATCGCCTCCGTCACCTCATCGAGGCGCTTGATGAGAGCGGTGACTCGGGCCACGCACCTCTGGATGTCGCGGCACTCTTTCTCGTTCTGCTTAACCGTATCCACGGCCTCCTTGATCTTCAGCGCGATATCGACGATCTTACCCACGTTGCCCAGCGCAATATCGGCCATCCTGCGCTTGCAGCTGAGATCTTATGAGTTTATTGGATGGCGAATAAAATTCATACTTGCCTTATTTCCAACATAAAACGATCAAAGTAATCGCAAATCGAGAGATACTGACCTTATTGGCTCTGTTGCCGTGCTCTTCCTTTTTGCTCGATCGATCCGATCCGATCCGATCCAGCGACGCGCTCCAGTGGCCGGCCGGCACTACTCAGGACTTGGGCCAGATCTGGCGGTGCTCTCCTCAGGGCGTCTATTGGCTCAGTTAGCAACCCAAACCGGCCAGCAAGTCTTCCGGCCTTCCATCATATCAAATACTCAATAGCGAAGCTGTATTGAAACATTAAATATAACTAGTCAATGTGAACTGAAACAAGGAATCATTGACGCCATGTGCGAGTTTGTGCGAGTTAGACATATCAAGAGTTGACGAAGCAAGTAATAATTAAGCCTTGCTGCCAGCTACTGGGCGGGCGGCATCGCCCAGGATTGGATCTGAGTAATAGTGTAAGTTAAATTTGCTCTTAGGAGCATATGCTCTCACTCTCTGGACCACACGATACACATTGTGATCCGTGCTAGCACACTTACCGATGCACACTGCTCTGAGAAGTGTGCTAGCACGGATCACAATGCGTATCGTGTGATTCAGACCGTGAGAGCACATGCTCCTAAGAGCAAAAAACCGCTCTGTAAGGTAAGAGAAGGTGTCATCTGGACTAATTGTTTAATAAGGGCTCTGTTTGGAACCGTGGGCTAGAGCTATCTTGAGCAACAGCCAGCTCTGTCATCCAGCAGAAAGCAACAGCCATGTCACATTCAGCTGAGCAACACAGCTGGCCTGTATAATAGAGTTGGCTAAAAAATGTCATTGCATTTCATAGCGCACATTTACTGCATGCATGTAGATACAATCTAGTGTGATCAAGAGTTCTGTGGCCATGTATAAATCAACTCAGTTCTAACACAGTACAGCTCACCAAGACCTTTGAAAGCCACCATTGAAATCCTCATCTGTCCGTGAACACCAAGAACGTATGCTGCATTTTCCTACAACAAAAATCAGAAGTTTTTTTTTTTTTTTTTTTTTTTTTTTTTTTTACAAATTCATTTGCACACGTATGCGAGAGAAGCACAAATTAAACTAAACATCCAAGCATGCATCCTGTAATACATGACAAAGAAGCAAAAAATTAAAATTTTACTCACCTCCGCTCGCAGATTGGCGCACAACCACACACCATGACCATGTTGGGACTCGTTGCGAGGCTCCGTGGCCTGGCAAGCCGCATCGCCACAGCCATCGGAGACAATAGAGACGAACATGCCTAACAGCTGCCGCCGGCCAGCAAGTTCGAGCCAGCTCCGAGTTTGCACTGGCCCAGCCATTGGCGTGCGCCGCCGGGATCTGAGGAGGGCCGCGCCGCCGTAGATCGGGAGAGGGAAGGGCCACCGTAGCTGGTCGGGGAGGGGCGGAGCTTGGGAAGATTGGCGTGAGGAAGCGGGTGGATCAGGATATCGAGGGGAGGAACGAATCGCCAGCTGAGTCACCAAGGACGGGCTGGGAACGAGCGACTCCGCCCGCGGTCCTGCGGCCGCGAGTGAGCGAAGTCGTGAGCCGCCCGTCGTGCCCTTCCGCCACGGTCCTGCGGCCGCCCGTCGTGCCCTTCTCACTCCTCCAACCTCTCGGTGGGCTGTACTCGCCGGTTGACTAGACTCAGTATACTTGCAGGATCCAAACAAAGGGCCGAGTGGGGTTAGATGCAACTAGCCCACCCAAATAAACTAGCCCATACATAGGGGAGTGAGTGTGCATACGTGTGTAAGCCTCTATGATGTATTGTGTAATCTCAAAAACAAAAACCCCAAGAGATGATAATTAAAGCTTGTTCTCATGGGGCCCACTGAAACATCACATTTCCCTTCGCCTCTTCCCCTTCACGAAAATTACCGCCGGCCTTATCGCCGCGCCCATGCAGCTGCCCGATTTATCGATCCTGCAGCGACTAAACCTGTATTTACTGGTAGAATCAAATGAACTTCTTTGTGAGCGATGATTCCTACGTCAAGGCTCAAACAAGCATTGAGAGAAGGACAAAGTAGAGAGGCAAAAACTTTTAGCTATTTCAGAGCTAAGACCAGGCGTGGCCATAGATGCTAACTTGATCAGAAGTAGACTCATTGAAACTCCCAGACATATGTTAGCAGGTATTTTCAGTTGAATCCGTTTATACATGGAGCAGAGATAGAGTCATTGCACCGCGTGTACTACGCCAAGTGTAGTCACCTACTCTGTTTCGGCCACCGTCCTGACTCTGTTTTCCTCTCTGCAATTGCAACTTAGGATCCCATCAATGAAGAAGCACAGGAAGTTAACCAAACTGGGTCTGCATATGACAAATCTTTTTTATTCTGAGATTCGATCTGCGGATGCTGGAGATCTCGTGGTTCTTTGAATTCGACTTCACCCAAGTCTTTTGTACATTGTAATCGACGGGGTGCACGTGTGCTAGGTACCATCTGGATCAATCCATACCTAATGTGTGCATGCATTTTATATTCAGTCTTTCGGATCTATTGCTTTGCTCCTTGATGGTAGAAGTCTGAAAACCTGATGCTTGAGGCAAGCTAAGAAACAAACGGCGTGGGCTGCAGTTTGCTATTCACTCCAAAACACTATTAGGCCTTGTTCGGTTAGGCATGGTTTGATTCCAAGCCAGGAATAATAAATATAACAAGAGACTCAACTATAAATCGGTATTCATTTCGGACCATAAACTAATTGCAAGAAAATAAACTCATGATTCATTTCGGACTAGAAACTAGTTGCAATAAAATAGACTCATGATTGATACAACAAAAGACTAGGATTTGATCCATGAGTCGAGAGGTGTGGAAGGTCTCTTATTGCACATATTACAAATTTATTTTGATAATTAGTTTTCAGCCTGGAATGAATCTTGGTCTCTTCTTGAGTCTCTTGTTATTATATTTCTTATTTATGTCCTGGAATAAAACTAGGTCACACCAAACAAGGCCTTAGAAGGTTTGGTTTGTCATTATTATTAAAATAAAACAACAGGGAAGTTTAACAGGACACGCACAATAGAAATCAAACAAACCTACAACATGCATCAGATGGATGCATGTCAGGATATCCCTCTACATTGTCTTCCCATATATTATATTGTAAACTTGTACTCACAACAGCTGGCGTAATGACTAATGACCTCAGCCGAATCTTCTCTGGTGACGCACTGCGCCCGTGGTATACTCCCACCGTCCCAATATACATTACGTTTTTAGGAGACTGGGGGAGTACTAAGGCACCAACTAAATGACCTACTCCTTCCGGGCTGGTATTAGAAGTCGTTTTAAACAAGGTTTTGGTCAAACATCGAGAATATAAATCATCAATAACTTTTAAGTTGTTGAGTTTGTAAATGTAAAAAATATATAAGTAGATCTGTCTAAAAAATACTTTGATAAAGGTATACATATATCACATCTTCATAAATATTTTTATAATAATAAGAGGTCAAAGTTGTGTTTTTTGGAGACCGTGTCGTTGTCCTAAACGACTTCTAATACCATCGCAGAGGGAGTACATGCCTCTACAATCCCAATGCTTGCACATGCACACAACACTGTACAGTCAGAGTTCACAAACATTGAAAAAAAATGAAAAGTTTTCCACCTTAATGACATGCTTCACCAATCGCAGTTGCAAATCCCCACTTCAGAGCGCAGCTGCCTTCAAGACGCCCACCAGCGCCGCAAGGTGCCTATGGATCGGATTACATCGGGCAGTACCCCAGCATTGGAAAGTAGCTGACATCATGGGCGCCCCTCGCTAACTTGAGGGGCGTGTTCCGCAAACGCCCCCCCAACACACACACACACATTGAGGGCGAGCCTGGAGGCTGCATCGCTGTCGCGGAGCAACGACTTGACAACGGGATCCGGGTTCCCATCGTTCACTACTGGAGCCGTGTTCTTTACCTAGCGCAAAAACACTCGGCAAAGCCTATTTTACACTCGGTAAAGGCTTTGCTGAGTGCCGCACTCGATAAAAGACACTCAGTAAATTTTTAAACGCGAAAGGGTCTTTACCGAGTGTTTTTTTCCTGTCACTCGGTAAAGGCTTTACTGAGTGCCCATAAACACTCGGTAAAGATTTACCCTCAGCAAAATAAAAATGTGAAAAAACCAAAAAATAATAGATTTTTTTGTTTTGTTTTGAAGGGAGCTAGAGCTCGGCCGTCTTCATCAAGCCATTATTTTTACAACTTTTTCCAACATTTTTCACAAATGAGTGTGAGTGGGGACTCGAACATACAACCTACTGCTAAGCACCGTCCGTCCTCTACCTCTTTACCGAGTGCCTCTTGCTTAGCACTTGGCAAATATGTTTTGAAAATCCATTTTTGAGGCCCTAATGGTTTCAAATCAAAAGGTTGTCAACTACAAAGATTCATAACTTTTAGAGGTGTACAATTTTCATTTAGAAAGTTTTTTGCACCCAAGGTAGTTTGAAAATTTTGATTTTTGAATTTGAAAATTCAAACATAATTTTGCATGATAAGATGAATTCAAATCAAAAAGTTTTCTACTATAAAGATTCATATCTTTTTTGAGATTTACAAAATTTACTTTGGTCATTTATTCATCTCTACTATAATGTCCCACTTGAGGGTTCACGAAATCAACGGCACGTAAAACAACGTCAAATGATTCGAAGGCTAGGATTGAAAGTTTGATGCATGCTCGACATCTCACCCTCCCGCATCAACGCTCTACCACGCGAGTTCGAATCCCAGCCTCGACAAAAAAAAGAGAAATTGAAAACACCAAGTTCTGCGCCGCGCCGCCCTCGTCGGCGCTTCCGAGGCCGGGGCTGCTTCCTTATGTTGACCTGCGTGGGAGCTCCTGCAGGTTGCACGACGACGGCCGCTGGGGCGGAGCGTGGTGTGGGCTCCGACGCCTCCGGCCGCCATCCCGCTGTCGCGGCCCCCGATTCCCCGCGAGCCTCCGCGCGTCGCCACTTCGCCTCTTCGTCTTCCTCCGCCGGAGCCAGCACGTGAACCCCGCAAGGATGGGGTCCGAGCCTCGCACTCGCGCGACCTTCCCTACTCCCCGGCCAGCGCGAGCTCCCTCCCCATCGAGGTCTTCTCCGAGAAGCGTGTGACACCGACGTCTCCATCCCCTGCCAGCAGCCCCACGGTGAGTCTCAATCCGACCTCAAATTTTGGATTGTGGAACCCTAGAGTTGTTCGATTTAGATTGAGTCCTTATCTGCAACGCCCCGCAATTTCAGATCCCGGTCGACCCACGTCTCTTCCATGGATTGCCTGATAGGGCCGATGAACCGCATCCAACACGCCTGCACCGCTCTTGAAGACCCGGCGGAGGAGGAAGAGACTTCCCTACCCTCTGGGAGTCTCTCCCAACCATCGCTGTCATCAGGAGGCCAGGTACTGCTCTTCTCAATTTCTCTCCGGTCCTCCATACTTCCATCCGGATGCTCCCTCCTTTTTGAAATTAAATATTTTCTCTTGAGTTTAGGCCAGGTCAAATAATGTTATGTTTCTCCGAATTTCATGGATAATAATGCATTCTATAGATCAGCTCAGAGTAGCATAATCATGTAGCTGTGTTCTATGATTTATGTATTTTGTAGATCAACCATATTAGCCTATTCTTATGTGTTAATTGTCTCCTATATCCTCTATTAATTGCAGGTCAAACCTGAGCCACCAAGGTTACAAGTTGAGCTATATATGCTTCAATGGTTTATATTGTTTATAAGGACGCCACCAAAATCTTCGGTTTATATCAGAACAAGTATGTGTTTACAATAATTGGGACATTATAGTAGAGATTCTAAGATCTGTAGGTTGCGGAGCAATAATTGGTCTTTACAATCTTTTTTATGACTGTGTTTCATAATTGTTCTGTTCATTGCTTATATTAATTTCTTAGGTGTCCCCTGCTGTGTTCTCAGTTACCAAAGGAGGTCCTCATCAATCCCTTTCCTTGTTGCAGCATGGATTTGGGACACAATCTGTTGGCGAGAGTTCCTCTACAATATTGGGGTCCATGGGCTCAGGACGAGGAGGTGCACAGGTATTTGGTGAGAGGCCGGTTAGGCTAATAGTTACATACGGTGAATTATTATCAACTTGAGATCTTCCCATAACTTCATAAGTGCAGTAACAGTGCACATAGCAATAATTCTTTTGTTCCTGATGGGTATAACTGATTTTTAAGGTTGTGCCGCATTCCATGAATGCTCACGTTCATGCTTGCTTTCAGTTGTTTTGGCTCGCTAGAATCCTAAATTAGTTTGTCCAATATGCTCTTTTTTTCTTGAGAGCTACATATATTATGTTGTTTTGACTGGCTAGAATCCTAAATTAGTTTGTCTAATATGCTCTTTTTTCTTGTCAATGTGTGTCGCTCTTATAGAAAACCATAACTGAATCGTTTCAGTTCAGTGAAAGAATAACAAATCGTTTGGTCTTCTGTGAGCTGATTGTTACACACCTTCCCATACATTATTCCGTGAAGATTGGAACTTGTACAATGCCTTTATTTCCATGCAAATGGAACTTCTTATATTAATATAAATATGTCGCAGTTTGCTTTAACTGAATAAAGTAACATCAGTTTATCTTGACGATTAGATGATCTCCTTTTTGGTCTGAACTGTTGGCTGCCATTGAAAACCAACCTAATCACTATATTACTGTTGTGCACTACATGTGCATCTTTACTTTTGAGTTAAAACTATTTCTGAACTGTCAACAGTCCACCTTTCAATCTATTTCTGAATTTTTTTACCGGACTTAATAAGTGTGTTGTTGATCTTGACGGCCACATTTTGGTCAGAACTGCAGATACATTGTTTTCTACTTATACTGAATCAACTGGAGGCAGGCAGTCTCCATTGTAAAGGTTTCATCATGTTTCATCGACAGTGGCAAGGCACTCAATGACAACTTCACTATCAGATTCAGAATTAGTCGAAGAGTATAGTTGTTCATTAACATAAGTGATTGTTAAGTAATTCTGATGCTCTTTCAACGATCAAACTGCTTGATGTGGACAAATAAGTCTGCTGCTACTGTTACTTGTTGCTGAGTTGAAAAAATTATTGTCGTATGGTTATTTTTATGTGCATCCCAAGAATAAACCAGTGGCGTTAGCACGGGCATCATATTTGTGATTGGGTTCTTGGAACCCTGAGGTCAGGTTCAGTTCTTTGCTCCTTTCGATTCTTTCAGTTTCAATTGTGAACTTGTATCAACGTCTTCAATTCCTATTTTTTTGGTAGGGAACATTTGTTTCCATGGGTGTATACTCTGATGGTTCATACGGTCTTCCTTCTGGACTTATTCCCAAAAAACATGCAGTGGTGGTGAATGAAAAATCGTTCAAGGTACGATTGTCAGTATTGAAAGGAGGACTTGACACGGCTCTCTCTGTCCCCTTTTTTTGTGTCGTCTTGATTTTATTTGTTGGCTGCATGTATGTTACTTGAGACTTGACTGAATCTGAATGACATGTATGCATTTATTATTTATGAACTCTGAATAATTTGTAATATGAATCTGAATGACATGTTTGCATGAGAAATCAGAATGACATGTTACAATGTGGTTAACTGTATCACCAAGCTGAAGAGTGTTAACTGTATCACCAATCTACAAAGTGTTTCTTTCTTGGAGTCACTCATCATCGTCGCAAAGGGCACATAATTTTGTTTGGTACTTACCATGTTTCTGTTTTGCATAGAGACACAGTTGGAAAACAATATTGATTGTTTTATTTCGCCTAAAGACAAGAAAAGGTGCAGTCGGAGATGAAGGCATGTGGCGTTCCTGATCAGGTGGTGAGTGACCGTTCGATAGTCTTTGAGCCATTTAGATAGTTGGATTAGTCTCCTCTTCATATGAGCATTGATCCTGAGTGGTTGAGGTGGATCCAAGTGCATGTTGTTGTTCAGCTCGAGATATGCAAGATGGATCCTCCACGAGGTCATTTCTATAGGGTGACTGCCATCAGCTTTTGCTCCACATTTTCCTTCAAAGAAAAAGTTTCATTTGAATATTAGTTCCTATACTTGATCTTTTGATCTGTAGGAGAACCATTCATGTCAAGGATCTTGAATTAACTAAGGATGGAGCACGAGATCATATTATCATCACTCATCAGGAATTGGTTCACTTAATGGAAACGAGGAATAATCAGGAATTGGTTCCAGTCTGTTACATGATCAGACTGTATGACTGATAGCTCCAGTATGTTTTGTCTTTTGATATCATTGTTTTGGCATTTTGGAAATGGTTCAGTAAATGCAATGCCTTGTCTATGGAAAGACTGTGTAATTTCATTTTATTACATATAGTAAATGCAATGCCTTATTTTTTCTCTCGGTCCATATCAAGTGATTTTGAAGTATATTTTATGTTGTTTTCCTTACAATTTTTGGGAATGTTTATGCAACGCCTTGCATATTAGCAAAACATGGAACTTTCAGTGCTAAGTTCAGTACTATGAAAACAGCTTTTGACAAAGCATAATAATTAGCTAGATTCTTCAACTTTGATAGAATTAACTTTGTTTTGCATGTGTTTTCTAGATTATATACATGGTTATATGCAATTGTGTGAAATGGAACTATGGAAAAATATTTGCCGTCGTGTTTGTGGGGGATCGATATTCGGGACACTCAGAATGAGCTCCCCCCACTCAACGTCAACAAGCTGATGCAGCTCTAAGAGCCCTTTCGGTCAACGCAAAGAGGTCACTGCCCTCCTCGAGCTCGCGCCGCGGACGGGCTTCCTCCTATGGTCGGTGCAAAGTGTATCTGAGCTCCCGATGCCGAGGACCTGTTCCGCCTCGACCGAGCTCGAGTAAGCCCCCGTCCGCGTGGCGGCACTCTCCCAAGGACCTCTCCCGCCGGCCGAGCTCGAGCTCGCCGATCCCGCAACGGTGGAAGAGCTCTCTGTCTTCACAAGGCGGCCAGGTGCGGTTGGCCAACCACTCCTCGGACGAAGACCGTAGTCACGCAGCGCTACAGCTACGTGAGGAGGTCTTTTTCCATCCGCGGCGCCATACCCCGCCGATTCCAACGGCGCGCCCACGGTACCCCTCAGTACGTCGGCGTCGCGCACCTCTCATCATGAATACGGCGGCCCATGTCGGCGGGGATGATTCCTACCGCGATTGGAGTACGGCCGCGGCGCTGAACCCGCCCGCCCAAACCTGGGTCAGCGTCTGGCGGCGACCAATTTCAGCATCCAGGCTGCAGGCACCGGGCGGCTCACGCGTAAAGAGCTCGTCCGAGCTCCCTCGCCACACCCGCCGCAGATCCAACAGCTCTACACAGTCGCCCCCGGCACGCCAGGCGGGGCGCATCTCGGCGTCGGCGGCATGGCCGCGCCCTTCCCATACCGAAGAGGCGGCTTCCAACTACGATTAAAGACAGGCGGCGCACGACCATCGTCAGGACCTGGATTCAGCGTCACGGCGGCGACCGATTTCAACATCCAAAGCTACGAGAGCTTCCGAGAGAGCTCTGGCCAATCAACGAGCTCGATTCGAGAGCTCTTTTCACCTGCCCGCTACTCCATGGCCCCTCATTCTATCCGTTCTCGCCTCAACCCCGAAGAGCTCATATGTCTGCTCCCTTGCCACTATAAAAAGGAGGGGCAGGGTTCTCGGCAGGAGAGGGGGCGGAAGGAAGAAGAAAACGAATCAAGCTTCCCAAAACCAACATCCCTCCACACACACACTTTCGATATTGGCACTTGCCTCAATCATAGAGACTTGGGCCGCCTCCCTCTCTCGACCGCTTGTACAAGACTCGCATGGCGGCGTTTGAGCTCGGATAGTGATCACACCGACTAGGGAGCCTGATTTTGCCCCGAACCGATATAAATCTTGTGTCATTGTTCTAGAGCTAGGCCATTTGGAGAACGCGACTAGCGGGCGATTATCGTGGACCGTGGTCACCGCGATATCAGACCACGACAGCTGGCGCGCCAGGTAGGGGAGCGCTAGTGCGGCGATGCGCCACTTCGATGGCTTCTTCCTCGCTCACCACCGACCGGGCGCCCGTCTTCCAGCGCTTCGGCACCTCGACTTCACCGCACGGCCGGAGAAGTCCCCTCGTGGGAGTTGCTCGCCGCCCGCCCACGGCGGCGTGAGGATATCCCTGCGCGCTTCCGCGGGGCGCCACCACAATTCGCCCCGCCGCGGGGGCAGGGCCCCACCGGTGCCCGCCCCAGTCCCATCCTACAAGGCGGCGGACCGCTTCTTCGTCCAAAAAGGACCTCCTCCCCGACATCATCCCGGGGCGCTGAGCCCACGCGGTCCTGTTCCGTGATGTCACCTTCTCCATCGCTCAACGCGTCGTCCTCCGGCTTCGCCGGTGGGGATGCCTGCCGATGGATGAGTTCACGCGGCGTGCGCCAAGATGTACCCCGAGCGGCCGGCCGGGTCTCCCCTCTTTTGGGACAATGAGCCCCGCGAGACCACAGCTTCACGAGGTCGAGCTCGCCCTGCGGCGGGATGAGCCTCATGGATCTGCGACCCCTACGCCCGGTGTTACATGTGCCGGCGCCTCGGCACTCAATAACCATCCTTCCGGCGACTCGAGCACACGCCCTCGAGAACTCCGCCGCGCACCACCGCGACTCGCCCGCGTCGATCGGGTTAGAGGCCCGGCTAGAGGAGCTCCGAAGAGCTCGAGCGCTGGCCGCGACTCAGGCAGCGAGGCCCTCCTTTGCCGAGAGCAAGGAGGAAGGGCGCCGATCCGCGGGCACGAGCTCGAGCTCGGGATGTCCATGACCGCATCAACCGCGGCAGCGATGCCGAGCGGCTCCCACCGGTGTTCGGAAGAGCCTCCCGGAACTCGGGCGGCCGCGCTGGCGTTGCTCTAGCGGAGTGCGGTCCCCGAGGACCCCAAGGCATGCCGGACCCACGAGCGAGGTCAAAAAGCTGCGTGGCGAGCGGCTGATGCAGCGAGGCGGCGAGCTCAGCGTCTCATCGGCGACTTCGAGGGAAGAGCACGAGGCCTCTCATCACGAGGTTCCGCTAGCGCCAGCCGGATGGCGAAAACCGCGGCACGCGAGACACCATCAATGCCCGACGAAAAGGCGGAGGCCACGCTGGACAAGAACGTCCCCGAGAGGCGGCGAAAAAGTACCACGCGGCGGCGGCGAAAGCGCCCGCATACGCCTGTATAACAAAAGCGCCGCGGCGAGGCGACACGGCCAGGGTGAGGAGGACAAGAGTCGCAGCGACGACGCCTCGTCACGAAGCGCCGCGGAGCCCATCGCCCGAAGCAAGCGCGCGCCGTTCGAGGCTCGAAGCTCCAGCGGCCTAAAAGCGTTCGACTCACGCGTCCCGCAGGCCCGTTCGCCAGCTTCGAGCTCGACCTCGGTGCAAAAGTACAGATGGGAGGCCCGATCCGGCCACGTGGTTGGAGGACTACGCCTTTGGGTGCCGAGGCGACGCGGCACCGGCGACTACTTCATCATCCGTAACACCGCCTCTCTATCTTGCGGACTTCGGCTCGTTCACGGCTCGAGCACGCGCGGGGGCACCATCAGCGCATGGGAGGACTCTAGCGCGGCGTCTTACGTCGGCAACTTCCGTGGCACCCTACGCCCAGAGCCAAACCGACTCGGACTTGCGGCGGATGCAAGCGAAGAAGGGGGAGAGCACGGCGTGACTACATCAGGCGCTTCTCCAAGCTGCGCGACAACCTCTCCGAGGCCTCAGACTTCACGAGATCATCACACGCCTTCACCTTCGGCACCACTGCGAGAACCCTCATCCGCAAGCTCGGCGTCCAAGCAGCCGAGTCCGTGAAGGGAGCTCCTCGACCTCGCCACCCGGGCATGCCGAGGGAGGCGACGCGCGTCTCGCCGCCACGGGCAAGGGCAAGCCCAAGGACGATAGACGAGGCAGCTGACGGATCCGGCTCCGCCCCCGCAAAAGAAGAACAAGAAGAACAAGTGTCCCGCGTGACGGCAGCGGCTGACAGCGAGGAGTTTATGCGCCGTCGCGGATAAATGCAAGACCTCTCCCAAGGGAGCGAGGGGCTTCGCCCACAAGGAAACTGCCGACAAGATGCGCGAGGCCCCGATGTCCGCATCACGCAGGGTCCCGTCGGGCACAAGATGAAGGGCCGGCTCTGAAGAAGCACGTAATGGAGCACGCCCGAAGGGCGGCAAGGAGCGGACGGCCGAGCCTACTGCGCACGAGCTTCGAGGACCGGGGCGGCGATGATGTCTACATCGAGGGCGCGCCCGTCAACATCGTCTTTGGCGGGGCTCCGGCTACAGATCAAAGCGTCGGCGTAAGCTCACCCGCCGAAGGTCCTCTTCACCGGAGCGCGGCGCCCTCCTACCTCAAGTGGTCAACTTCGCCATCACCGCCGACAAGCGCGCATCACCCCGCATGTCCTGTACCGAAGAAGAGCAAATCGCCGTCGCCGATCCCATCGCCGGCACCAAAGCGCCTCGGCAAGGTGTTGATGGATGGGGGTAGCGGCCTCAACCTCCCTCTACATCCATGCTTGGCTCCAAGCCCTCGCATCACCAAGCGCGCCTCGCCGTTCGCGGACCCGATCCATGGCGTAGTGCCGGGAAGCGATGATCCCGATCGGGCGACCGACCTCCCCGCTACTTCGGCACTCGACAACTTCCAAAAAGGAGGTCCACGCCGAGGTGCTCCCTTCGTGAACGCCCGCACCTGGCGCTTTTGGGGCGGCCGTGCTATCTTTTTGCGATTGGCGGCCGTTCCCAACTACACCTACCTCAAGCTCAAGATTCCGGGCCCAAGGGCGTCATCACGTCGACTCCACCTTCGAGCCGCACGCTGCTCGCTGCGCAGTATCGCCACCGCCCAAGCACGCCGCAGCTGAGATCGAGATCGGCGGCCGGGCCAAGATGGTGGCCAGGCGGTAGCTGAGGACGCGAGCTCAAGAAGGCTGCGTGAGCACGAGCTTGTAATGCGATGAGTCCGAGCTGGAGGTCGAGCTCATCGATGAGCTCAACAGCGCCGCGAGAACGCGATTCGGAGCGAGAGAAAGATGCCAAGGAGATAAAGGTCGATAAGGGGCGACACCTCTCGCGTGGTCCGACTCACTCCAAAATAGGAAGCTGAAGACTCGTCGACTTCCTCCACGCTTAACCTCGGCGATTTTTGCATGGAGAGCCTCGGACATGCTCGGCATACCGAGGGAAGTCAGAAAGCACTCCTCGAACATTAAGCCCGGCTCTCGCCGGTGAAGTGTAGGCTTAAGCGTTTCGACGACGATCGGCGTAAGCAATCACCGAGGAGATTGATAAGCTCCGAGCCGCCCGGGTTTATCAAGGAGGGTGTATCACCCCCGAAAGTGGATAGCCAACCTCGGTACTAGTCAAGAAGAAGAATGGGAAATGGAGAATGTGTGTTGCGGGTCGCGACAAGGCATGCCCAAAGGATCCGTTTCCTTTGCGGCGCATAAACCAAATTGTTGACTCCACCTCGGTGTGAGACGCTCATTTTCTGACGCGCCTACTCGGCTATCACGGATAGCGATGAACCCAGCTTCGACCAGCTTTCGCCACCTCCTTCATCACTTTCCGTTTGGGGCATTCTATTACGTAACAATGCCCGCCCGGTTTGAAGAATGCCGGCGCCACCTTTGAGGAGGTGCATGCGAGAAAGTCTTCAAAGAGCTCCGAAAGCTTCGTAGAAGCGTATGTCGGCGACATCGTTGTCAAGACAAAAGTGCTCAAAAGATCTCATCGGATCTCAAAAAGGTCTTTGCCAAACTCGAGTTCGGGCGTCAAAGCTCAACCCGAAAAACGTCTTGAGGGTCCGAGAAGCTGCTCGGCTTCATCGTCTCCGGCGGCATTGAGGCCAACCCCGAAGATCGCCCATCCGCGAACATGGGGCCGATCAAGAACGTCAAATCGTCGCGGCTCACGGGCCTCGCGGCGCTAAGTCGTTTCATATTGCTTCATTTCGGGGAGTGAAGCCTCCCGCTCTACAAGTTATTGAAGAAGGCGGCTTCTCTGGCCCGGCGAGGCCGGCAAGCTCTCGACTTCATTTGAAGCACTCCTTGCCGGCCACTTTGTGCTTCGTTGCTCCCCGGCCAATGAGCCCATCCTCGCTACCCATCTACGGCGGCCACCCGGCGGTGAGCACCGTGCTCGTCGTCGAGAGAGGGAAGAGAAGGAAGGACCGCAGCGCTCAAGGTGCAGCGCCCGGTCTACTTCATCGGTGAGGTCCTCACCGACACCAAGACTTCGCTACGCCTTTCGAAAAGCTCGTATGCGGCGTTCGATCACCGACGCAGTTTTTCGTATTAATGCCGACTCCCACCCGTCACCGGGCCGTCTCTAAGTACCCTCTTTGAGAAATTCATCCGCAGCCCCAGGTTACGGGCGCGCATGGCCAAATGGGCGATCAGCTCATGGAGCTGAAGTTACCCCTACGCCCTAGGGGGATTTATCAAGTCTCAAGCCTAACGGACTTTGTCGCAGAGTGGACTGAGATCGAGCAGCCCGCCCAGGCGGACAATATCTACCGGGTCCTCGCACTGACGGATCGGTGAAAAAGAAATACGGACGGCGCCGGCCTGCGTCTTCACTTCTCCTAGAAAGGGTGCGCATGAAGTATCCAATAATGCCTTGCACTTCCCGCCTCAACAACGTGGCGCAGCACGGCGTTGGTGAATGGGCTCCGCATCGGCGGCGAAGCTCGCATCCGCACCTCGAGGTCGGGGGACTCGAAGCTCGTCAAGAACCAAGTCATGAAAGAGATGCATCAACTGCGTCAACCCAAAGATGATCGTGATACCATGGAAGGTTATGGCTTCGAAGAGCACTTCTGGGCCGAGGTCAACCACGCCCACCGCAACCTCAACAACGGCGCCCGACGCCCTGCGCTTAAACTTCGCATCGGGACCGCTGCTGTTCCCGAGTCTTCATGCACGAAGCAACGCGAAGCGCCCGATCGCGGCTCAAAGGGGAGCCCGAGCCCGGGAGGGGCGCGACTCAAGCTCCCAAGGCCGGACCCATGGACATCGATGTCCCGTGGGATCAAACTCTCTGGCGCGAAGGCACGTCTGCTTCAAGCTCTTCGATGCATGCTCGGGCCGCTGGGGGGCTGGGCAAACTTCGACGCGTCGAAGGCGGGACCGGGCGCGGCCCCGTTGCTGCGATGGCTAAAGGAAGGCGGAAGCTCCCGGGCAGGAGGAGTCGGCGCTGGGGCATCGGCCAAGGCGCCGCCCTCGGTGGGAGAAGAGCTCTACGGCGCTGGGCGCAGCGGCATCCTCCAACGCCGCTGCATCACCATGAACAAGGTGAAGAGCTGTCGGAGAAATTCACGTGGCGAAAAGCGGCCACACCGCAGCACTACGAGTTTTGTCGGGAAAGCCTTTTCGCCAAGGCTTCTCTTGGCCGACGCTATTGCCGGCGCGCCCAGTCGTCCGGTCTTGCGGGCTCAGTTCTTTGCCAAGCGTGACGCATCTCTCGCCCAATCCCTCCAAACGATCCTGCTCACGCCATTCTTCGTGGTGCGGGGCCTCGACATGGTAGGACCACTCCGGAGGACCGGCGGAGATACACTCACCTCCTCGTCACCATCGACTGTTCTCCAAGTGGATGTTCGAGGTCATGCCCATAAATGCGATGTAATGAGGAGACCGTCAAGTTCTTCACGGCATCATCCACCGCGGGGTCGAACTCGACAAGATCGACAATGGCACCAACTTCGTGGGGAGATCTTTCACCGATTGGTGCAGCGATCCGCGGCATCGCGTCGACACGGCTACATGCGGCCACCCGGACCAATGGGCGGGTTGAGCGGCTAATGGGATGATCCTCGCGGGCGCGTGAAGTCCTACATCGCCGGGTTTCGAGAAGTAGCGCTCGTCGATGGCTCGTCGAGCTCCTCGCTGATGGTATGGAGTCGTCGCACCACACTCAGCGAGGGCTACCGAGGCGGACCCGTTCTTCCTGCGTCTTGGTCCAGGCGGTCCTCCCCACCGAGCTTGAGTATGGCTCGCCCGAGCTCGAAGCTCGGCTGAGCACAACAACCCAGCGCTGCTCGAAGACGCCGCCGACTCATTTCGGCGAGGCTCGCGACGCTCACGGCTCATCCACTCCGCCAAGTATCGCAATCCATGCGGCGCTATCGCGAAGCGGCAGCGTCAAGGGAACGAGCCTTCGCGTCGGCGACCACGTCCTCTGACGAGTCGAGAGCTCGAAGGACAAGCACAACTCTCGCCCCATGGGGAGGGTCCTTCACCATCGACCAAGTGTTGAGGCGGGCACGCGTACAAGCTCAAGGACCACCGGGGCGAGTCCTCACCAGCGCATGGAACATCGAAGCAGCCTACATTCGCTTTTACCCTAAGATATACCACGAAACCTTTGTGGCTACAAGAGCTCAATAAAAACACCAATTGATGCAAAAGCACGTGCAAGCATCTTGGAACTCACACCCTCACTCAACCGAGGAACTAAGCAGCGGATAAAGTTTTCGAGGCAAAGGCACTGCCCTTGCTCGGGGAGCTCTGAGGGAATTGGGGGCACACCCCATCGTTTCAACACACCGTTTTTTCACAAAAGTTCACGAGTTTAGAGCTTCCGCTGACGCAGCTCATATTCAAAGAACTCACGCTCTCTCCCTTACGCCCAAAGCGATATTTCGAAGCGACTAAGTCCTGAGCTCAGCGAACTTAGAGCTGGCGCTGACGCCTAATAACCTCCGCCCCCGGGCTAGCGAAGAAGGGGGGCGCCACTCAGCTCGAAGTCACGAGCTCACAAAAGTCAAAAAGTAGAAATTGAGGCGGCAAAAGGGAAAAGACGCTTTCCATTAACGATAGCACATGCTTCCCTAAGCTTTTTACAAAAGCCTCAACTTCGAGGGCTTAGAAACTCTATTACGATCAAAAATCAACGCCTCAAACTCCTCTTGCGGTGGGGAGGCCCGCCCGCGGCTCTTGGGGGAACGTCCTCCGGCGCCCCCTTCTCGGCAAGCTCACCGGCTACTTCATCCTCAATGCCGGAGGCCTAAAGAACTTGAAGTTCCCGGCAGCAAGTTTTGAAGAGCTCTGTAGCTCTCCCACGGTGGCGCGCCTGCCGGCAAAGAATAACCTTCCGCGGTGTCGGCGTTGCCGGCGCCCGGCGCCCCCCGTTCCTTATGTCAACCTCCGAAGCGGGGTAGTGGGTGAAGATGACGCTGACGCTTTAATGAACCCGCGCCGGGCGTCCTCCGTTACCTTTGGCGGAGTGGCCGACACCCGCGTGATCGGGTCCGCCGCCTCCTCGCCAGGACATCGCGAGGCGTCCTCCACCACGGACAGCGAGCTCCCAGCGCTTCGCTCAGAGCTCGGCCTCCTTTCGCGGCCTGGCGGCGCTTCGGAGGCTCGACCTCCTCCGCGCGCATCGACAAGGTCGGCTCGGTGCGCTGCTTCAACCGCCTCCCTTCTCCTGCTGGCCTTGTGCGTGTATTGCGAGGAGGCCTGGCGGAAGGCCAGCTCCGGGCCTTGTCCTGCGACATCGAGGGCGCTTCGGGGACTTCTCTTTCTCACCGCAAGACAAAGAAGGCGGCTCGGCACAAGAGTCACCACGGCTCAAAAACCAAGTCGAGAAGCGTACGCCCGCTTACTCCACAGTTCGAGTAGAGCCCCTAGCCGTTGTGCGAGAAAGTACTGCGTTCGGCGTTGAGCCGGTCCCTCTCCTCGATTGTCGCATGGCAAGCAGCACCACATTTCGCGGCCTCACGCGTCATACTGGCTCGAGGCCCGCCCGAGAGAGACGATCGGCCTCAAACACGAGAAGACAAAGAAGCAAGATAGGAGTGAGAACACTCACCCACGAGCTTCGGCGTCGCTGGGCGGAGAGGCACTTGCGGCGCTCTGTCGTTTCTCCTTGTAGAGGGACTCCGCCCTGCAGCACCCGGTCTGTGCAGCGCTCAAGCTCTTTGTCCTCGCGGTCCCGTAGGGCGTCGAGCTCCCTACATCTTCGTATGCTAGCGACTGTGGAGGCGTTCGAGGGCCTCCCTCAGCGTGCGCCTCGCGAGAGCGTGCCGGCCCTCTTGTGCCACCGGGTAGCCCGGTCCTCAGCGTCACGGATGAGACCGACGGCGTCCTCCGTCGGCGCTTCGAGGAAGCCCGGTGCTGGAGTTGTATGCGCACAAGTTCTTCACTTTCGGCTCAGCGCCGCGAAGCCCGGCTAGCCTCGGCGAACCCGCCGGCCCTCGGCCCGAAAGCGATGCGGCCGGGTTGTACCCCCGGATGGAGTCACGCACACCACAGGCCGTAGCGTGGACTTCGCAAGACACAAGGAAAGGCGTCTGTTGTCGGCTTTGCGGCCGGACACCGAGGCGGCGCACGCACACGATCCTCGGAGGGCGAAGGTTGCCGGCGTCATCAAAGGCATAGGGCGGCGGAAGAACGGCGTTCAGCTTTTGCCCGGGTGGGGCGCTTACCGCCGCGACAACGCGGACACGGGACACCGTTCATCATGATGACCTCGGGTGGCGAGGAAGGGTACCACTGGAGGGACCAGTAACATCTAAGGCCGGCTCCGGCCAATTTTCGCCGCCGACGCGCCTCCTCGGTCCAGCCACCTCCGCCATCCCTTAACCATCGAAGGCGTCAATGATGGGATGCTCCACAACAACCTCCTCGGTCCGAGGCTGGATCTCGACTCTCGCTGGCCTCCCGGCGAGAGCCCCGGCGGCTGGGACCTCCTGGGGAACACGCCCGTCCCCATCTCCGTCGCCACCAAGCGGCTCCGCGGTGGCAGGCGGCGCTCGGGGCGTTGCGGCGCTCCTCAATCGAGCTCAAAACACGTCCTCGGCGCGGCTCGCGCACGGGGGCGGCAGCGCCGATGAGGGGCCAGCGCAGCGAAGCTCCCGTGGACAGCAGGCGGTGGTTGACAACGTCCCATTGAAAGGAATTTCGCGCCATCATCCTTGAACCCGCCGCGAGAGCTTCGCCGCCCGTGCGTCTCCATCACGTGCCGCGGGCTTATCCCGCGGCGCTTGAGCTCACCGCCCGTCACGGAGCTCATCAGCGCTAGTAGAGCCGCGCGGCGTCGAGCTCATCGTCTAGCTCGGCGCCATGGTGCTCACAGCTTACGCCCACGAGCTCACACCGGCCCGAACCGGCCAGCGCCCGTTCAGCGGGCATTTCTCGGATCTGAGCCGCCGCCCTACAACATAACGAGCAAGTCGAGGCACTCATAGCGGGGCGCCAAGTCGCGGAGGTGACCACGCCCACGTAGACTCCCCGGGTGGCGTGCATCTTCCTCTTCGCCGACTTCTCGGCCGGAGCTCTGAACCCGCCCTCGCCCGAAGCGGCAAGCTCGCGTCGTGGGCTTGAACTGCGGCCCGTGGCGAATGAGGGCGAGCTCCGCATGGCGGCGGCGACACGAAGCGTTAGGCCGGTGGGGACGGACTGAGTCCTGACTCTCACGCTACGGGTTCCGGGCGATGTCGCTCCCCTCGAAGCATGCCGGGCTGAGCCTGCCTCGGCTCTGCTAGCGCACCACCGCTGCTGCGACCCTTTCGCGGGCGGGAACTGCCAAACGGCGGCGGGGAAAGAACGGGCGTATGGCGCACCTCACCAGCTGAAGAGCTCGAACTCATCGGGGAAGCTGTGACGAATCGAAACGAAACACGCGGATCGAGGGGGCGAGCTCTGACGTAGCGGATGTCTCGGGGATTTTGGCGGGATCGCGGGGCACGGCTGACCTCTCGCCCGTCTTTGAGTCACCACCTTCATCCGAACTCCACGATCGGCGGTGAGACGGGGCGTTATTTGTCCCGAAGCGGGGCCTTGTCGCCGTCATCTCCCACGTACTGCGAGGCTCGGCGGCTGGAGAGGCACCACCGCACCATCGAAGCCGGGCTGGCGATGATATGATTCGCGAGTCAACCCGGCCCGGGCAGCGATCTTGCTCACGGTCGTCTCCACCTCTCCACCATAGAGCTCTTGTCGCGGCATTTCGGCGCCACACCAAGTTCCCCTGCTCGTGAAGAGTGCGGCGGTGTGCACGCTGGCGAGGATGGGGCGGAGTCGTTCTTCGGTAGAACCACTCGTCCCTCCACCGGATTGGCGGACGGGGAAATCGTCCTCGGGGAAGGTCTCACGGACCTTCCCCACGCGCTTACGATCGGCCACGCTTGGGCTATCTCGGGCGGTCCGGGTCGCCCTTGGCGGCCGGGCCGGATCTTGTAAAAGACGTAGTGCTTGAAAAGCTCCCAGTTGGGGGATCCTAACCACCCTCGCTGCAGCATCGCCGTCGGCGTCCGAGGAGCAGCACCGTTGGGCGTCCAGCCTTTGAGCTTCGACGCCCCTAAAGACGAGATGATGGTAGGAAGAAGTCGTCTGCACGGCATCCCGATCACGCTTCGTGGAACGCGATGAGCGACACCACGTACCCATCCGTGCTGGCCGGGACCGTGGGACGCCGCGAACGCATCTTACCTATCGCCGCCCGCGGGTACGGAAGCCTGCCAACGTGCCGCATTCTCCTCGACATCGCCTCGCCACCGACGACCACCGCTACGAACCTATCTTCAAATACTTTTTGTACTGACTACCGTACTTAGAGGAGAAGGGGGAATTGATCTAAGTGGATAGGCGGCGGCGACTTAACTTTCTGGGTAAGGGAGGCGAGAGAGCCAGCAATGCGGAAGAGCAAAACGCTCCTCAACTCCCACCTATTTATAGAGGAGCTCACGGCTGCGGCGAAAGCGTCTAGAAGAAAGCCACAAGGGGACCCACCTCCCGTCACGCGTCGAGGTCCGAAACACACCGCCTTGGCGAGATTGCAGCGTGAAGCGACACTGGCCCGGAATCGAACGCCCAGCTGACGGTAAAGCGATAGCGGCTGGCGCAGCGGTAAAAAGTTCCAGCGGTAAGATCCCCAGCGGCGCTCTCACAGCGGGCAGAAGCGTGCCGAGAGCTCACCGGCAGCGGCGGTCAAAGCGTTGAGTTCCGAAACGCGGGCTTTCGTGAAAGCGCGAGCTCACCGCGCGAAGGCCGAGAATGCGACTTCGAGAGCTCCTTGGAGCGCCCTAAAGAAACAACAAAGAGCTGGGAGCGCACCTTTGCGGAGCGGCATACGGCGGCCAGCGGCCATGCGAGGCTCTCAAGAGGCACTCGAAAAGCCTGTAACATGCGTGCGTCTAGGTACGCGGACTCACGAGCGACTCGAGCTGGCCTCCTGCGAGGAGGACCCGCGAGAGTCCGGGCCCGCGAATGCGAGGAGTCGATCCACTAGGCGTGCGTGCAAGCGAGTTAGCGAACTGGCGGGCCTCACGGACCATCCGAAATGGCCGGCTGACGGCGCGCGATTTCCGGCCAGCGAGGCGTCGAGGTTCGAGCTCACGCAGGTCTTCACAGCTGCGAGCGAACAGCGGGTGCGATGCGTACGGCATATTCAAAAAGCCTCGCGCAAGAGCTCGACGCTCCGCGAGGCCTCGAGCTACACCACGCGGAGTGGCAGCGCACCCATGACAAAGACTTTCCCCAGCCCAGCAAGGCGGCGTGCAGCGGGAGAAACCCGCGTCTCTCCCAAGCGGCTGCCTACTTGTGGAGGATGCGATGTGGAGGACGCACGGAATGGGCTCACCCGCTCTCCAGCGTCAACAGGCGTGCGGCTCTAGAGCCCACTTTCAGGTCAGCGCACAGAGGTCGACGCCCTCCAGACGAGCTCGAGCGCTCTGCGGGCCGAGAGCTTCCTCCTATGGCGGTATCATTATCTGACTCCCCAGAGGACTGTTCCGCCTCGCAGACTCTCTCGATAAGCTCCCAGTCGTGACGCTCTCCCAGGACTCTCTCGCCTGCTCGAGCTCGGCACCGTGAAGATCCTGCAGCGGCGGGAAGGCTCTCATACTCGCGCGGCTTAGCAGTGCAGTTGGCCAACCACTCCTGGCGAGCCTTTGTACGCGCATGGCGCTTCACAGCTCTGAGGAGAGTCTTTTCCATCCGCGGCGCCACATACCCCCATACGGCTCAACAAGCTGCCGCCCACAGTACCCTCAAGTACCACTCAGCGTCGCGCGTACCTCATCCATGGTATGGCGCGCCCATGTCGGCGGGATGATTCCTACCCGCCATGGCCCCTCATTCTATAGATTTCTGCGCCTCAACCCGAAAACCATATAGCCCCTTGCCACTATAAAAGGAGGGAGGTGGTTCCGAGGGAGGGATGGAAGGAAGAAGAAAATGAATCAAGCTTCCCAAAACCAACATCCTCCACACACTCGATAATGGCACTTGCACTCAATCGCCTTAGAACTTGGGAGCGCCTCCTCTCTCTCGATCAGCTTATGCGCTTTTGATGGCGTTTGAGCTCGGATAGTGATCACCTTTGGACTAAGGAGCTGATTTTGCCCGAACATTATAAATCTTGTCATTGTCTCTAAGTAGGCCATTCGGAGAGCAGCACTAGCGGGCGATTCTTGTGACGTGGTCACGATATCGAACCCGGCGATATTGTTTTAGGTATTGCATCTATATATATTAAATGAAACTTAAATGGCGTGCCACCGGGCACTATACTAGTTTGACAAAGTGTTGGTAACGTGTTAAGTAAATCTTATTAATCTCTCTTCTTGTTCTACTAACATCATTTGACAAAGTGTTACTAAAACTTTAAATTGAAGAAATGAACAAAATAAACTTTATTGATCTTGAAAAATTATGAAAAGTGGTTGAAACTTTTTGGGGTGTTTGAACTTCGTTTGAGCCTCAAAAGTGATTTGAAAAACTGTTTTACGAGTGTCAAATGATGGCACTCGGCAAAATTATCTTTACCTAGTGTTGAAGAAAAAGGCCTCGGTAAAGACTTCTTACCTAGTGCCCTATTTTTTGGTGCTTTCGGCAAAGCGATCTTTGCGAGTGTATTTGCGTGTGGCGTAAGATAGGGGGATCGCGGGCGAGGAGACTGGTGGGGATGGCCATGAAGATGCCAACGGAGATGGGGGCGGATAGATATTGCTACTTCGTGAACCAAAAGAGATTGAGGAAAGCCTTCCACAAATCTTTTTTATTTTGTAACGTAGTGGGAGTTAGGGACGTGATGGATGGCTGGATGGTTGGTAGTGCTGTAATCTTAGGGTATAGGTTGTAGGACCTTCATGACATGTATTTGAAACTTTTTACCCATGCTCAAACTTGACATGTACATTGGGGACGAGAGAGGGTAGTGCCTTATAAATCTACATCTAATTAATCATGTTATATCTACAAATATGACATTTTTGGTGAATGCTTAATTACAGTATGAGTCATGTGGGTACTCTCACATAACAACAAATATGACATCCATCTAGGCTGCATGTCTGCCGATGCTTTACTGTCAGTTCATATTTTTGACGGATTTAGCCAAGAACTAGTAGTGACATTGGATAATAGGAACCACTACCGGGTTTGTCTAAAACTAACACTAATACTATATTTGTTGGTTCCTGACTTGAATACGACAGTATGCAACTAACAAATTCACCAACCATCACTACTCAACTGCATGAAACTTTTAGGGCGAAGGCCACGTTT
>JADLZK010012839.1:0-25595 GCA_015847255.1 Hyparrhenia diplandra
AAATCGGCGCTAGAAATTTAATGTCACATCGAAACATATATTAGCGATTTGGGAACGTTAATGTAATTGATCCTACCATCATCTAACCAATCCACCTAACTTCCTATGTACCTTTCATGTCGTTCCCCCTTCTTGTTTCGGTGCGTAGGAATTAGACATAGAGAGATTTTTGATGGAATTCAAGATTTTCGCTCTAAACAAGTGCTACTTTGAGGCCTATGACATGTGATTCTTAGAAAAACCCTCTAATGGTCCACTTGTTCAAAGTTTGTTCTCTAGGGTGTGACATTTGATTCCACAACCGTGAAAAGTCTAGCTTCGATTCGATAGCGCATTGGAATCTTCTCTTTGTTTTTGAGTTCGTTGAAATCGGCGCCAGCGATCCCCCAATGTCACATCGAAACAAATATTAACGGTTTGGGAACGCATAATGTAATTGATCCTACCATCATCTAAGCTATCCACCCTAACTTCCTATGTACCTTTCGTGTCGTTCCCCTTCTTGTTTTGATGCGTTGGTCGCCACAGAGATTTTCGATGGAATTCCAAGATTTTGCTCTAAACAAGTGCTACTTTGGGGCCTATGACAAGTGATTCTTAGAAAAACTCTCTAATGGTCCACTTCCTCAAATTTAGGTTATCTAGGGTGAGTCATTTGATTCCACAACCACGAAAAGTCTAGGTCGATTCTATAGCCGGATTGGAAACTTCTCTTTGTTTTGAGTTCGCGTTGAGAAATCGGCGCCCGGCGATCCCTAATCTCACATCCGAAACATATATTAACGGTTGGGGAAGCGTAATGTAATTGATCCTACCATCATCTAACCTATCCACCCTAACTTCCTATGTACCTTTCATGTCGTTCCCCTTCTTGTTTTTCGGTACGTGGGGTCGACATAGAAGATTTTCAATGGAATTCCAAGATTTAAGCTCTAAACAAGTGCTACTTTGAGGCCTATGACATGTGATTTTAGAAAAACCCTCTAATGGTCCCTTGTTCAAATTTAGGTTCTCTAGGGTGTGGCATTTTGATTCTGGCCAGCGAAAAAAAATCAAGCTCGATTCTATAGCGGATTGGAATCTTCTCTTTTTGTTTTGAGGTCGCGTTGAAAACGGCGCTAGCCAGTCCCTAATGTCACATCGAAGCATATATTAACGGTTGGGGAGCGCGAATGTAATTGATCCTACCATCATCTAACCTATCCACCTTCTTCCTATGTACCTTTAGGTGTCGATTCCCCTTCTTGTTTGATCGTAGGTCGACATAGAGAGATTTTGATGGAATTCCAAGATTTCGCTCTAAACAAGTGCTACTTTGAGGCCTATGACATGTGATTCTTAGAAAAACCCTCTAATGGTCCACTTGTTCAAATTTAGGTTCTCTAGGGTGTGGCATTTGATTCCACAACCGTGAAAAAGTCTAGGTCGATTTGATAACCGCATTGGAATCTTCTTTTTGTTTTGAGTTCGCGAAATCAGCGCCCGGCGATCCCCAATGTCACATCGAAACATATATTAATGGTTGGGGAACGCAATGTAAGTGATCCTAGCATCATCTAATCTATCCACCCTAACTTCCAATGTACCTTTCGTGCCGTTCCCTTCTTCTTTCGATGCGTAGGTCTAATACATAGTAGATTTTCGATGGAATTCCAAGATTTCGCTCTAAACAAGTGCTACTTTGAGGCCTATGACATGTGATTCTTAGAAAAACTCTCTAATGGTCCACTTGTTCAAATTTAGGTTCTCTAGGGTGTGGCATTTGATTCCACAACCGCGAAAAAGTCTAGCTCGATTCTATAGCGGATTGGAAACTTCTCTTTGTTTTGAGGTCGCGTTGAAATCGCGCCCGGAAGATCCCTAATGTCACATCGAGAAACATATATTAACGGTTGGGGAACGCAATGTAATTGATCCTACCATCATCTAACCTATCTACCCTAACTTCCTATGTACCTTTCGTGCCGTTCCCATCTTGTTTTCGATGCGTAGGTCGACACATAGAGATTTTCGATGGAATTCCAAGATTTCGCTCTAAACAAGTGCTACTTTGAGGCCTATGACAAGTGATTCTTAGAAAAACTCTCGTATGGTCCACTTCCTCAAATTTAGATTATCTAGGGTGAGGCATTTGATCCCACAACCGTGAAAAAGTCTAGGTCGATTCGATAGCCGCATTGGAAACTTCTCTTTGTTTTGAGTTCGCTGAAATCAAGCGCTAGCGATCCCAATGTCACATCCATAAACATATATTAACGGTTGGGGAGCGTAATGTAATTGATCCTACCATCATCTAACCAATCCACCACCTAACTTCCTATGTACCTTTCATGGTCGTTCCCTTCTTGTTTCGATGCGTAGGTCGACATAGAGATTTTCGATGGAATTCCAAGATTTTGCTCTAAACAAGTGCTACTTTGAGGCCTATGACAAGTGATTCTTAGAAAAACTCTCTAATGGTCCACTTCCTCAAATTTAGAATATCTAGGGTGACGCATTTGATCCCACAACCGTGAAAAAGTCTAGTCGATTCAATAGCCGATTGGAAACTCCTCTTTGTTTTTGAGTTCGGCGTTGAAATCAGCGCTAGAAGTCCCAATGTCACATCGAAAACATATATTAACGGTTGGGGAGCGCAATGTAATTGATCCTACCATCATCTAACATATCACCCTAACTTCCTATGTACCTTTCATACGTTCCCCTTCTTGTTTGTTTTGATACGTTGGACCACGAAGATTTTTGATGGAATTCCAAGATTTTGCTCTAAACATGTGCTACTTTGAGGCCTATGACAAGTGATTCTTAGAAAAACTCTCTAATGGTCCACTTCCTCAAATTTAGAATATCTAGGGTGTGGCATTTGATTCCACAACCGTGAAAAAGTCTAGGTCGATTCGATAGCGCATTGGAAACTTCTTTTGTTTTGAGTTTGAGTTATTTGAAATCGGCGCTAGAAGTCCCCAATGTCACATCGAAACATATATTAACGGTTGGGGAGCGTAATGTAATTGATCCTACCATCATCTAACCTATCCACCTAACTTCCTATGTACCTTTCGTGGTGGTTCCCCTTCTTGTTTGATGCGTGGGTCGACCTACTGGAGATTTTTGATGGAATTCAAGATTTCGCTCTAAACAAGTGCTACTTTGAGGCCTATGACATGTGATTCTTAGAAAAACCCTCTAATGGTCCACTTGTTCAAATTTAGGTTCTCTAGGGTGTGACATTTGATTCCACAACGTGAAAAAGTCTAGCTTCGATTCTATAGCCGCATTGGAATCTTCTCTTTGTTTTTGAGTTCGCGTTGAAATCAGCGCCGGCGATCCCTAATGTCACATCCGAAACATATATTAATGGTTGGGGAATGCAATGTAATTGATCCTACCATCATCTAATCTATCCACCCTAACTTCCAATGTACCTTTCGTGCGTTCCCCTTCTTCTTTGATGCGTGGTGGTCGACCATAGAGATTTTTCGATGGAATTCCAAGATTTCGCTCTAAACAAGTGCTACTTTGAGGCCTATGACATGTGATTCTTAGAAAAACTCTCTAATGGTCCACTTGTTCAAATTTAGGTTCTCTAGGGTGTGGCATTTGATTCCACAACCACAAAAAAAGTCAGAGCTTGATTCTATAGCGGATTGGAAACTTCTCTTTGTTTTGAGTTCGTCTTTGAATCAAAGCTTAGCGTGATCCCTAATGTCACATCTAGAAACATATATTAACGGTTGGGGAGCGCAATGTAATTGATCCTACCATCATCTAACCTATCCACCCTAACTACCTATGTACCTTTCATGTCGTTCCCCTTCTTGTTTTGATGCCAGTCGACCTGAGAGATTTTTGATGGAATTCCAAGATTTCGCTCTAAACAAGTGCTACTTTGAGGCCTATGACATGTGATTTTTAGAAAAAACCCTCTAATGGTCCACTTGTTCAAAGTTAAGTTTCTCTAGGGTGTGGCATTGATTCCAAAACCTTGAAAAAGTCTAGCTTCGATTCTATAGCGATTGGAAACTTCTCTTTGTTTTGAGGTCGCGTTGAAAACGGCGCCGGCGATCCCCTAATCTCACATCCAAAACATATATTAACGGTTGGGGAGCGCAATGTAATTGATCCTACCATCATCTAACCTATCCACCCTAACTTCCTATGTACCTTTCGTTATCGTTCCCTTCTTGTTTTTTGCGTAGGTCGACATAGAGAGATTTTCGATGGAGTTCCAAGATTTTCGCTCTAAACAAGTGCTACTTTGGGCCTATGACAAGTGATTCTTAGAAAAAACTCTCTAATGGTCCACTTGTTCAAATTTAGGTTCTCTAGGGTGAGGCATTTGATTCCACAACCAGCGAAGAAGTCTTCGATTCTATAGCCCAGATTGGAAACTTCTCTTTGTTTTGAGGTCGCGTTCAAAAAGCTGGCAAGTTTGATCCTATGACATGTGATTAATCTCACATGCATTAGAAACATATATTAACGGTTGGGGAACGCTAATGTAATTGATCTTGGAAAAAACTTGTTGTACCATCATCTAACCTATCCACCCTAACTTCCTATGTACCTTTCGTGTCGTTCCCCTTCTTGTTTTGATGCGTAGGTCGACATACCTTGAGATTTTCGATGGAATTCAAGATTTTTCGCTCTAAACAAGTGCTACTTTGAGGCCTATGACAAGGGATTCTTAGAAAAACTCTCTAATGGTCCACTTCCTCAAATTTAGGTTATCTAGGGTGAGTCATTTGATTCCACAACCGCGAAAAAGTCTAGGCTCGATTCGATAGCGCATTGGAAACTTCTCTTTGTTTTGAGTTCGCGTTGAAATCGGCGCCCGGCCGATCCCTAATGTCACATCCGTAAACATATATTAACGGTTGGGGAACGTAATGTAATTGATCCTACCATCATCTAACCTATCTACCCTAACTTCCTATGTACCTTTCATGTCGTTCCCTTCTTGTTTTGATGCTTAGGTCGACATGAGAGATTTTCGATGGAATTCCAAGATTTCGCTCTAAACAAGTGCTACTTTGAGGCCTATGACATGTGATTCCTAGAAAAACCCTCTAATGGTCCACTTGTTCAAATTTAGGTTCTCTAGGGTGTGGCATTTGATTCCACAACCGTGAAAAAGTCAGGCTTCGATTCTATACCGGATTGGAATCTTCTCTTTGTTTTGAGTTCGCGTTGAAAATAAGCGATCCCCAATGTCACATCCGAAACATATATTAACGGTTGGGGGAAGCGCAATGTAATTGATCCTACCATCATCTAACCTATCCACCCTAACTTCCTATGTACCTTTTCGTGCCGTTCCCTTCTTGTTTTGATGCGTAGGTCGACATAGAGATTTTCGATGGAATTCCAAGATTTCGCTCTAAACAAGTGCTACTTTGAGGCCTATGACAAGTGATTCTTAGAAAAACTCTCTAATGGTCCACTTCCTCAAATTTAGGTTCTCTAGGGTGAGGCATTTGATTCCACAACCACAAAAAGTCTTGGTCGATTCGATAGCCGCATTGGAAACTTTCTTTTTTGTTTTGAGTTCGTCTGAAATCGCCCGCCGATCCCCAATGTCACATCTAGAAAACATATATTAATGGTTGGGGAGGCCAATGTAATTGATCCTACCATCATCTAACCTATCCACCCTAACTACCTATGTACCTTTCATGTCGTTCCCCCTTCTTGTTTCGATGCGTAGGTCGACCTGAAGATTTTCGATGGAATTTCAAGATTTCGCTCTAAACAAGTGCTACTTTGAGGCCTATGACATGTGATTTTAGAAAAACCCTCTAATGGTCCACTTGTTCAAATTTAGGTTCTCTAGGGTGTGGCATTTGATTCCACAACCCGCGAAAAAGTCAAGCTTCGATTCTATAGCCGGATTGGAAACTTCTCTTTGTTTTGAGGTCGCGTTGAAAACAACGCTAGCGAGCCCCTAATCTCACATCGAAACATATATTAACGGTTGGGGAGCGCAATGTAATTGATCCTACCATCATCTAACCTATCCACCCTAACTTCCTATGTACCTTTCGTAATCGTTCCCCTTCTTGTTTTTCGATTTTGCATGGGTCGACATAGAGATTTTCGATGGAATTCCAAGATTTCGCTCTAAACAAGTGCTACTTTGGGCCTATGACAAGTGATTCTTAGAAAAACTCTCTAATGGTCCACTTCCTCAAATTTAGGTTATCTAGGGTGAGGCATTTGATTCCACAACCACAAAAAAAGTCTAGGTCGATTCGATAGCCGCATTGGAAACTTCTCTTTGTTTTGAGTTAAGCTTTGAAATTAGCGCCCGTGATCCCTAATGTCACATCTAGAAACATATATTAATGGTTGGGGAACGTAATGTAATTGATCCTACCATCATCTAACCTATCTACCCTAACTTCCTATGTACCTTTCATATCGATTTCCCCTTCTTGTTTCAATACTTAGGTCAACACGAAGATTTTCGATGGAATTCAAGATTTTCGCTCTAAACAAGTGCTACTTTGAGGCCTATGACATGTGATTTTAGAAAAACCCTCTAATGGTCCACTTGTTCAAATTTAGGTTCTCTAGGGTGTGGCATTTGATTCCAAAACCGTGAAAAAGTCAAGCTCGATTCTATAGCGGATTGGAAACTTCTCTTTGTTTTGAGGTCGCGTTGAAAAACGGCGCCTGGCGATCCCTAATGTCACATCGAGAAACATATATTAACGGTTGGGGGAACGCAATGTAATTGATCCTACCATCATCTAACCTATCCACCCTAACTTCCTATGTACCTTTCATGTCGTTCCCCTTCTTGTTTTGGCCTACGTAGGTCGACATAGAGATTTTCGATGGACTTCCAAGATTTCGCTCTAAACAAGTGCTACTTTGAGGCCTATGACATGTGATTCTTAGAAAAACCCTCTAATGGTCCACTTGTTCAAATTTAGGTTCTCTAGGGTGTGGCATTTGATTCCACAACCGCTAAAAAAAGTCTAGCTTCGATTTGATAAGCGCATTGGAAACTTCTCTTTTGTTTTGAGGTCGATTTCAAAAATCAGCGCCAGCTCGATTCTGATCCCTAATCTCACATCCATAAACATATATTAATGGTTGGGGAGCGCAATGTAATTGATCCTACCATCATCTAACCTATCCACCCTAACTTCCTATGTACCTTTCGTGTCGTTCCCCTTCTTGTTTTGATGCGTAGGTCGATTACTGAGAGATTTTCGATGGAATTCCAAGATTTCGCTCTAAACAAGTGCTACTTTGAGGCCTATGACATGTGATTCTTAGAAAAGCCTCTCTAATGGTCCACTTGTTCAAATTTAGGTTATCTAGGGTGTGGCATTTGATTCCACAACCGCGAAAAAGTCTAGCTCGATTCTATAGCGGATTGGAAACTTCTCTTTGTTTTGAGTTCGCGTTGAAAAAGCTGGCCGGTGATCCCTAATGTCACATCCGAAACATATATTAACGGTTGGGGAACGTAATGTAATTGATCCTACCATCATCTAACCTATCCACCCTAACTTCCTATGTACCTTTCATGTCGTTCCCCTTCTTGTTTTGATTGCGTAGGTCGATTATAGAGATTTTCGATGGAATTCCAAGATTTTCGCTCTAAACAAGTGCTACTTTGAGGCCTATGACATGTGATTCTTAGAAAAACCCTCTAATGGTCCACTTGTTCAAATTTAGGTTCTCTAGGGTGTGGAATTTGATTCCACAACCGTGAAAAAGTCAAGCTTCGATTCTATAGCGGATTGGAAACTTCTCTTTGTTTTGAGGTCGCGTTGAAAACAAGCGCTAGCAGCCCCTAATGTCACATCCGAAACATATATTAACGGTTGGGGAGCGCAATGTAATTGATCCTACCATCATCTAACCTATCCACCCTAACTTCCTATGTACCTTTCATGTCGTTCCCCTTCTTGTTTGATGACGTAGGTCGACATAGAGATTTTCGATGGAATTCTAAGATTTCGCTCTAAACAAGTCCTACTTTGAGGCCTATGACATGTGATTCTTAGAAAAACCCTCTAATGGTCCACTTGTTCAAATTTAGGTTCTCTAGGGTGTGGCATTTGATTCCACAACCGCGAAAAAGTCTAGGTCGATTTGATAACCGCATTGGAATCTTCTTTTGTTTTGAGTTCGCGTTGAAATCAGCGCAAGATCCCCAATGTCACATCGAAACATATATTAATGGTTGGGGAATGCAATGTAATTGATCCTAGCATCATCTAATCTATCCACCCTAACTTCCAATGTACCTTTTCGTGTCGTTCCCCTTCTTCTTTCGATGCGTAGGTCGACCACATAGATTTTTGATGGAATTCCAAGATTTCGCTCTAAACAAGTGCTAATTTGAGGCCTATGACAAGTGATTCTTAGAAAAACTCTCCAATGGTCCACTTCCTCAAATTTAGGTTATCTAGGGTGAGGCATTTGATTCCACAACCACAAAAAGTCTTGGTCGATTCGATAGCCGCATTGGAAACTTCTCTTTGTTTTGAGTTCGTCTTTGAAATTAGCACCGGTCCCCAATGTCATATCTAGAAACATATATTAACGGTTGGGGAACGTAATGTAATTGATCCTACCATCATCTAACCTATCCACCCTAACTACCTATGTACCTTTCATGTCGTTCCCCTTCTTGTTTTGATGCGTAGGTGGAAACACGAAGAGATTTTCGATGGAATTCCAAGATTTCGCTCTAAACAAGTGCTACTTTGAGGCCTATGACATGTGATTTTTAGAAAAAACACTCTAATGGTCCACTTGTTCAAAGTTAAGTTCTCTAGGGTGTGGTATTGATTCCACAACCGTGAAGAAGTCTAGCTCGATTCTATAGCGATTGGAAACTTCTCTTTGTTTTGAGGTCGCGTTGAAAAAAGCGCCCGGCCGATCCCTAATCTCACATCCGAAACATATATTAACGGTTGGGTAACGCAAATGTAATTGATCCTACCATCATCTAACCTATCCACCCTAACTTCCTATGTACCTTTCGTGTCGTTCCCCTTCTTGTTTTGATTGCATGGGTCGACATAGAGATTTTCGATAGAATTCCAAGATTTCGCTCTAAACAAGTGCTACTTTGAGGCCTATGGCAAGTGATTCTTAGAAAAACTCTCTAATGGTCCACTTCCTCAAATTTAGATTATCTAGGGTGAGGCATTTGATTCCACAACCGCGAAAAGTCTAGGTCGATTCGATAGCCGCATTGGAAACTTCTCTTTGTTTTGAGTTCGTGTTGTATGTCGGCGCCGGTGATCCCTAATGTCACATCCGAAACATATATTAACAGGTTCGGGAACGTAATGTAATTGATCCTACCATCATCTAACCTATCCACCCTAACTTCCTATGTACCTTTCATGTCGTTCCCCTTCTTGTTTTGCATGCGTAGGTCGACATACGAAGATTTTCGATGGAGTTCCAAGATTTTGCTCTAAACAAGTGCTACTTGGAGGCCTATGACAGTGATTCTTAGAAAAACCCTCTAATGGTCCACTTGGTCAAATTTAGGTTCTCTAGGGTGTGGCATTCGATTCCACAAACCGCGAAAAAGTCTAGCTCGATTCTATAGCGGATTGGAAACATCTCTTTGTTTTGAGGTCGCGTTGAAAAGCGGCGCCAGTGATCCCTAATGTCACATCCGAAACATATATTAACGGTTGGGGAACGTAATGTAATTGATCCTACCATCATCTAACCTATCCACCCTAACTTACTTTTTCGTGTCATTCCCCTTCTTGCTTCGGTACGTAGGTCGACATAGAGATTTTTGATGGAATTCCAAGATTTCGCTCTAAACAAGTGGTACTTTGAGGCTTATGACAAGTGATTCTTAGAAAAACTCTCTAATGGTCCACTTCCTCAAATTAAGGTTATCTAGGGTGAGGCAATTGATTCTACAACCGCGAAAAGAGTCTAGGTCAATTCGATAGCGCATTGGAAACTTCTCTTTGTTTTGAGTTCGCGTTGAAATCAGCGCCCAGCGATCCCTAATGTCACATCGAAACATATATTAACGGTTGGGGAATGTAATGTAATTGATCCTACCATCATCTAACCTATCCACCCTAACTTCCTATGTTCCTTTCATGTCGTTCCCCTTGTTTCGGTACGTAGGTCGACAAAGAGATTTTCGATGGAGTTCCAAGATTTTGCTCTAAACAAGTGCTACTTTGAGGCCTATGACAAGTGATTCTTAGAAAAACCCTCTAATGGTCCACTTGTTCAAAGTTAAGTTCTCTAGGGTGTGCCATTTGATTCCACAACCGCGAAGAAGTCTAGCTTCGATTCTATAGCCAGATTGGAAACTTCTCTTTGTTTTGAGGTCGCGTTGAAAAACAGCGCCGGCAGATCCCTAATCTCACATCCGAAACATATATTAACGGTTGGGGAACGCAATGTAATTGATCCTACCATCATCTAACCTATCCACCCTAACTTCCTATGTACCTTTTCGTGCCATTCCCTTCTTGTTTCGATGCGTAGGTCGACACAAGAGATTTTCGATGGAATTCCAAGATGTCGCTCTAAACAAGTGCTACTTTGAGGCCTATGACAAGTGATTCTTAGAAAAACTCTCTAATGGTCCACTTCATCAAATTTAGGTTATCTAGGGTGAGGCATTTGATTCCACAACCACAAAAAGTCTTGGTCGATTCGATAGCCGCATTGGAAACTTCTCTTTGTTTTGAGTTCGTCTTTGAAATTGGCGCCCGGCCGATCCCCAATGTCACATCTAGAAACATATATTAACGGTTGGGGAACGTAATGTAATTGGTCCTACCATCATCTAACCTATCCACCTAACTACCTATGTACCTTTCATGTCGTTCCACTTCTTGTTTGATGCGTAGGTCGACCGCAGATTTTCGATGGAATTTCAAGATTTCGCTCTAAACAAGTGCTACTTTGAGGCCTATGACATGTGATTTTTAGAAAAAACCCTCTAATGGTCCACTTATTCAAAGTTAAGTTCTCTAGGGTGTGGCATTGATTCCACAAAACGAAGAAGTCTATTTCGATTCTATAGCGGATTGGAAACTTCTCTTTGTTTTGAGGTCGCGTTGAAAACGGCGCCCGGCGATCCCTAATCTCACATCCAGAAACATATATTAACGGTTGGGGAACGCAATGTAATTGATCCTACCATCATCTAACCTATCCACCATAACTTCCTATGTACCTTTCGTGTCGTTCCCCTTCTTGTTTCGGTACATGGGTCGACATAGAGATTTTCGATGGAATTCCAAGATTTCGCTCTAAACAAGTGCTACTTTGGGCCTATGACAAGTGATTCTTAGAAAAACTCTCTAATGGTCCACTTCCTCAAATTTAGGTTATCTAGGGTGAGTCATTTGATTCCACAACCGTGAAAAAGTCTAGGTCGATTCGATAGCCGCATTGGAAACTTCTCTTTGTTTTGAGTTCGCCTTTGAAATCGGCGCCCGGTGATCCCTAATGTCACATCGAAAAACATATATTAACGGTTGGGGAACGTAATGTAATTGATCCTACCATCATCTAACCTATCTACCCTAACTTCCTATGTACCTTTCATGTCGTTTCCCCTTCTTGTTTCGGTACTTAGGTCAACACAGAGATTTTCGATGGAATTCCAAGATTTCGCTCTAAACAAGTGCTACTTTGAGGCCTATGACATGTGATTCCTAGAAAAACCCTCTAATGGTCCACTTGTTCAAATTTAGGTTCTCTAGGGTGTGGCATTTGATTCCACAACCGTGAAAAAAAGTCAAGCTTCGATTCTATAGCGGATTGGAAACTTCTCTTTGTTTTGAGGTCGCGTTGAAAATGGCGCCCGGCCGATCCCTAATGTCACATCCGAAACATATATTAACGGTTGGGGAACGCAATGTAATTGATCCTACCATCATCTAACCTATCCACCCTAACTTCCTATGTACCTTTCGTGTCGTTCCCTTCTTGTTTTGATGCGTAGGTCGACATAGAGATTTTCGATGGAATTCCAAGATTTCGCTCTAAACAAGTGCTACTTTGAGGCCTATGACATGTGATTCTTAGAAAAAAACGCTCTAATGGTGACTTGTTCAAATTTAGGTTATCTAGGGTGAGGCATTTGATTCCACAACCGTGAAAAAGTCTAGGTCGATTCGATAACCGCATTGGAATCTTCTCTTTGTTTTAAGTTCGCGTTGAAATCGGCGCCCGGCCGATCTCTAATGTCACATCCGAAACATATATTAATGGTTGGGGAACGCAATGTAATTGATCCTACCATCATCTAACCTATCCACCCTAACTTTCTATGTACCTTTCGTGTCGTTCCCTTCTTCTTGTCGGATGCGTAGGGTCGACATAGAGATTTTCGATGGACTTCAAGATGTCGCTCTAAACAAGTGCTACTTTGAGGCCTATGACAAGTGATTCTTAGAAAAACTCTCTAATGGTCCACTTCCTCAAATTTAGGTTATCTAGGGTGAGGCATTTGATTCCACAACCACAAAAAGTCTTGGTCGATTCGATAGCCGCATTGGAAACTTCTCTTTGTTTTGAGTTCGTGCTTTGAAATTAGCGCCCGGCTGATCCCCAATGTCACATCTAGAAACATATATTAACGGTTGGGGAACGTAATGTAATTGGTCCTACCATCATCTAACCTATCCACCCTAACTACCTATGTACCTTTCATGTCGTTCCACTTCTTGTTTGATGCGTAGGTCGACATAGAGATTTTAGATGGAATTCCAAGATTTTCGCTCTAAACAAGTGCTACTTTGAGGCCTATGACATGTGATTTTTAGAAAAACCCTCTAATGGTCCACTTGTTCAAAGTTAAGTTCTCTAGGGTGTGGCATTGATTCCACAACCGCGAAGAAGTCTACCTCGATTCTATAGCGGATTGGAAACTTCTCTTTGTTTTGAGGTCGCGTTGAAAACAGCGCCCGGTGATCCCTAATCTCACATCCGAAACATATATTAACGGTTGGGGAACGCAATGTAATTGATCCTACCATCATCTAACCTATCCACCCTAACTTCCTATGTACCTTTCGTGTCGTTCCCCTTCTTGTTTCGGTACATGGGTCGACATAGAGATTTTCGATGGAATTCCAAGATTTCGCTCTAAACAAGTGCTACTTTGGGCCTATGACAAGTGATTCTTAGAAAAACTCTCTAATGGTCCACTTCCTCAAATTTAGGTTATCTAGGGTGAGTCATTTGATTCCACAACCGTGAAAAAGTCTAGGTCGATTCGATAGCCGCATTGGAAACTTCTCTTTGTTTTGAGTTCGCCTTGAAATCAGCGCCAGCAGTCCCTAATGTCACATCCAGAAACATATATTAACGGTTGGGGAACGTAATGTAATTGATCCTACCATCATCTAACCTATCTACCCTAACTTCCTATGTACCTTTCATGTCGTTCCCCTTCTTGTTTCGGTACTTAGGTCAACACAGAGATTTTCGATGGAATTCTAAGATTTCGCTCTAAACAAGTGCTACTTTGAGGCCTATGACATGTGATTCCTAGAAAAACCCTCTAATGGTCCACTTGTTCAAATTTAGGTTCTCTAGGGTGTGGCATTTGATTCCACAACCGTGAAAAAGTCAAGCTCGATTCTATAGCCGGATTGGAAACTTCTCTTTGTTTTGAGGTCGCGTTGAAAAAGGCGCCCGGCGGTCCCCTAATGTCACATCCGAAACATATATTAACGGTTGGGGAACGCAATGTAATTGATCCTACCATCATCTAACCTATCCACCCTAACTTCCTATGTACCTTTCGTGTCGTTCCCCTTCTTGTTTCGGTACGTAGGTCGACATAGAGATTTTCGATGGAATTCCAAGATTTCGCTCTAAACAAGTGCTACTTTGAGGCCTATGACAAGTGATTCTTAGAAAAACGCTCTAATGGTGACTTCCTCAAATTTAGGTTATCTAGGGTGAGGCATTTGATTCCACAACCGCGAAAAAGTCTAGGTCGATTCGATAACCGCATTGGAATCTTCTCTTTGTTTTAAGTTCGCGTTGAAATCAGCGCCCGGCCGATCCCTAATGTCACATCCGAAAAACATATATTAATGGTTGGGAACGCAATGTAATTGATCCTACCATCATCTAACCTATCCACCCTAACTTCCTATGTACCTTTCGTGTCGTTCCCCTTCTTGTTTCGGTACGTAGGTCGACATAGAGATTTTCGATGGACTTCCAAGATTTCGCTCTAAACAAGTGCTACTTTGAGGCCTATGACATGTGAATCTTAGAAAAACCCTCTAATGGTCCACTTGTTCAAATTTAGGTTCTCTAGGGTGTGGCATTTGATTCCACAACCGCGAAAAAAGTCTAGGTCGATTTGATAACCGCATTGGAATCTTCTTTTTGTTTTGAGTTCGCGTTTGAAATCAACGCCGGCTAGTCCCCCAATGTCACATCCATAAACATATATTAATGGTTGGGAGCGCGAATGTAATTGATCCTACCATCATCTAATCTAGCCACCCTAACTTCCAATGTACCTTTTCGTGTCGTTCCCCTTCTTGTTTTGATACGTAGGTCGACACAGAGATTTTCGATGGAATTCCAAGATTTCGCTCTAAAGAAGTGCTACTTTGAGGCCTATGACATGTGATTCCTAGAAAAGCCCTCTAATGGTCCACTTGTTCAAATTTAGGTTCTCTAGGGTGTGGCATTTGATTCCACAACCGCGAAAAAGTCTAGCTCGATTATATAGCCGGATTGGAAACTTCTCTTTGTTTTGAGGTCGCGTTGAAAACAGCGCCAGCAGTCCCTAATGTCACATCCAGAAACATATATTAACGGTTGGGGAACGCAATGTAATTGATCCTACCATCATCAAACCTATCCACCCTAACTTCCTATGTACCTTTCGTGTCGTTCCCCTTCTTGTTTCGGTACGTAGGTCGACATAGAGATTTTCGATGGAATTCCAAGATTTCGCTCTAAACAAGTGCTACTTTGAGGCCTATGACATGTGATTCTTAGAAAAACCCTCTAATGGTCCACTTGTTCAAATTTAGGTTCTCTAGGGTGTGGCATTTGATTCCACAACCGTGAAAAAGTCAAGCTCGATTCTATAGCCGGATTGGAAACTTCTCTTTTATTTGAGGTCGCGTTGAAAACAGCGCCAGCAGTCCCTAATGTCACATCCAGAAACATATATTAACGGTTGGGGAACGCAATGTAATTGATCCTACCATCATCTAACCTATCCACCCTAACTTCCTATGTACCTTTCGTGTCGTTCCCCTTCTTGTTTCGGTACGTAGGTCGACATAGAGATTTTCGATGGAATTCCAAGATTTCGCTCTAAACAAGTGCTACTTTGAGGCCTATGACATGTGATTCTTAGAAAAACCCTCTAATGGTCCACTTGTTCAAATTTAGCTTCTCTAGGGTGTGGCATTTGATTCCACAACTGCGAAAAAGTCTAGGTCGATTTGATAACCGCATTGGAATCAGCGCCAGCAGTCCCCAATGTCACATCTAGAAACATATATTAACGGTTGGGGAACGCAATGTAATTGATCCTACCATCATCTAACCTATCCACCCTAACTACCTATGTACCTTTAATGTCGTTCCCCTTCTTGTTTCGGTACGTAGGTCGACACAGAGATTTTCGATGGAATTCCAAGATTTTGCCCTAAACAAGTGCTACTTTGAGGCCTATGACAAGTGATTCTTAGAAAAACGCTCTAATGGTGACTTCCTCAAATTTAGGTTATCTAGGGTGAGGCATTTGATTCCACAACCGCGAAAAAGTCTAGGTCGATTCGATAACCGCATTGGAATCTTCTCTTTGTTTTAAGTTCGCGTTGAAATCAGCGCCAGCAGTCCCTAATGTCACATCCAGAAACATATATTAATGGTTGGGGAACGCAATGTAATTGATCCTACCATCATCTAACCTATCCACCCTAACTTCCTATGTACCTTTCGTGTCGTTCCCCTTCTTGTTTCGGTACGTAGGTCGACGTAGATTTTCGATGGAATTCCAAGATTTTGCCCTAAACAAGTGCTACTTTGAGGCCTATGACAAGTGATTCTTAGAAAAACGCTCTAATGGTGACTTCCTCAAATTTAGGTTATCTAGGGTGAGGCATTTGATTCCACAACCGCGAAAAAGTCTAGGTCGATTCGATAACCGCATTGGAATCTTCTCTTTGTTTTAAGTTCGGCGTTGAAATCAGCGCCCGGCAGATCCCTAATGTCACATCGAAACATATATTAATGGTTGGGAACGCAATGTAATTGATCCTACCATCATCTAACCTATCCACCCTAACTTCCTATGTACCTTTCATGTCGTTTCCCCTTCTTGTTTTCGACAGTAGGTCGACATAGAGATTTTCGATGGACTTCAAGATTTCGCTCTAAACAAGTGCTACTTTGAGGCCTATGACATGTGAATCTTAGAAAAACCCTCTAATGGTCCACTTGTTCAAATTTAGGTTCTCTAGGGTGTGGCATTTGATTCCACAACCGCGAAAAAGTCTAGGTCGATTTGATAACCGCATTGGAATCTTCTTTTTGTTTTGAGTTCGCGCTGAAATCAACGCCAGCAGTCCCCAATGTCACATCCATAAACATATATTAATGGTTGGGGAACGCAATGTAATTGATCCTACCATCATCTAATCTAGCCACCCTAACTTCCAATGTACCTTTCGTGTCGTTCCCCTTCTTGTTTCGGTACGTAGGTCGATTACGTAGATTTTCGATGGAATTCCAAGATTTCGCTCTAAAGAAGTGCTACTTTGAGGCCTATGACATGTGATTCTTAGAAAAAGCCCCTCTAATGGTCCACTTGTTCAAATTTAGGTTCTCTAGGGTGTGGCATTTGATTCCACAACCGCGAAAAAGTCTAGCTTCGATTATATAGCCGGATTGGAAACTTCTCTTTGTTTTGAGGTCGGTGTTGAAAACGGCGCCGCCCGATCCCTAATGTCACATCGAAACATATATTAACGGTTGGGGAACGCAATGTAATTGATCCTACCATCATCTAACCTATCCACCCTAACTTCCTATGTACCTTTCGTGTCGTTCCCCCCTTCTTGTTTTTGATGCGTAGGTCGACACATAGAGATTTTCGATGGAATTCCAAGATTTCGCTCTAAACAAGTGCTACTTTGAGGCCTATGACATGTGATTCTTAGAAAAACCCTCTAATGGTCCACTTGTTCAAATTTAGGTTCTCTAGGGTTTGGCATTTGATTCCACAACCGTGAAAAAGTCAAGGTCGATTCTATAGCCGGATTGGAAACTTCTCTTTTATTTGAGTTCGCGTTGAAAATCGGCGCCGGAGATCCCTAATGTCACATCGAGAAACATATATTAACGGTTGGGGAACGTAATGTAATTGATCCTACCATCATCTAACCTATCCACCCTAACTTCCTATGTACCTTTCGTGTCGTTCCCTTCTTGTTTCGGTACGTAGGTCGACATAGAGATTTTCGATGGAATTCCAAGATTTCGCTCTAAACAAGTGCTACTTTGAGGCCTATGACATGTGATTCTTAGAAAAACCCTCTAATGGTCCACTTGTTCAAATTTAGGTTCTCTAGGGTGTGGCATTTGATTCTACAACCGCGAAAAAAGTCTAGGTCGATTTGATAACTTCTCTTTGTTTTGAGTTGGAATGGCGCCGGCAGATCCCAATGTCACATCTAGAAACATATATTAACGGTTGGGCATAATGTAATTGATCCTACCATCATCTAACCTATCCACCCTAACTACCTATGTACCTTTAATGTCGTTCCCCTTCTTGTTTCGAGTGCGTAGGTCGACCACAGAGATTTTTCGATGGAATTCCAAGATTTTGCCCTAAACAAGTGCTACTTTGAGGCCTATGACAAGTGATTCTTAGAAAAACCTCTAATGGTGACTTCCTCAAATTTAGGTTATCTAGGGTGAGGCATTTGATTCCACAACCGAAAAAAGTCTAGGTCGATTCGATAAGCGCATTGGAATCTTCTCTTTGTTTTAAGTTCGCGTTGAAATCAGCGCCGTGATCCCCTAATGTCACATCCGAAACATATATTAATGGTTGGGGAACGCAATGTAATTGATCCTACCATCATCTAACCTATCCACCCTAACTTCCTATGTACCTTTAGGGTCGTTCCCCTTCTTGTTTCGTACGTAGGTCGACATAGAGATTTTCGATGCACTTCCAAGATTTCGCTCTAAACAAGTGCTACTTTGAGGCCTATGACATGTGAATCTTAGAAAAACCCTCTAATGGTCCACTTGTTCAAATTTTGGTTCTCTAGGGTGTGGCATTTGATTCCACAACCGCGAAAAAAGTCTAGGTCGATTTGATAACCGCATTGGAATCTTCTTTTTGTTTTGAGTTTCTTTGAAATCAACGCCCGGCGATCCCTAATGTCACATCCATAAACATATATTAATGGTTGGGGAACGCAATGTAATTGATCCTACCATCATCTAATCTAGCCACCCTAACTTCCAATGTACCTTTTCGTGTCGTTCCCCTTCTTGTTTTCGGTACGTAGGTCGACACGAGAGATTTTCGATGGAATTCCAAGATTTCGCTCTAAACAAGTGCTACTTTGAGGCCTATGACATGTGATTCCTAGAAAAAGCCCTCTAATGGTCCACTTGTTCAAATTTAGGTTCTCTAGGGTGTGGCATTTGATTCCACAACCGTGAAAAAGTCTAGCTTCGATTCTATAGCCGGATTGGAAACTTCTCTTTGTTTTGAGGTCGCGTTGAAAACAGCGCCCGGCCGATCCCTAATGTCACATCCGAAACATATATTAACGGTTGGGGAACGCAATGTAATTGATCCTACCATCATCTAACCTATCCACCCTAACTTCCTATGTACCTTTAGGTGTCGTTCCCCTTCTTGTTTTGCGTACGTAGGTCGACATAGAGATTTTCGATGGAATTCCAAGATTTCGCTCTAAAAACAAGTGCTACTTTGAGGCCTATGACATGTGATTCTTAGAAAAACCCTCTAATGGTCCACTTGGTCAAATTTAGGTTCTCTAGGGTGTGGCATTTGATTCCACAACCTTGAAAAAAAGTCTAGGTCGATTTGATAACCGCGATTGGAATCTTCTTTTTGTTTTGAGTTCGTTTTTGAAATCAACGCCAAGCCGATCCCCTAATGTCACATCCGAAACATATATTAACGGTTGGGGAACGCAATGTAATTGATCCTACCATCATCTAACCTATCCACCCTAACTTCCTATGTACCTTTCATGTGGATTTCCCCTTCTTGTTTCGGTACGTAGGTCGACATAGAGATTTTCGATGGAATTCCAAGATTTCGCTCTAAACAAGTGCTACTTTGAGGCCTATGACATGTGATTCTTAGAAAAACCCTCTAATGGTCCACTTGTTCAAATTTAGGTTCTCTAGGGTGTGGCATTTGATTCCCACAACCGCGAAAAAGTCAAGCTCGATTCTATAGCCGGATTGGAAACTTCTCTTTTTTTTGAGCGTTGAAAATCGGCGCCCGGAAGATCCCTAATGTCACATCCATAAACATATATTAACGGTTGGGGAACGCAATGTAATTGATCCTACCATCATCTAACCTATCCACCCTAACTTCCTATGTACCTTTCGTGTCGTTCCCTTCTTGTTTGATGCGTGGGTCGATTATAGAGATTTTGATGGAATTCCAAGATTTCGCTCTAAACAAGTGCTACTTTGAGGCCTATGACATGTGATTTTTAGAAAAGCCCTCTAATGGTCCACTTGTTCAAATTTAGGTTCTCTAGGGTGTGGCATTTGATTCCACAACCGTGAAAAAGTCTAGCTCGATTATATAGCGGATTGGAAACTTCTCTTTGTTTTGAGGTCGCGTTGAACTTGGCGCCCGGTGATCCCTAATGTCACATCCAAACATATATTAACGGTTGGGGAACGCAATGTAATTGATCCTACCATCATCTAACCTATCCACCCTAACTTCCTATGTACCTTTCGTGTCGTTCCCTTCTTGTTTTGATGCGTAGGGTCGACATAGAGATTTTCGATGGAATTCCAAGATTTCGCTCTAAACAAGTGCTACTTTGAGGCCTATGACATATGATTCTTAGAAAAACCCTCTAATGGTCCACTTGTTCAAATTTAGGTTCTCTAGGGTGTGGCATTTGATTCCACAACCGTGAAAAAGTCAAGGTCGATTCTATAGCCGGATTGGAAACTTTCTCTTTTATTTGAGGTTCGCGTTGAAAATTTGGCGCCCGTTGATCCTAATGTCACATCCAGAAACATATATTAACGGTTGGGGAACGCAATGTAATTGATCCTACCATCATCTAACCTATCTCACCCTAACTTCCTATGTACCTTTAGGTGTCGTTCCCCTTCTTGTTTGATGCGTAGACGTAGGTCGACATAGAGATTTTCGATGGAATTCAAGATTTCGCTCTAAACAAGTGCTACTTTGAGGCCTATGACATGTGATTCTTAGAAAAACCCTCTAATGGTCCACTTGTTCAAATTTAGGTTCTCTAGGGTGTGGCATTTGATTCCACAACCGCGAAAAAAAGTCTAGGTCGATTTGATAGCCGGATTGGAATCTCTTTGTTTTGAGGGCGCAGCGCCAGATCCCCAATGTCACATCTAGAAACATATATTAACGGTTGGGGAGCGCGAATGTAATTGATCCTACCATCATCTAACCTATCCACCCTAACTACCTATGTACCTTTAATGTCGTTCCCCTTCTTGTTTGGTACGTAGGTCGACATAGAGATTTTCGATGGAATTCCAAGATTTTGCCCTAAACAAGTGCTACTTTGAGGCCTATGACAAGTGATTCTTAGAAAAAAACGCTCTAATGGTGACTTCCTCAAATTTAGGTTATATAGGGTGAGGCATTTGATTCCACAACCGTGAAAAGTCTAGGTCGATTCGATAGCGCATTGGAATCTTCTCTTTGTTTTGAGTTCGCGTTGAAATCGGCGCCAGTGATCCCCTAATGTCACATCGAAACATATATATTAATGGTTGGGGAACGCAATGTAATTGATCCTACCATCATCTAACCTATCCACCTAACTTCCTATGTACCTTTCATGTCGTTCCCCTTCTTGTTTAGATGCGTAGGTCGACATAGAGATTTTCGATGCACTTCCAAGATTTCGCTCTAAACAAGTGCTACTTTGAGGCCTATGACATGTGAATCTTAGAAAAACCCTCTAATGGTCCACTTGTTCAAATTTTGGTTCTCTAGGGTGTGGCATTTGATTCCACAACCGTGAAAAAGTCTAGGTCGATTTGATAACCGCATTGGAATCTTCTTTTTTTGTTTTGAGTTTGAAATCAACGCCTGAGTCCCCAATGTCACATCCATAAACATATATTAATGGTTGGGGAACATAATGTAATTGATCCTACCATCATCTAATCTAGCCACCCTAACTTCCAATGTACCTTTCGTGTCGTTCCCTTCTTGTTTCGATGCGTAGGTCGACCATAGAGATTTTTGATGGAATTCCAAGATTTCGCTCTAAAGAAGTGCTACTTTGAGGCCTATGACATGTGATTCCTAGAAAACCTCTAATGGTCCACTTGTTCAAATTTAGGTTCTCTAGGGTGTGGCATTTGATTCCACAACCGCGAAAAGTCTAGCTCGAATATATAGCCGGATTGGAATCTTCTCTTTGTTTTGAGTTCGCGTTGAAATCAGCGCCTACAAAATCCCTAATGTCACATCCGAAAAACATATATTAACGGTTGGGGAACGCCAATGTAATTGATCCTACCATCATCTAACCTATCCACCCTAACTTCCTATGTACCTTTCGTGTCGTTCCCCTTCTTGTTTCTGATGCATTTGGGTCGACATAGAGATTTTCGATGGAATTCCAAGATTTCGCTCTAAACAAGTGCTACTTTGAGGCCTATGACATGTGATTCTTAGAAAACCCTCTAATGGTCCACTTGTTCAAATTTAGGTTCTCTAGGGTGTGGCATTTGATTCCACAAAACCGAAAAAGTCAAGCTTCGATTCTATAGCCGGATTGGAAACTTCTCTTTTGTTTTGAGTTCGCTGAAATCAGCTCCAGCCCCCCTAATGTCACATCCATAAAACACATATATTAACGGTTGGGGAACGTAATGTAATTGATCCTACCATCATCTAACCTATCCCATCCACCCTATTCCTATGTACCTTCGTGTCGTTCCCCTTCTTGTTTGCACGTAGGTCGACATAGAGATTTTCGATGGAATTCAAGATTTCGCTCTAAACAAGTGCTACTTTTGAGGCCTATGACATGTGATTCTTAGAAAAACCCTCTAATGGTCCACTTGTTCAAATTTAGCTTCTCTAGGGTGTGGCATTTGATTCCACAACTGCGAAAAAAGTCTAGGTCGATTTGATAACCGCATTGGAATCAGTTTGTTTGATCCCCAATGTCACATCATAGAAACATATATTAGCGGTTGGGGAGCAAATGTAATTGATCCTACCATCATCTAACCTATCCACCTAACTACCTATGTACCTTTAATGTCGTTTCCCCTTCTTGTTTATGGCGTATTACGACCGCGATAGAAGATTTTTAGATGGAATTCCAAGATTTTGGCCTAAACAAGTGCTACTTTGAGGCCTATGACAAGTGATTCTTAGAAAAACGGCTCTAATGGTGACTTCCTCAAATTTAGGTTATCTAGGGTGAGGCATTTGATTCCACAACCGAAAAAAAGTCTAGGTCGATTCGATAGCCGCATTGGAATCTTCTCTTTGTTTTAAGTTTCGTTGAAATCGCCGCTTATCCCCAATGTCACATCCGTAAACATATATTAATGGTTGGGGAACGCAATGTAATTGATCCTACCATCATCTAACCTATCCACCCTAACTTCCTATGTACCTTCGTGTCGTTCCCCTTTTGTTTGATGCGTAGGTCGACATACTAGAGATTTTTCGATGAACTTTCAAGATTTCGCTCTAAACAAGTGCTACTTTGAGGCCTATGACATGTGAATCTTAGAAAAACCCTCTAATGGTCCACTTGTTCAAATTTTGGTTCTCTAGGGTGTGGCATTTGATTCACAACCGTGAAAAAGTCTAGGGTCGATTTGATAACCGCATTGGAATCTTCTTTTTTTGTTTTGAGTTCGGGCCTGAAATCAACGCTAGCCCCCAATGTCACATCCATAAACATATATTAATGGTTGGGGAACGCAATGTAATTGATCCTACCATCATCTAATCTAGCCACCCTAACTTCCAATGTACCTTTCATATGTCGTTCCCTTCTTGTTTTGATGCAAGACGTAGGTGCGACATTGAGATTTTCGATGGAATTCCAAGATTTCGCTCTAAAGAAGTGCTACTTTGAGGCCTATGACATGTGATTCCTAGAAAAAGCCCTCTAATGGTCCACTTGTTCAAATTTAGGTTCTCTAGGGTGTGGCATTTGATTCCACAACCGCAAAAAAGTCTAGCTTCGATTATATAGCGGTTGGAAACTTCTCTTTGTTTTTTGGGTCGCGTTGAAAACAGCGCCGGCCGATCCCTAATGTCACATCCAAACATATATTAACGGTTGGGGAACGCAATGTAATTGATCCTACCATCATCTAACCTATCCACCCTAACTTCCTATGTACCTTTCGTATGGATTTCCCTTTCTTGTTTTCGCATTTAGGTCACAGAGATTTTGATGGAATTCCAAGATTTCGCTCTAAACAAGTGCTACTTTGAGGCCTATGACATGTGATTCTTAGAAAAACCCTCTAATGGTCCACTTGTTCAAATTTAGGTTTCTCTAGGGTGGCATTTGATTCCACAAATCGTGAAAAAAGTCAAGCCTCGATTCTATAGCCGGATTGGAAACTTCTCTTTTATTTGAGGTCGCGTGGAAAAATGGCGCCCGTGATCCCCAATGTCACATCTTAAACATATATTAACGGTTGGGGAACATAATGTAATTGATCCTACCATCATCTAACCTATCCACCCTAACTTCCTATGTACCTTTAGATTGTCGTTCCCCTTCTTGTTTTAATGCGTAGGCCTAATACAGAGATTTCGATGGAATTCCAAGATTTCGCTCTAAACAAGTGCTACTTTGGGGCCTATGACATGTGATTCTTAGAAAAACCCTTTAATGGTCCACTTGTTCAAATTTAGCTTCTCTAGGGTGTGGCATTTGATTCCACAACTGCGAAAAAGTCTAGGTCGATTTGATAACCGCATTGGGTCGGCCGCCAAATGATCCCAATGTCACATCTAGAAACATATATTAACGGTTTGGGGAACGCAAATGTAATTGATTCTACCATCATCTAACCTATCCACCCAACTACCTATGTACCTTTAATGTCGCTCCTTCTTGTTTGATGCGTGCAGGATTAATACGTAGAATTTCGATGGAATTCCAAGATTTCGCTCTAAACAAGTGCTACTTTGAGGCCTATGACATGTGATTTTTAGAAAAACCCTCTAATGGTTCACTTGTTCAAAGTTAAGTTCTCTAGGGTGTGGCATTTGTTTCCACAACCGCGAAGAAGTCTAGCTCGATTCTATAGCCAAGATTGGAAACTTCTCTTTGTTTTGAGGTCGCTCAAAACAGCACTAAGAATCCCTAATCTCACGCCCGTAAACATATATTAACGGTTGGGAAACGCAATGTAATTGATCCTACCATCATCTAACCAATCCACCCTAACTTCCTATGTACTTTCATGCCGTTCCCCTTCTTGTTTCGGCACGTAGGTCCGACGTGCAGATTTTCGATGGAATTCCATGATTTCACTTCAAAACAAGTGCTACTTTGAGGCCTATGACACATGTGATTCTTAGAAAAACTCTAATGGTCCACTTGTTCAAATTTAGGTTCTATAGGTAGAGGCATTTGGATTCCACAACCGCCTAAAAATTCTAAGTCGATTCTATAGCCGATTGGAACTTCTTTTGTTTTGAGTCTGCTTTTGAAAATCAGCACCCCATCTAACAATGTCACATCCATTAAACATATCTTAATCTGCTGGGGAACGCAAATGTTATTGATCCTACTATCATCTAACCTATCCAATTCTAACTTCCTATGTACCTTTCGTGTCATTCTTCTTGCTTGGAGTACTTAGGCTTCCATATAGAGATTTTTGATGGAATTCCAAGATTTCGCTTCTAAAACAAGTGGTACGTTGGAGGCCTAGTGACAAGTGATTCTTAGAAAAACTCTCTAATGGTCCACTTCCTCAAATTCTAGGTTATCTAGGGTGAGGCATTTGATTCCACAACCGCGAAAAAGTCTAGGTTGATTCGATCGCCGCATTGGAATCTTTCTTTCTTTTTGAGTTTGCAATGAAATCAAGTACGCTGCGAGTCCCCAATGCTCACATCCGTAAAACATATATTAACTTGGGGAAACGCAATGTAATTGATCCTACCATCATCTAACCTATCCACCCTCTAACTTCCTATGTACCTTTCGTGCCGCTCCCTTCTTGTTTCGACACGTAGGTCGCATACGTAGATTTTCGACCGAATTCCAAGATTTCACTCTAAACAAGTGGTACATTGAGGCCTATGACAAGTGATTCTCTAGAAAAACTCTCTAATG
>JADLZK010012840.1:0-152904 GCA_015847255.1 Hyparrhenia diplandra
GACCTGTGACTGAACATACATAAGTGATAGAGATTGAATGTCTGAATTTGAACTTACAGATGCGATAAATTAGAACAATGATAATTTTCAGATAGTAGAAATTAATCTTATGCCTGTACAGAAGTTTTATCAAAACTTAATTTGGCTGAAGCGTGAAAAACTGTATGTCACAAATTGCATTATTAAGCCACAACAAACAATAGTACTCTTCTATAGCAAAATGTGATTGGCAATTCAATGCATGACTCTGTAGACTACAGACCTGCAGCTTGGTGCCGCGGATATTGTGTCTTGGTGGCTGTGCAACATCTTTAAAATGGACGAGGTTAGCATGCATAAAACATATAGGATCATGTAATTATCAGATCCGAAGACAAATAGCTTTTCAGGGTTTGGGTGCTCCGTTTTGCACAGCACTAAGAGAGGAGATGGTGTTGTTATACCTGCGCTGGTTGTCGTTGCACAGCACGAAGGCGAGGACGCGCGCTACAAGCAAGATTGAGGGCCGCGCACGGACGCCTGCGCCGCCGCTTCTTGGTCTGGGATGCCTCGTCGCCTCCACCGGGACACCGCGTTGCCTATGCCGCTGGCGAAGGCGACGACGACGATGAGGGAAGGGAGAGGACAAACCGCCGCAAGGCTGAAGGCGAGAGGAGACCACGGAGAGGAACCAGCGGCGAGTAGATGAGACTACGGTGCTTTTTTTTTTTCCTTTTTATTTATCGTGATTTTTTCTTTCTTTTTTTAACCTAGCCGGAGGCTGCATGCAGGACGAGTGGAGGGCCTTGAGCGCATGCATGGGGTTGGGATCCGCACGAAGATTGCAAGATTTTTTTGTTTCCTTTTATTTACCGAGATTTTTTCTTTCCTTGCGGGTGGGGGATCGCATGAGTGAGGCAAAGCATGGACAAACCAACGATTGTCGCACCAAAACAAAGTCTTCCTTTTGTTCTTTTTATGTTGCACGAGATAACGAGATCTACTAGCAAATGGGCACCAAAATAAGTCGATAAACATCCAAATAAATTCAATCTAGGTACCATAAGATGATTTCAAAAAAAAAAAAAAAAAGTATGAACCTAGTTTAATATTTTTTTGAGCTAGCACAAATTTTCTATGAATTTTTCTAAGATTAAACCATATTTTAAGATTTTCTATTGCATTTTTTTCCATGTAAAAGTATTTGAATAAATTTTTGAAAATATTATTATTATTATTTTGATTAAAATATACTTCTAGTCCGATTTATCTCATTGAACTTTCAACTTATTAGTCTGATTTACCCGCTTTTGACATAGTGTCAAATCAGCACAACCACCATCGAAAGTATCTAAGGTGATTTTTTTTTCAAACGATCATAAATAGAGGTAATTTAGACTATTTCCCAAAAAAAAAAAAAAGGGTCATTTTCATGCCCCGGCCCATAACATATATGGTCTGCTTGGTCCATGGAAACCCAAAAAGGATACTTTCATGGCTTTTGTTTTATTTCTTCTACTTGTTTGTTTATATATAATTATTCATTCACTTCTTTTCTTACGTGACTTCAGCAGACATTAAAGTGGCTTCGGTCGGTACTAGAATGAACAAGTTTATCTAGGGTTTATAATCCTAAAGAAAGGCTAAAAATCCAGGAACTATTTTTCCTAAGGTAGTTTGTTGAGAAAGCCGTCAAGAGAGAAAATTGATAGGAAATGACCACATCCCTGCGGTTCCATAGGAACATGTACGGAGCTAGCAGGGGGCAAGCTAGGCTCTAACCCCTACTGCTCTAAACTACATGGAGCCCCCACATACCCTTTTTTTTTTTATAATTACCTATATTAGGAGGGATAAGCTTGATTAGATAATGTTTAGCCCACCCTAAAAATTATTTCGGCTTCGTCACGGATAGGAAACATTCTTTCCCTAAATGTTGTATACTAGGGAAACATGCTGAGATGTCAGCTCTCTATCCTACGTTGATAGATAGTTTCCTTATAATTTTTTCTCAAAGATTTAAACCCTATGAAAAGAATATAGCATAATTAATAGCATTGCATATCAGATTTATATTTGAATTCAATGTCAGCTCTCCAACCTACGTACGTGTGACATGGAGGTTGAGCGGCGATTGAGGCGGCTTGCGGCAGACGCGAGCCGGGTACGCGATGCAGTCGTGTGAAAGTGTGTGGCGCGACATGAGGGGACAGATGGAGCCGTGGTGGCGTGCAACGTGAGACAGGGACAAAGGGATCCTCGGCCGTGACGTGTGTGCTTGTGCAGGCGACTGTAAGGGAAATTTTCATTAGAATTTCACATATAGGGTTTAGGTGTAGTGTTTTCCTAGGTATCTATTTACTAGGGAAACGTGCCACCTAGGCACCATTGTGACTCGTGTCGCTTCCATTCCTCCAGGCCCTCAACAAAAACACGGAAGTCCTAGTGATGAGGACTCGACACCTTCAGATACGACCATTGGTTATAAGGTGAGTTTTTTTACATTTGCATAGTGACTTTCACTTAGTTCCACATGTACATGTCCTTATTTGATTGTAGGTACAAATGTGTTTGAAGTGCAAACTCATCAAAGCCCAACATTCGGTTCGTTGGCAGCCCACCTGGCCACGGGAAGGACATAGCTCATCCATCCGAAATGCGATTGAGGTCAATGAACACTTGATGGAAAGCTTGTTTGATAAGCTTTCAAATAGGTCTGGTCCCACCTCAATATCACGTCAGGAAGCTCTTCAAATCAAGACATTTTGTGATTGTTGATGAGCTACATCGTCATCATCAGCTTGTTACCTTCATTGGGACCCGGCCCCAATTGGAAGCACGCCCCCCAGGGAGATGGAGAACACACCAATGCAAGGAAGCCCTTGGGCGTCCTCCACCTAGGCCACCACCTTACGAGGTCAGCAAGGGTGTCTAAGCCTTGTGGGTTCATGGCTCAGGAGATTCAAAGGTGAATTCACTCTTGTGTGTATAAAGGCTAAGCCCTTGAGGCAACAAAAGCTAAATTACAACACCAACATCGAGCTTACAAAATATCGTATGTAATTCACTCCAACGACACAACACACTCGCGAATACCTTAGGTTCCAATTTCATATCTCTCCTACTTCGCTCAACGGTCCTATATTTATCCTACTAAACATTATCTACTCACGCGGTTATACTTACACCACCTGACTCACGGGGTTACACTTACACCACCTGATGTAGTCCTAGCGACTATAAGTCTTACAGAGAAAACACACATACTAAATCAAATGAACAACATCGAGACAGTCAGGCATGGCTTCTTTGGAGCTTTAGTGGCTCATTGATCACTGCCTCCACTTCTCTGGCCTTCTCCACGGGTGAGCTAAACCCATCAGTTCTTGAGTAGAAGAAGTAGCACACCTTGCACATTTTCCAAAATAATTCTTTGCATGGCCTAGGAACAACCCCTTCTTCACATAGAACTAGTCGTAGCAGGTCTCTCCTATAGGTGTCTATGGGCTTCTGTAATTTCCTTTTGGCATCTGATATGGACACGGAGCCACCATGAAGAACGAGGAGAGAAACACTGTTCAACTTTCCCTCACTATACTCCCTCTGCAATAATACATCAGTTGATCACTATTTAGCTGGTGTCATGTTTTCAATATACAAGATTTCCATTTTTCTCGATAATAAAAAAGGATCCATGAGTGCCGGTAAAAAATAATTGGTACTCCGATGTTGAGCCTGTTGGGTTTGGGGTCCCTACAATTTAGTTACTTTTAGTATGTCAGGGTGGTCCTTAAAAATGTCATGCACCCTGATATACTAAAAGTTACTATAACTTTAAGGGGTGACTAAGAGCAAGTATAGTGGTAGGCTATTCACCTAACACGTCAGTGTAGTGGACGATGTGGATCGAAGCTAGGAGAGATGAGCTCGGTCCAGCAACTAGCTGAGCGCGTAAGCCAATGCTCCACTCCATGTGTTGGTCCCGCCACTCTCTTAGATGTTCTCTCTTTTCATCTTAAACTTTCTCTCTCTGTGCACGATAAGTGTGAAATAAATATGCAAGTAAGGCAATAAAGACTAGTTATTGTATGTAAGGGCACCCACAATAGTAAAAGTCATTTGCCAGCTCTAAGCCAATATCTACAAATAATGTTAGCTTTTAGCATGACTCATAGTATGTTTAGTCCCATGTGACACTCTCATATGTTTTTGGAATGTGTGTATGAACCTACCTCTTGATCAAGAGCTAGCTTTTCTCTCTTATACTAAAATATGAAAGAAATGCTTAGAGCGGGCTTATGAGCCAACCATTACGGGTACTTTAGGCTATAAACTTGTCTCTAGATGCATGATGTGTCTTGGTTTATAGCCAAACTTTATTGACCTTACTGTAAAGGAACCAAACACTCCCGTATACCAATGCTCCTACGTCCTATACCAAGAATGAATAGTAACGAGTTAACTACCCATTATTTTCTATGCTAATCAATTGCATTATTACTTTCATGAGTGTATAGTAACTGGTTAGTCATGAAAACTTAAGAGAGTTGCAACTCAGTAGTGTACCTCGAAGGTTTGAACATCATTCAGGAGCCGTCCACATGTGCTCATTAGCCTGAACAACTCGTTGTATTCTGGATGTTTAACGACGGACTCTGGGATCTTTGGCCCAACAAAATACAATGCTGGGAGTACAATGGGGCCTAATGCAAATGTTAAAGATGCATTTTTCATGTATTCCTCCTCTGTTGGCACGTATTTGCTCATCCGCCACTCTACCTCTGTCTTCATAGACTTTAGCAAATCCAACCACTGCACAAAAAGTCGATCAATACTCAAAGCTGAAAAGAAAAAGAAGAAGAAATATTGCAGACAAGTTTAAGACTAGACTTACTATTTCTACTAGGTGTTTGGTAACATTGCGGTCTTGTAGCAAAGAAGCCTTTGCGCCAAGCTGGTTAACTGAGTTATAAATTGAAAAAAATACAATCTCTACATGTTCTGAGTAGAAGTCAATTTTGTGATGCTCGTCCCACCTATAAAAACCATGAAAAACAGAAGAGTTAAATTATAATAAGAAGCAATCACTATTTCTTAACAAAGAAAGATGGTGCACAAGACATCAAGGTAAATGACAGGGATCATACATCTTAACCAACATAACAAGGTTCTCAAGTTCTTCTTTTGATCCTCCAACATCAAAGAAGTCATCAACAACAGTTGTGAGCACACCATTTTTGGTCCACAAAATGCGAGCATCAGACAGTTCAGGAGGGAACATGGTACCAGCAGCAGACAAGTAGAAATATGCTAACTTCTGCCGTGCAAATGGTAGCTGGTCCAGCCTGCACTCTTTCACCCAACTGCAGCAACAAAGTTTACAATCCACAAATAAGCTGAACTGCTGATGATATACAAGTAGGGGTTTGGCCTATATAGGACTGGAGCGCATAACAATCTGATTTACCTTTCAAGATACTGAAGTTCTTGCTGGTAAATAAACTGAGAGGAACTGAAGTCTCTGATACCCAACGCTAGAATATCTCTGCTGGTATGTCGACTAGACCTGTTTCAACAATATTTATTAGTATCATCAAGTATCTGCATTACAATGGTCAGTGAAACCTTACTTTGTGGATTGGGAGCTTACAAGTTGAAATTTTCGATGGTCCACCTGTGGTTTAGGCGGTCCAATGTGGTGTAGAAGGGACAGTCCAGAGCATGTTCCACCTAAAAACAAAATACAGAAATTAGCGTTAAACATATAGCTAATCTTTCCAAATTCTAAACGTGACAAGAACAGTAAAAATCACTGGACATACCTCTCTAAACAGTGGAGTTCTCCTTAGTGATGCACCACCAGACCCCAGTTGTTCCCTCAGTAAGGTACCTGACCATGAGCCTATGCTATCCAGGATGGACTCGTCTTCAGAGATACTAACTGTAGAAGCCTTGTGTAATTCTAACAAGGTTTGTATATCATTCAAGTATCCTCCTAGTGAATTACTCCTATAGAACCTGGAAGCTTCAGCAACATGATACAGATCGTCTGCACCGCGTTTTCATGCGGATAAGTGTGTTGTTGAGAAAGGGCCAAAAGTTTAAATCCATGCATCTGTTGTTAAAACTTAAAAGTGTCAAAATTTTCTAGGTCTAGAAAATACCAGAAGAGACATCATATCCGTTCATCCTTAGAATACGAAATGCCATCGCACATGTCGCCGTGTCCAGCATAATTTCCTCGTCTCTCTGTAACCAACATCTGTAAAATGACTGGTTGTAAGTACATGAGTTTCTAATATATGCATGAGCTCATCACTAGAAGAAAAACGGAATCTCCCATGACGCTGCAAAGATCAATAGTATATAGGAAAAATGTAAAAGTGTTTTAAAAAAAATGTTAAAGACCCCTATAGAAATTTTAAAAAATGTAAGTAAGTTTTCTTTTAATTTCCATAATCGCTAATTTTCCTGTTGTTTCCGCCAAGAAACTAAAATAAAAATTGTTCCCCACAGGATATTGATCTGTTGCTTTGGTACCTGTATGTCCAGTCAAGGATACGCTTGATTTCACCAGCAAAATGCCGAGAAATCCCCATGTTCTCAAGCACATCGACTTGCTGGAGCTGCTGTCTTATCGTAGTCTCTGATGATCCTTTATCATGTTGCTTGCTCCTGCCAAAGGCAACTGAAGCAAGAAATCAGTAAACCGTTACATTTATGATGAATTGATGAATTTTTTTAGGAAAGAACTGAAGTCTTTTTTATTTATACACACGCGCGCGCGAGCTTGAATTCTTACAGGTTTTTGGGCGCGTGGTCGTAGACGACGACGTGCTCCGTTTGTGCGTCGGCATTATCGTCCTCCCGCAGCCGCAGGGTAGTAGTAACGACGAGCCAAAGCGCAGCGCATGCCCGCCGGAGCTGATGGCCTTCAGCGAGAGGGGTGCCGCAGTCAGCTGCTTCGAATTCACGGGCTTGGCCATCGATCGGGTATATATAAGCGGCGCGCCTATCAATCCAACCCCAACTTCTAGCTGGCCCCTGGTACGTGCGTCGCGCCTCGCCAATGTCGTCGTCGAGCACCGGGCGAGCTGTCGTCGTCGTGTACTTGCTCCACTAGCAGCTATAGCCGGAGTCAGCTAGGTGTGCCTGCCGCAGGAAACTTGGCGAGTGATCGAGGATTTCACGCGTGGCCTGTGCATGGTGGATCGCCGCCGGCCGGTAGCAGTTTCTGCAAGGAGTACGTCTTGCTGCTCTCTGCAGGTGTGGTGTGTTGCCGTGCGCGCGTGTCGTCCTCGCGGCCTTATCTGTGGTGCGTGGCTGGTGGTGGCCCGGCCGGCCGGCGCTGCAATGTGGAAGAGCACAAGGGTCTCTGTATACCAATATATATGGAATACAGTACGAGGATGGACGTACGTTGTGGTATACACGTATACCGCTATCTCTCTCTTCTTGCATTATTGTTACATAGTAGCCGTCACTGATAAGTAAATCACCGCCTGTGATGTTTCTCATTATCACTTGCCTTTAGCACTAATGGCTTGCCCGTACGCCACTGAATACGTGATTGGACCCGCCTCAAATAACTTGCTCTGTTTGGGGTGCCCTAGCTAGCTGCTACATATACTGCCCGGCCTGTCGATCAATCGTCGCGCGTTCGTTCTTCGTTCCGTGATTTTGTTTTCTCTCGAAAGCAAGCGTGCTTTTCCACGTGTGCTTGCAGTCTTATTAGTTAATTCCGTGCTCTATATTATATACGCGACGGCGACGGCGACGGCGACGCAATCGATCCCGGCCCGGCGCGGCGCGGCCCTGTGAAGTGACCCGGCGAGCAGCGCGATGCACTCGTCGTGGGCCGCGACCATCAAGCCGTCAAACCTCAGCCGGACGTCCGACATTGGAGGGCGACGGCCGGGCGCCACCACCACCACCAATCGACCACATCGAGGCACACAAAATCGCTGGATGATTCCAGCGTCGGAATATCGATCATGTGTAACATGTGTCTTCAAATCTGTGTCGTCTGCACTCTCTCTTTATGAGTGGTGACCAGGCCAGGCGATCGAGCTATATATATCTACCTATTTAACTGTTTTTGGTGCCTTGACGTCGACCTGTGCGCTGCCGATCGACGGGTGATGAGTTTTGAAACGTATACTGTTCGTCGTCGTCCGATATTATGTGCGAGCACGCAAGCTACCCAAAATTGGTTTGGGCTAAAGCGCGATAAATTTCCGGACTTAGCCAAATTTTGAGGAAGATTAGAACATGCTTCTTTGGAAGTGACCGAACGCTGGCGGCCGGAGCGTCACGTCAACTACCTGCGCGTCCGGTCAAGAAAGGCGCATTTCCAAACGATCGGACGCTGGCGACCGGAGCGTCCTGTCATTTACGCTCGTCCGGTCAGAGCGTCCAGTTGGCCAGGCGTTCACAACACGATTTCAGAGCTCTCTGGAATCGACCGGACGCTAGTGACCGGAGCGTCCGGTCAATACGCGACAGGCCGTGTCCGTACGACGATACGATCCCGAAACGATCTTTTTCGTGTTTGGGTCGGTTTTTGGAGATTGGAAACGTCCAAGGACGGTTTCCTAAAAGGATAAGACCACTCTCCTCTATATAATAAAGAGGTTCATGGCCGATTTGATCTCATCTACATCCAATCGACAAACACATCTACTACCGTCTTGCTTGTAGGTCAACTTCTCTACCCTGCTGTTCGTCGGCGTTCTCCGCGAATTTCGTCAATGTTATAGGCGGCCTTGCTGGTCCTGGAGCATCCCTCGCATGCGTCCTCCCGACGGGTCTTCCCGGAAGTGCGTTCGGAGGTTTTTCCAACCGTCACCAAGCTCTACATCGGCCCTAGCGATCTCTTGATCGTTCGTGGTCAATCACGCTGCAGTGTTCGCTGCTTCAAGGTTGATTGCAACCTTCGTGGGCGTCCAAGACCCTCCCGGTGTGCTTGGTGTGAAACCATAGTTTCGCATCAACACATGCATACAGGTACATGTATATATATATACAAGTACAAGAAGAAAAAAAACGTGTGAAGCTTCAGCGCACCGGCACCGTCTGTCCACGTCTTGCGAACTAACGATCACGGAGGAAAACCCCAAGGTAGGGTTTGCGTACGTGTGTTCATAGGGGTGAGTGTGCGTGCGTGTTGTGAGTGTATGCGTTGTACTGTGTAATTCTAAAAAAAAAATGCCAAACCCTTCAGGCCCAATAGTATGAGAGCCCATAACTGTTTGAGGCATCCCACACAGTCCAAGCCCAAACAAAAACCACCCACCGCCAACGCCGCGCCTGGACCTCTGCAGCCCAGCCCAACCGAAGCATGCTGTGCCGCGGGCCCGCGGGACCAGTGGCTTAGAGAACTCGTCGCCGCGCGCCGCCCTCGCTTCTTTCCCCGTTCACTTCACCGTCGCGGCGCCGCCACACAGTGCTTTGCCTATCGCCGACCTGTTTGTTGCCGGCGACGGCACGCGGGAAGCCCGGCCTCCAGTCGCCCTCCTTCGGCCGTAGCTGAGAGCCATCTGGCGGTGATTCATCTAGCTCGGCGTTCCCTGGCGGTGAGCAACCCTAGCGGGCATGTCTTCGCGGCTGTGCGTGAAGAACCTGCCCAAGGGCGCCGACGAGAGGCGCCTGCGGGAGGTGTTCTCGCGGAAGGGAGAGGTCACCGACGCCAAGGTCATCCGGACAAAGTAAGCAAGCTGAGCAACCACTTACTTGGTTCGTCGTACGTGTAGGAGACCAAGTGGGATGCCGCCTTCTCTCGTCTCGTTTCCCTTTACAGAATGAACTGTGTTTCCAGTGCAAAAAATCTGCTTGAAATTGAGCTTTTGCTTTTGGGCAGGGATGGTAAGAGCCGGCAATTTGCATTCATTGGTTACAGAACCAATGAAGAGGCAGAGGAGGCACTCAAGTATTTCAACAATACATACATTGACACTTGTAAGATCACCTGCGAGGTACTTTCCTTTTTAATCATTTTCAACAAATTTTCTCCTTTGTGCCATGCTACCAGTTTGGTGAATTGGACAGCGATGAGTTCGGATTAGGAATATAGGTAACTTACATATGTCATGGTATTTGGCAGGTTGCCCGAAAGATTGGTGACCCTGATGCTCCTCGCCCCTGGAGCCGCCATTCTTTAAAGAAGCCCGAATATGGTAGTAAAGACAAGAATAATGTTGGAGATGTCGATGCACCACCAAAAGGGTCCAAGGCTCAAGGAACCTTGGCTCATGTTAGTGCTTCTAAAGGCAGTGAAGCTAATGATCCCAAGTTCCTAGAGTTCCTAGAAGCTATGCAACCCCGTTCTAAAGCCAAGATGTGGGCAAATGATACAGCTGCTACTCTTGACACTGCTGCAAAAGATAGTGTAGTAGCCACTAAAGAATCTAAGGGGCCTCCCAAAAATGTTCCCGCCTCTAAGAGTGATTCATCGTCTGAAGATGCTTCTGATGAGGAAATGGCAAATGATTTGTCTTCGGATAATGCTTCGGATGAGCTACAGACAGAGAATAAACAAGACAAGAATATGACTGATGCAGATTTCTTCAAGAGTAAAGTGAAGAAAAATTGGTCAGATTCTGAATCAGATGATGAAGGTTCTGGTGACCAGTCAAATACCACCACTGACGATGAAGACTCATCAGATGAAGCACAAGATGCTGATAACCAGTTGGCGGATCTGAAGGGCAATCTGGAAAAGAAAAACATTGTGGACAAGAACACTCTTGTGGAGAATACTGACTTGCAAGAGCTGGAAGATCTTGACAACAAAGAGAGTGAAGACCTTGATGGCAGACGAAGAGAAACTGAAATTCTTGAAGATCAAGAAAGGGAAGATGAAAATGGTGCTCTAATTACTGATGAAAAGAAGTTGGCCCTGGAGACCGGTCGCCTATATATCTGCAACCTTCCATATGCAACCAGGTATGTTGTTGTTGCCTGGACATGTTACCTTGGATTAGCGTTTTGTATGTTGTTTTCGTGATATTCATGATACAGCTGCATATTTTTTTTTAACAAAAAAGAAGATATTGTTGCTTCTTTTCTCAGTGAAGATGATTTAGTGGAGCTATGCCGCCAATATGGTGATGTGGAACAGACACATATTGTTGTCGATAAAACCACAAAGCTCTCAACTGGTAGAGGCTATGTGCTTTTTAGCCTTCCGGACTCAGCAGTCAGGTATGGATTTATAATTTCAATGTACAATTGTGAACTTTAGGAGCTAAGGACTTGTGACAGGGAGCTTTCTTGCAATGTGACAGTCTTCCATTGGATGTCCTTATTTATTATTCATCAAGACATAATTCACCTTACTTGGCTTAAATTTGTTTTTACTTTTTATTATTATCCTGCACATAGTTCATACTTGTCCCTAAATAATTACTAAGAAGATGTTGACAATTTGAAGGCAAAAGTTGAATGATGTCTCAAACTTCTTCAAAGAAATGTTTTAATCATAATTTGAGACACAATCACACCAAAGAAATGCAATTTTGTGAGGTTAGGACATAATTGAATCGAGGACCTATCCTCCTTAAGACTACATGTGCAGGTTTCATACGCGTTCTAGTTACTGAACAGTTAATCAATATGTGAGCAAGAAGTTTGGCTGAGACATGTCTTATTTTCCATGCTTGCATTGCTTGCTTGCTTGCTTGATGGTACATTGACCATTATATACCTGCCTAATATTGAACTGTTATCTTTGGCAGGGCACTTGATGAACTAGATAACTCAAGCTTTCAGGGGCGAGTGTTACGTGTTAAGGCTGCTAAACCACTAAATAATAATAAGTTGGAGTAAGAAAATAAAGTTCTGTTTGTGTTGTTACTTGTTAGATTAGTTACACCTATAGTTTTTACTGATTTGTATTGGATTGTCAAGGTCTATTCATGAAACTGTTGTGGAGAAAATGAGTCTCAAGCAGAAAAGATTGGAACAAAAGAAGGCTTCTGAGATCAGTGGGGATACGAGAGCATGGAACAGCTTTTATATGCGTCAAGATACTGTATGGTTTCCTCCTATCTTTGACATTAACAGTTTTTTTTTTTTGTGTGTGTGTCTATATCAACTCAATACTCCTCTGATATGTTGTTTCTGTGATAATGTATATAGATACTGACCCACATGATCTTGTCAAGTATATCTAATGATTGGGCTTTGCTTTCCTGATAGGTTGTTGAAAACATCGCAAGGAAGAATGGTATCAGTAAGAGTGAGTTACTTGATAGAGAAGCGGATGACCTTGCCGTTCGTATTGCTCTTGGTGAGACACATGTCATTGCAGAGACTAAGAAATTTCTATCAAGGTCTGGAGTTAATGTTGCTGCATTGGAAGAACTTGCTTCTAAAAAGAAACGAGAAGTTCAAAAGAAGCAATCATGTGATATTAGTAAAGAACTTGCCATTTAATTCTACTGAGGAAGAACTTGCGGCAATGTTTCAGAAACATGGTAGTTTGGATAAAATCATTCTACCTCCAACAAGAGTATTTGCATTGGTATGTTAGTATATTCCAGTTGTGTTATCCATCTGTTTTTGTAATTTGTATATTGCAGCAGCAGCACCTTATGTTTTTACTGTACTTGACTTTTTTTTTTAACTTCTGTCACTTATCAAATGCCATCCTGAATGTCTGAATTGCACAAATATTGCCCCTCGAGTTTATTTATCTTGAGTTACATTTTGTTGTATCAGGTAGTCTTTGTTGAAGCAACTGAAGCTCAACACGCTTTCAAAAAATTACTATATACACGATACAAGTAAGATCCTGCAATAGTTTTTTTTTTTTTTATTTATTCCAGTGACCGTTATAGCTTACAAACTTTTGCATTTGCATGGTTGATATTTTTTCCCTCTATGAAAATGTACCAGCTCCAATTCTCTTGCCAGTTGGTCTATCTACTTGTTATTTAACATAACATTAGCTTGATTTAATGGACTACTTAATTTAAGTAACATAAATTGCTGTGATAAATTGGTTCTTGCTCATGGTTGTGTCATATGATTTGGTAGCTTGCTAGATTGTTTTTTATTTTCACAAATACTTGTTCTGTATCTTAAATCTTTTTCTGGTGCAGGGATACTCCTCTGTATTTGGAGTGGGCACCTGAAAACATATTATCTCCTACCTCAGCTCCGGTGGATGAGGAAGAAAAGAATGAAGTTGGCGGCGTATTGTTACTAAAGCTAATATAGAGCAAACTGTCGAAGGAATAAGCACCGAAGAGATTGATCCAGATAGGGTGGAGGTTCGAACTTCAACTTCTTTGCATGAATGTCATTTTTACGTGTATGCTTAGCCCTCATACCTCTTTATTATATGCATATGGCACTATGGTTTCCTATGGCAAAAACTTGTGTTCCCTAGTATGCACCTGTTTTTGCATATGAACTACTGCATTCCAAGATTGCTTAAAATTATTTACTTGCTTATCTTTGGAGTCAATTTCTATTCTTAAAAGATGCCATTATTCATTGCAGTCACGATCTGTGTTTGTCAAGAACTTAAATTTCAAGACAACAGATGAATCGTTGAAGCAACATTTCAGTACAAAGCTAAAGAGTGGCAGTCTTAAAAGTGCAACGGTATGGATTATTGGACTTGCTATTATTATGGATATCAGGCGCATCTTGGCATCTTGCAGCATACTGCTTTATCTATTTTCTTTGTCTGTCTTTAGGTGAAGAAGCATGTTAAGAAGGGCAAGACTGTTTCAATGGGATTTGGTTTTCGTTGAGTTTGACTCTGTTGAAACTGCAACCAATGTGTGCAAGGATCTACAGGTAGAGCTCATCCCTCCTCTTCTGTTTTCCTTATTTTCTTCTTTTCATTAAATGCTTGTATAGATGTGCAACATGCTAAATGTTCCTTCGATTCATAGGGAACGGTTCTGGATGGACATGCGCTGATCTTGCAACTGTGTCATGGGAAGAAAGATGGTCAAGCTGCAAAGAAGAATGGCAAGGATAAAAAGTTCAACAAAACTGCTTGTGCGTAATGTAGCATTTGAAGCGACTGAGAAGGACTTGAGGCAGTTATTTAGTCCGTTTGGCCAGGTCAGTGTCTTCTTTTTTCGTCTGAATTTAGAGGAAGTCCCAACTTGGGACCAGTGGTAGACTGGCAGTTAATGAGGTTAAATTTTGTTCAATATTAGTCAAGTTTGTCTTTTTTAGTTCTACTTGATCAACATAAAAAGAAAATTAATTTCGAGTTGATAAATGATTTTACTCTTTTTCCCCGAACCTTCTGATTTGAATTCATTGAAATTTGCAGATCAAAAGTCTCAGGTTGCCTATGAAGTTTGGAAGTCACAGAGGTTTTGCGTTTGTTGAATATGTCACAAAACAAGAGGCCCAGAATGCTCTACAAGCCCTCGCAAGCACTCATCTCTATGGTCGCCACCTGGTAATTAATCGACATGTCTCCCTCAAACCTGCAGCCTGGCTACTTTTACATTGTAATAATTTCTAAATCAAACTTCCTGCCTCTGCTTCAGGTGATTGAGCGAGCAAAGGAAGGCGAGACTCTTGAAGAACTGCGAGCAAGAACTGCCGCACAGTTTGTGGATGAACACAGTGGTTTCCAGAGCTTGTCAAGAAAGAGGAAACAGAGCAGTCTTGTGGAGGATGGCTCTGTTAAAATTTCAAGAATAGTAGAGTGATGATTTCGAGCTGAGTATGCTGAAAATTTTGACCATGTTGTGCAATAGTATCAGTTTGTTAGTAGGTTCTCTTAGGTAAATGTATGTGTGCTGTTCTAGAGCTGAGAAAAAATAGCAGCTGAAAAAGATCCCACAACCTGCAAAATGATAAACTTCATTATAAATGCAAGAGCTGTCTAAATCAATTTTGAAACTAGCCGATCTGATACGGTAGCATAACATATGCATCGCAAGCGTATTTCTACAGACTGTCGGTCTCCATTTTATAACTGTACATACAACACGAGCTCAAATTTTATACACCAATTGATGTCTTCATCTGACCACGTCTCATCTAATCTATGTTTCTTTCTTTATCTGTGTATATCTCTGTAACAGATTAGAACGTGCAAGATCTGTGAAACCGTTATCATGTACATTGTGGCACTTTCGCTGGGCCACGTCTACAAATCTCAAAACTCAGTCGAGGTCTCGATACAAATCTCAAAACTTAGTATGGCTTTTGGATAGCTTCGGTGGAAAGGTTAACCACGTGAAACTGAAGATGCTATCACATGCCTACGCCTGCTGGGCCTCCTCTGTTCTCAACGGCTGATTCTCGTTGTTCTGGCTGTCCAGGGGCATGTACTGCGCCATGATCGCCATAATCTCCGAATCCATGTATCGCTGCAACACAAGACACAGGGCAAATCCACGGTCAGCAAGAAAGAAAGAAAGAACCAGTTGTGTTTGTTTGCCTGGGTTTGGGAAGAGATTATTCGGTCCCTACCCTGAGCCTGAACTTGTAGAATAGGTATCCGGCGATGCCGGCGCCGGCGACGCACGACAGGACCAGAGCGGTGACGAGCCACCCGAACGCCGACATGTTCTTGGCTGGATGTTGAAACAGCACGCAGCCAGTGTTAACTCTTGAGCCAGAAGAATAACAACAGAAGAGGAGCAGATAGGTGGTTGATAATGATGGCTCACCAATGCAGGTGTCTTCATTCTTGATGTAGATCATGCCATTGTTGCACTTACAGTCGAAGCCGCCCCACTTGTTCTTGCACGAGCAGTGCGGGCAGGAGCACGCCAGCTTGTCTGTGCACTCGTCGACGTCTGGAATGCCAGCAGGGATAAGCAAACGCGGGTGGCTCGCTCAACTCGTTGCAATTCTGACGTAAATTTCAAGGGAGCCGGGCAAAGTGAGTACATATACCTTGGCAATGGAAGCCGTCGCCCTTGAACCCCGATGGGCACTTGCACCCGCTCAACTCTGAATCCTGCACACGACGGAAGGGTCAGAGTTTCAGACCATTCAGTGACCGGCGCGCCTGAATATCACGCCAAAGAAGCTGAGAAAAAAAAAACCCGGATATTATGAGCAGAATTACCGAGCAGGCAGAGAAGGTTTCCCCTTGTCTCGTCTCCTTCCAGCACCCTCCATTGTCCATGGCGCACCGGCCCGGTCCGACGGCTGACGATGCAATGGAGGACAGGTCGAAAATCCAGTCAAGTTCAGTATTTAGTGGTACAATGGAACGATTGTGACCAACATACTGATGGGATGTTTGGTACCTTTACAGTCGGTGTACCCGTTGCCTTGGTACTGAACGCCATCGACCACAGGGCACTGGCAGATCCTCCCTCTGTAGGTGTCCTGCTTCCATTCCAGTACGCAATGTTAGTAGGCAGGTAACGCTGAATTGTTGTGCACTCGAAGAAACTTGGTTGGTGGTGACCAGGTGGGTACAAGTGCTACCTTGCAGGCGGTGATGTTGGTCTTCTCGTCGCGCCAGCAGCCACCGTTGTTGTGGAGGCACTCGTCAGTTTCCATGCCTGAAGAAAATTCAGAGGTGAGTTCAGCGATCGGAGACGAGTATTGATTACTGAACTGACGGAGTTGCTGAGGTAACTGACCGGGCGTCAGGCAGACATGAGGTTCAGTGGACTCCTTGAACCCAGCACAGATCGCTTTGAGAACCGCAGTGCTTTCCAATTTGCCTGGAATGCCGAATTGTTCAGGGAAATGGAAGTGATGAAATTGGAAATTGAAGGGCTCGTGCGTCCATACCTCGATACTGAACATTGTTGATCACCAGCGTCGGCAAGATGGTCACGTCCCCTCGAGCTCCATTCCCGACCTACAAGAATCGAGATCTCATCATCAGCTTATGAATGTGCAAAAACATGCGAGCAAAAATTGCCACCAAGAACTCGATCGGCACTCCCGGCCGAAATGGACGCTTGCGGCTTGCCATTCAGAGCCTGCATGACAGACTGACAAACCTGAACAATCTGCTCCGTCCTGAGCACGTCGTTCTCGGCGTCGGCGTCGGGATCCCCCATGCACTTGACGATCTTGTCCGTCGGCAAGCCTGCAACGCCGAAACCAGATGAGCACAGCACAGCACAGCACCCAAGGAAAAAAGAAAAAGGCTCTCAGATCGCCGCGCGCACCGAGCGATCGGACGACGTCCTCGGCGCAGGCGCTGCTGTACTTGTTGTCCTTCATGGAGCAGCGGAGGTGGTAGTCGGCGACGTAGTCCCACCACACCCAGGGCCGGCCGGAGGCGTTGGCGACGCGGTGCACGCAGAGCTGCCGGAGGTTCTCCACCACCACGTCCTTGCCGTCGTAGCCGGCACCCAGGTCGCCCTCCGGGTCCGGCGCGCAGTAGCGGCCGCGGTTGATGCACTGCGCCTTGCACTGCGGCGTCTCCCGGAACGCGTCCGGGCAGAACCAGGTGATGTAGTGCGGGGTGAAGAGCGCGTAGCCGCCCTTCTCCAGCAGCTGCGCGTGGCCCCGGAACGCGCGCACGAACGCCGCCTGCTCGTCGCACCGGGGCCGCACTCGTCGTTGCTGTTGGTCCAGAACTCGTACTCCACCCGCTCGTCGGGGTGCGGCATCGACTCGCGCCAGTCCAGCCGCACCACCACCTCCTCCGCCTTCTTCTCCTTGGACGACGCGGCGAGGCGGAGGGCGTCGCCGAACTGCTTGGACACCAGCGCGGACGGCACCGTGATGTTGCGCAGGAACTCCATGTCGGGGGTCTCATCCTCGGGGCTGTCCATCGTCAGCAGCGGCTCGTCGGCGATGTCCGCCACCAGCACGGCCGCCGCGCCGGCCAGCTGCGCGTGCCACGTCTTGAGCGCGAAGTAGCAGCCCCCGCGGTCTACGAGGAGGACCACGGGACGACCCGACGGGGACCTGAACTTCTCCCCGCCGAACGGCTTGCAGCCCGTGGCCAGCTTCGCGTCCGGGTACAGCACCACGCCGGTCAGCGTGCCGCCGTAGTCGGGGACACCGTAGTTGGCGATCGCGGCCTCGTGGTGGCCGCGCAGCGAGCGCGGGTGCAGCACCTTGATGCTGTTCTTCTCCACGATGAACCGTGCCGATGCCAGGCTCGCCATGGTCACCACGAGAACGAGGCACGCCACGGCGGCGAGCCTCCTCTCGTGGCCTTGGACGTGGATCGCCATCGCCGTGTTTCTTGGGGGCCTCTGGCCCTCGCTGTACGTGTTGGTTTGGCAAATTCTGTAGTTCGTTAATGGCGTAGACTTGGTGGAGACGACATATGGAGATTTAGGAAGGTGCTCGACAGGAAGCGAGGGAGAAGACCGACCAAAATTTTGGCTCCTGTTGGAATATTGTACTACTAGATAGCACATGTCATTATCATTATATATCTTCATGAAACAGCAAATTCTTTGGCATTTTGCGCACAAATAAATACATAAGCTGAAATTTGGACAGGTAAAAGTTTGAATCTTTCTGCGCTGTCGCCGTATACTACCTTGCGCTGACCTCTAAAAGCTTGTTAACAAGTCTATTATTCACCTCAAAGAAAGTCTTTTATTTTGACGCAACACAAGAAAAAGAGGGGCAGGCGGAATGACATCGCTTGCATTGCACATCATGGTACGATAATTTGTTTGAACAATTCGTTGGTGACACTGACATGGGAGAGTTGCAATTGCTAACAACCATCCAGATCTTGCTCTTGGGGTCAGTCAGCGGGTGGGGATAATGATGGCAACTAGGCGTGTGGTGTGGGCAGAGACGATTTCAAATGAAGACCGACTCAAAAGGCATATTCATCAGTCAGGTCACTGATCCAATAACATAGCCGTATTACAGAGAATCAACCTTAGTTCTTGAAACATGCTACAGATAATCCTGCCCAGTACTCGTCCCCCGTTTAGTACCGCACATGACGTTTATGCACAGCGAAGTCAACGGCTGTCATGTTGTTTCACGAACAGGATGATGTGCACATGTGTAGGCGAGCAGCAGTGGACTTGCAATAGTTTTATCAGCTCCAGTGGCAACCCCATAACATATGAGTGACACCAAATGACAGTTCATATGCTCCCTAACTGCTTGACATTGGTTCCAAACATGGGCCACGAGAAGATGAGAACATGGTTCTTAAGGACTGAATAGCTTGAGAGAAGTTTCTAACATCCTAAAATGTCATGGAGGTAGGTCTTCAGCTATTATCAACTTTACCAGCTCCATTGTCACCATACTACACATGCCTGATCAGCAACTCAAAACAGTTCACCCCGATACCATGTGATAATTAAACAAAATCACAGCAATTGGAGTAATCGACATTTACCCACAAAACAGAGACAGTTGATATCCTTTTTCATACTCATTTCAACATATTAGTAGTCCACTCAATGGACTTAGGTGCACATTGACATACATTCGTTGTTCAAACTGGAAACAAAAGTGCCTGATTTATAAGACATAGGCCTTATGCCTCTACTTCTTAAAAGAAAACTTCCCCTTCTTCCTAGCTTTTCTCTTGTCTTTCTTGATCTTCAAATGGAGCTGTACCTTCTTCTTGCTAATGGTGCCAAGTGGCTTCAATAAGGTTTTAGACCTGTTGTTCCCTTCATCAGACATCTCCACATCTGTATTCATGAGAGCACAGAACACATCAGTTGAAGAAAAATAAGATAAGGTGCAAAGTGAAGTTGTAGAAAGAGAAAACAACAGGATCCACAAAGGGCAAACTTGCTATATGTTTGCTGATGAATTGGATGCCTCATTATACATTGACAGACATTCATAACAGAAAGCCAAATCAAAAAACAATTTGCATGTTATTTAAGCATTTGAATTTTGCTAAATGGCATCCTCAAGTTCAAAAGGTTGCAAGATTATGTAACCACCACTGTTCATGCAAAACATGATAGAACTGATTAGTTCCTTTTCGGACATGTGACTAACTGCTAAGGTCACCATATCTTTGAAATACGACAAAATATCAGTTGGCAGTTTTACAATATATGATTTTTCTTTTTCAATATGGTTTACATCATCCAATACAAGTGGTAGCAACAAGGTATGTACTAAGATGGTACACATGTCAGGGCTTAATTGCAAATTTATGTATGGCAGCCTAGCCATAGATCTTTCCAATCAGACCAATCCTGCAAGCCTCTCCAATCAACAAAGGGATCTAAGCATGATGGCACACAACTTGCAAAGGCATATTAAGTTTATATTCCAGGACTAAACTACAAGACACTTCTTTCTGAGTTGATGTGTTCTCTTCTGAGAGAGCTAGCTAATGTGCTATGATTGTTACTGCATGCTTCGATCCAGACAGCTTAAATCATTATCATCCTCCGCTCAAATTCACACTAACAGAATACAGATGCAGCTTTGGATAGAAAATCACACAGCGGACACCTCCTTGCGAATAATATAAAACCATAGTGTTTTAACAGATAGCAAAATGAACCGTGGATGAACAGCTAGCACACAAGGCGCGTGGAGGAATTCCGATTCCACCTGAAACTACAGGAGGCACTCCACGGCGGCGGCTGAAACATAAAAGTTTTATAGCGCTCACCCATAGCCGAGGCCGAGCTGGCGCCACGGGAGCTGCCGGCATCCTGGGACGGCGGGGGCCCGCGGACCGGTATCGGGGAGCAGCAAGAGCGGCGGCCTGCGCAGCGAGCTTGGCAGCCTCCTTCTCGTCGTAGAAGGGCTGCGCTATCTCCCGGCGCAACGTCCGCAGCCGCTTCTCCCGCTTGGATCGCAGAGACTTGGCCATCTCCGCCTCCGCCGCCGCCGCAACAAGCGAGGCTAGGGTTTGGGAGTGGGCGAAGCAAGAGGCGGAGTAGGCTTGCCTTGCTTTCGTTTTGTAGGAAGGAAGGACCGAACACCGAAGGAGGGTGTTATCCGAAATTGGGCTGGGCTTACTTTTTTAAAATATAATACGGGTTGGGCTTATTTGTTCCAATTTGGGCGGCCCATCCCCTTGCTTGCCCAAATCTGTGTTATGGGTTTTTTTTTAAAAAGCCAATTTAACTTTCCCTATTTTGCTGAACTCAATTTTTTTAGGACGTGCATAGCACGTGTTTCTTAATAAAGATTTTTTAACTCCCCATATTTTATTTTCAAATCCGTGCAAGGAGTAAACTCGGATAATTTTCTGAAAGAGGTCAGGAAAGATACAAATGCACCAGTTGTACAACCTCCTAGCTGGAAATACAACCTCCAGGTAAGCACGAATTTCCAGCTACGAATTTTAATTCGGCCCAAGTAAACAAAATGAACTCAAATATTTGCCGCTCGGTAGCTACGAATTTCAAGCGACAACAAACTGTTTGCCAGAATAAACACGAAATGCTTCTGAAACTCAGGAATCTGAACTTAACCAACATCCGAGCAAACTTTGTAGGAACACCCAAGAGACAAGATTATGCTGTCTCAAACTATTATTTTTGTCTAGTCTCCAGTGTAAATCTTGGTACATTCTGCAACTAGGAGCAACTTAATTAAGCAAGCACCATCGAATACATAACAAACTTCGCAAATCGACCGCAGTATTAACGCATATTGTACATTCGTACATCACATCATCACCTGTAGATAGCCTCATTACGCTAAGACACTTGTTTAAGCTGTGCCATAAACACGAGTATTCAGACGAACGCCGCGTGGCGCTCAGGCGAGCTGCAGCGCGGTACCGAGCGCGGCGCGGAGGCTGTCGATCTCGTCCCCTGGGCAGCACGGCCGTGACGAGGCGGCCACGGCCGTCGGCGTCGGGCTGCACCAGCACGGCGCCCTCCTCGCCGACGCCGTCCATGCCGTACTCCACGTGGACCGGACGCAGCCCCTTGATCTCCAGCGCGTACACGTCCACCTGCTCCATGTCCACCAGCGTCAGGTTGGCGCCGCCGTACACGAGGACGTCCCCTGGAACGCCGCCACCGCGCCGGTCTCGTCGACCACGCTCTTGGCCAGCAGCGCCGCCAGCTCCGCGACGTCCGTCTTCGCCGGCGACGACCCCGCCGACGCCACGTACCCGACCGTCATCTCGTTGGCCAGGGACTTGCCGCTCCGCGCGGCCGCGTCGGTCCTCACCACGGTCACCGTGTCCACGCCGCCGCCCCCTGATCTTCGCCACCGTCTGCCACGCCAGCGCGGACACGAGCTCGAAGGTGCCAGCACCGGCCACGCCGTGGCGACCGCTCTGCTGCTGGAGCTTCTTGAGAACTGCGTCGCTGACGTGGAAGGAGTAGCACGCCATGTCGCGGCCCGAGGGGACCAGCCAGTGGTCCTCGATTGGGCCGACCTGCTTGACGGACCGCGGCGGCGCCGCGGGGACTGGTCCTCCAGCGGCTTGTTCAGCGGGGTCAGGACGGTGGCTTCCGGCTTCTTGCCGCTCAGGATCTGCGCCCACTTGTTGAAGCAGGTGACGGCCGACGGCACGTCGCCGATGAGGTGCGCCCAGCTGAACCCCAGAGACAGCCCGCCGCATTTGAAGTTCGTGATCTGCGAGCAGAGCAATGATTGTTACTGCACCTTTTTTTTTTTTTTACAATAAAACTGGCCATTGGTGAGCCCAGCTGAAATGGCTGTGCCTGGCAAGGTCTGATGTTTTGCTTCAGCAAAGTTGGACAAGGTGCAGTTAAGACCGCTGATCTATTGGACAAGGGAAAGGTGAACCTTAATGATTTATTAATTTGGAGGAGTACTCCTGCTATTATATTTGGTTATCATTACAAAGATCATTTTATCTTAAGTCATTAGGTACGTTCACAGTTCGCCTATGATAGTTTCTTATGACAGTCAGGGCGGAGCCAGGATTCAACCATAGAGGGGGCTATAGTGTTTGCGAAGATTTAGGATTCAAATATTAGAGTGCCAAGGTATATCCGCAATATATATATATTTTTAAGCCTCATAGCCAACAATCTTTAATAAAGGAAGTTAAATATAGTCATGTCCAATGCAAACAGTTTGAGTGAAAAAAATGACAACAAGTAATAATAAAAGCAAATGAGCTACATATCCATTTCAGAGAGTACGTTTATCCAACAAAGAAAAAAATTCTAAGATATATAATATAATTCTACTTGCAACTACATATCCCTTAGTAGATTCATATCATTTGTGCAATATATCCCAAAGACCGTGGGTGTGGTATTTTGGCAAGCAAAGCAATTTGAAGTGCATGAATGGGAAGGCGTGCATATGGACATGGGAGATAAAAAGGCAAACACGCTTACATGCCAAAGTCACTCACGCACATAATATATTTGATGGGCAAATTAAACTTAAACGCATGCACTAATTATTTAACACTATTAGGTGCTAAACATAAGACTATATATGGCAATACACACAGGACGTTGGGGGTGCCTGGCCCCTCCAGCCCCTGGCCCCTCCCTCCGCCACTGGACAGTATCTGGCTCAATTAGCTGGTCCTTCAAGAACACAGGCTTATTTCCACCAAGAACGAATGATGCATGAAACCACCGTGACATGCTTCAAGTTTCATCTCATTTGCCACCTGATTCCCGTGAGCCACCGCCTCCCCTGAACCGGAACCAAGTAACAGCGGCCGCTTCAACTTTCAACTACACCGGCGACAGATGAATGAATGATACGGAGTACGTCGTGCCGTCCACCCTCCACCGCCCCCGGCGCAGCAATTACTGTACTCGTTCGACACCGATCGGACAATCTCACGACGAACCCGTCGCATCTTTCATGAGACGGCCTATATGGATACAGTAGTACCACTCGATTTTATTTTATTTTATTAGCTATAATTGAGCAGATTCAGAGAGCAGTCTAGCCTGAATTAGTGGTCACAGCCGAGCCATCAGATGGTTGCAGTCGGTGACCAGCTCTAGGTGGCCACTAGACAGTAGTATAAATGTCTGATGCATGGCTACGGCCCGCACACAATTAAAGGCTTGCTCAACTACACTCCCCGGAACCATACTGAAAGCTACAGCTGCATCTCCATCTCATTCTTACCAGAGGAACGCAGGCAACCAGCCAGCGATGGAAGAAAATCGACCACATCTCCAGCTCCGACAGCAGCCTCACTGATTGCTCAAATTTGGAACGTTTTCACTCTACTATGCTAGCTGAACTGATGTAATGGTGTTCAAGGTTTTTTTTTTACTACTACAGCGCGCGCTCACCTACTCCAAATTAAAACTACTACGGTTACGGTAAGATGAGATACTTAAGATGTGGAAGAGATCACTACGTACCTGGACGTAGAGCAGCGGCGAGAAGAAGAGCTCAGGTCCGAGCACCTTATCATAGCAGAGCTGCCTGAGCCTATCAGGCGCGTCATCACGGAGCCACTCGTCCATATCGCGGTCGCACTTGGCCTCGACGATGCGCACGCCGCAGTCGTTGCACTTGATGTACGGCCTGCGCGGCGGCGCGGCGGCGCCGTCCTCCTCCTCGGCGCGGCGGACGCGGCCGGCGACGGGGAAGTAGTCGTCGAGCCAGGGGAACATGGGGTCCTTGAGCACCTTGGTCGCCAGTCCCCGCGCCACGTCACCGGCAGGGTAGTAGTACACCCCGCGCAGGTAGTGGAGCTTGAAGGCAAGGTCCGCGTTCGACAGCGCGTAGTCCACCTCACCTGTTACCGAGCTCGGCACCACCGTGGAGAGACGGTGGCCGTGCACTGAACCCGGTAACACCTCCTCCTGCTCCTGCTCGAACACCATGGCTGCTGCACTGCGTTTGCTTTGAATGTGCTTGTGGTAATGCCTGCCCCTCGGCGGACGCTCGCTTGCGGATATATAGCGAGCAAGGGCCTCTCGCAAACACTGTGGGGCAGGCCTGTGGGTGGGTAATGGTGGTGGCTGGCGGTCATGAGAGCTGAACAGATGAGGGAGAGGTGGCGGTTTTAAATTCGGGAAGGAGATGGTTGGGAGCTCGATCAACCCAACGGCGCCGATGGGTGACGGGATGACATGACACGCCGGGAACCCGATGGGTGACGGCAAAAGTAGCACGGTTGGACGGTTGAGCGCCAGGCAGTGCTCCGTCGTCGCCCGTACCCGAAAGCAGCCGCGAACAACTGCGTGCGCTCACTCTTCAGTCACTCGCCGCGCACATGCATGCTTTGACACTGTTGCCGGCCGATACGAAAGATAACAGCTCAGTTTGTATCGTGACAACGTTACGCCGCTTGCGCTGTAGTCCGGGCCCGATTGGTGAGGCGCGGCTCGGCGAAAAGAACGGCTGGCCAGCAAGCCCAGCGCGGCATATGGTTGGCGATGGCGAGAAGGATCTGTAGTAGTGGCCCAGCACTATTACTGTGCGGGTGCAATTCAAGCTAGACCATGAACAATTGGGCAGAGGTCGCTCTTAATTAATGCAGTACGTACGTATGTGGGTGAACAACGAGGCCGGGGAAGTTTTGTGCATCTATCATAGATCGTGTTTCATTACGGGAGGTTTGTGCATCCATCACAGCCATCCTGTGCTTTTAAGTCTCCTTGTTATCTTTGTGGTTTGAATTATGTTAGGTCCAGTGTCATGTCAGTGTAGGGTTGATGGATGGCTAGGAGCAGGCGGATTTGTGACGTTTAGACCACCAATTGTTGCTCGCTCCATTAGCGAGTAATCAGTTAGGTTAATAAACCTCCATATAGCCTAGGCTGTGTGGGGTGGGGTGTCTCGTCGACGACTAGGTTGGTAAACTCAGATGCTTTGCTTACCTTTCTTATTATTAATCAAAGCCGGCTTGTCAAATCTTTAAAAAAAACACACAACCAAAGCTCGATTTACATGCAAACTGACCATCAGCGATATCATCCAGTAATAGACGCACACAACTCGATTAGGAGTAATTAACCCCACAACTACTCATGTTTAATTAGAACTGTCACTATCTCACTGATACACTAGACAACAGTACATGTACATTGTAGCGTGCTATTGTTCATGCAGTTTGCAGTTTCCTTTTGTCTTTTGGGCTGCAAATAGCGTGGCAGCTGCCATGTGCCCGTGCCTGCTGCTAACTAGTGACTGGTAATCCACAGGCCACAGCGCCGGTCTAGTTTGTTGGCCGCCATCTCCCCAGATAGATAGATAGATGTGCTACGGCCCGCCGCGACAAAAATATTCATGCGAGGCTCGATCGGATCTAGTAAGCAGAGTTCGATTCGGCAGCGCCGACCGGCCCCCGCCCGCAGTGCGCCGCGCTGGACCATAATTAGGCCACAAAAAACGGGTGCGCTAGCTGCGTGGGGCTGGTGTGGTACGTATACATACTGTGCAAGAGTCTCGATAATTAAGGCTGTGCGTGTGCCTGCCATAACAAGGTACGTACACTGTGCTAGTATTCTTTGCTTCAGCAAAGGCAGACACTGTTTAGTAGTACTGCTGCTGATTTGATCTAGTATTGGCATGTGTCCTGACTCCTGAATACTAAGAGTGTAGTGCCAGGTTTACGGGCAGTTGAGCTGCTGTTATGTTGTGATCATACCTAATAAGTAAGCCAGGGCTGATAAGTTTAGGCGAACAAGATGGAAGGACTTTCTCAACGTCAGCTGTAGTACATTGTACATACGCGACGAGATCACTTTTTGGCTGCGTACGTATTTTCGAAGGACGATCGAGTTTGGCTTGATCATGCAATGGAACTTGTCTGCTGTATACGTATACAACAGTATGTTTACGGTTGTCTGTGGTGTATGGAACGGCGCCCTGGCAGCGGCAGGGTCCGCCAAATGCTGATGCATGATGCATGCCAGTCGATCGACGGGAACAGAACAGGAACAGGCCCTGCTGCCTCTTGAATGTGGAGCAGGAGGCGCATGCATGATGAACCACGCCAACGCCCACGCGCACACAGACGGCACGAAAGGAAGGACAGGACGAACGGGGGTTGGAAGTCACAACTGCTAGCGCTGATCAGATCATCAAACTGTACCTACGTACGCACGTCTTTACACATACTCAAGACCATCAAACGGATCGACGGCCCGTGACAGGGATCGCTGACCGGCCGCCGGATTCAGTTAGCAGGTGACGATTGGTTTATTGGTTGTAGCTCTCGCTCGCTCGCGACGTTACAAGGGTCTTTTCCCGCATGCCATCGCCGTTGTCGGCTGCGGCCACAGCTTGCAGATAGCGATGCTACACGCCAGATTTAAAATGACCGAAAAAATATTATAGTAGGCCGTCAACCCGATCCGTCTGGGCTTGGCAAACAATAACCTACAAAGTGAGCGCCCTGTTTTTTTTTTCATATGCCAATCCTGATGATGAATCTCTTTTTTGTCGCCAACACCAATCCTGAATCTCCAACGGCCAATGTTTGGGAGAGTGCGCAGTTAGCGAGGCGGCCGTTGAGGATCGGATATCAACCACTTGCGTGCGCGCCACAAATTCAATCGTAGACCGCACCGGTCCTGCGTTTCATGGGAAAACAAGTCTAGCATTGCGGATCACACTGATCTCGGTGGACAGCAAGTTCTTAAACTATAAACGGAGTAGAAATTTGTGAATTCTGAAACCGTTTATAGTAGAGAATACGACAGAATTATAACACAACCAATAACGGGGTGTAGCTCATATGGTAGAGCGCTCGCTTCGCATGCGAGAGGCACGGGGTTCGATTCCCCGCACCTCCACTTTTTGTCTGGTTTTACTGGATTTTCCGCTCTGTTTTGGCTCTGGATTTCCGGGTGTGGGGAAGGAACGACTGGTATGGTGTTTGACGTTTGGTGTCTGGCTTACCGTAGCGTTTTTTTATTTCTTTTACATACATCATGCCCTGTGTGGCTGTGTAGCACTGCTACTCTCTGAGTGCATCTGCTTTAGCCTCCAAGCTAGTTTTATTGATATGTAGCCCCCACTGGCTCGAGTGCACGCTAGGCAGCTCGACCAACCTCAGTCTCATTCTTTGGCGTGTTTAGGCTGATGCGTGAGCTCTCCTTTATCGACGGCAATTCAGCGGCGCCGGCCCCAGATGCAGCGGTCACAGCCTATGTTGACATGTACGGGCTCAACCTCCTAGAGCAGGCAGTCAAGGTCATTCAAAAGGCAGCACGTCTGGACAATCAGGAGCTAGGTTGCTTGTAGCCGTGGCGGATGAGTCAGAAGGTGTAGAGATGGAGGCCACTTAGTTTGCAATTGCAGCCGTAGATAGAGCAGTAGTAACCCTCCGGCTTTTAGGTTGTTTTTCATTGTCATTAATGTAGTTAGTAATTACTACCTCCGGTCGGTTTTGTTAGGCGTTCTCACGTTTTAGAGTTTAGGCAGCTATATTAGGCGTGGCAGCAAGTACGAGGTCAAATGTTTAAATGGCCTTGTATGGTGTTGGGTGAGAATTCGAATCATTTGCATGCAGGGACAATACGAGCGCGCGTTGGGTGGCAGAAGACTATCGATTTAGGTTCGGCTGCATGGCACAGCTTGCATGCATTTAATGACCATATATTTTTCTGTGCTACATGTATTGAGCCAAGAGCTGGCATGCGTGGTTACTACTCTTCTTGGTATCTGAAATTTTGCTGATACGCCTAACAAAACCGACCGGAAGGAGCAGCTTTGTAGCTAAGCCACCAAGTCAGCCTAGGCTGGGTTTAGGGAAGGGCGTTGCTCGCGCTGTCAATGTTGTATGCTACTCCTTATTATAACCAAAAGCCGGCCGGCCGGATCTTTAAAAAAAATAAAAAAAAATCGAATACACAAAAATCGAATACACTAAAGCTCGCGCTGCCAATATTTACTGCTCCTGAGAAGTTCTGTTCTAGACCTGCTGTAGAAAGTTAAGAGATCTATATCTATATATATCCTGTGAGCTATTCTAATTTGGCATCAAAACTGTCTTTCCTTTCTCCTAGAGCAGATATCTTCAGTCCTAGTGCACAACCAATGGAATCAGTTAGAACATTCAGGGATAGAAGATATTCAGACCACCCAACTACCCCAGAGGCCAGAGCAAGTGAGCAACTTCTAGGAATCGCTGTACAAAGGCTGCCCCAGGGCAGGATGGGAGAGCAAAATGCAACGATTCTTTGGTTTGCATGAGGATAAAAAGATAAGCGACCTAACAATCTCGAGGCAGCATTGTACTTGTGCTGCTTCATCTATCTCATCTCCTTCCTTGAGGCAACAGCCTTATTCCTTTCTGTAGTTTAGCACCATGGACAGAGACAGAAAAGGAATGAGAAAACGAGAGAAAAATGGAGCGGCAAAGGCCCAGCCAAGACAGCCAGCAAGAGTCCTCATGAACCTCCAAGAAGAGCCTTCAGTAACTTCTTCAGCGTATCCACAATGCTCGAAAACGAAGGCCGCTGCCTTGGATCACTGAACAATATTGAAAGCAAAGACAGCATCAGTGATAAAGTTCTTTTCCCTGAAAAGAGCATACTGTCGTGCACAAATTTGGTTTATTTTGATTATAAAAACTTCTGGCTGTTGGAATTTGAAAGGCTTACTCATCCCAGCAGGATTCAACAAGAGCAGCAAGTTCAGGATTGGTATCTTTCGGAATTGGAAGCCTTCTGTTCTGAAATGCTACAGCTCCTACTACCTGCAGATGTGACCTTACCAAATCAGAAACGACCACTAATTTCCACATCAGCAGGACATCGGGACTAAGAGAAGGAAGGTTACCTGCGCAGGGCCTAGGCCACTCCATGGTTGCTGCATTGTCAGGAGCTCCCACAAGATCACGCCGAAGCTGTAAACATCACACTTCTCGTTGGATGGCTCGCCACGGAGAAATTCAGGTGCCATCCATTCAGGCTGCAGCACATGAGTACTTGGGTGGTAAGAAAACAGTAAATTCAGTGCCAGATTGCTGTTTGGGCAAAAAAATATGAAACTTACTGTTCCAGCAACTGATTTGGATGATATGAAGGTGTTTGCCTTAAATCTGGACAAGCCAAAGTCACCTACCTGAAGTCATATCATCAAGGAAAGTAAAGAAACAAAAGTAGAACAGTGGATCTGCACCATGCTATGCTATCTGGGATGTGGACTAACCTTCACAGACCAGTTCCGGTCAACCAGCATGTTTGGTGTGTTGAGATCCCAATGCACAATAGGAGGATTCAGGCAGTGGAGATAGTTGATGCCTTTTGCCTGCATTGTACATACAGCAGGTAGAGATATCAGTGACATTTCAGGAGTTTCTCACATGTGGAACACAATGTGATGCATACAACGTCTAGTGCCATGCGCAAACGACGTTTTAGATCCAGCATTTCTCCATTAGCTGCCTTGTTGATGAGGCGGAAGAGGCTCCCTCTGTTTACACCAGCAGAGTTCTTATTTTCTCAATGATATCCAAATATCAGTAAAAGTCCAACAGCCGAAGTTAACGAGAACTTTACCTGGGCAAATACTCTGTCACTATTGACAAGTGTGGGCATTTTGTCACCGCACCCATGAACAATACCACATTTCGGATGGCGGACTCGTTTCATAATAGCAATCTGGAAACCATGTGCATATGGCCAGGTTAAGATTGCTAGTTAGGCATGATAACTAAAAACTAGGGTGGTAAAGTGACCTCTCTTAGGAATTCCTTCAGCTGAGCTTCACCAACATCCTGATCTGTAAGCACCTTTACTGCAACATCCTGCAGACATCAATCTACAATCTTTAATTTATGGTCTCCAAAGGGCACTTAACTCACCGCAAAAGTAAATAAAAATAACGAGTTTCAGAATGCAAGTTTGAGGTGCTTACTGAACCATGCCAGTCTGCACGATAAACCGTGCCAAAAGAACCTGCATTGTACCCCCAACAATGATCAGATTCAAAACACACAGTGAATTAGTAGAAATCCTGGAGGCAAAGGAGTACCGGCGCCTACGCGCTCCTTGAGATCGAGCTCCTCCCATGATATCTCCAGCCAATCTACAGCAAAAGGTGGCTCAATGCTCAAGGGTTTTGGAACATTAGCACCAGGGGCGTTCTCCTTGTTGCCATTCTGAGCACCGATGTCCATTGTGTTCAATTGCGTCGACACTTGTAACGTTGATACGCCAATACAGTTTCCATTCTGCATGATCTGCCCAGACTTTGGCAGCAGGCCTTCGTTGCTGGCTACCTGAACAGAGTTGTTCTCCACAGCGCAGCACCTAGCAACTACAAGTAGCACAGTACTGAGCTATTTTGGGCAACAGTACAGTTGAATTACCTAGATATGGTGAGTTGTGCAACAGTAGGTAGCATACCTGAATACTGGGAATTTGATAACACCATATTGCGACGTTCATTGGTTATTGCTTGATTCCAGGCTGCAACAGGTGTTGTGTAGTTCCCTGAGCCCACTGCACACGAAGTCTTGAAAGGTGAAGGCACGGTGGACAGCAGCTGGCCGTTGATGGATGAATCCGGGCTGCTGATGCTCCCCGGCTCAACTACAAGGTCCACAACGTATTCCCTGAAACCACAAGCAGAATTACTAGATAGTTTGAGCCGATGCATAACAAAAAAGTGCGGCAACTCCAAATATCAGTGTGCATCGGCATTGTATGAAGGCATCCAAATTCTCAAACTTCACAAGAAGAGAAGAGAAGGTACAAAAGAGCAAGCTGTCTAAAGCTCTGCTATTCTATCTGCAGAAGGCAGGAAAAGGAACAGGAACAAGCACAGACCTTACATATCTCCTCTCACTGTCGATTTTGACAAGGCAAGATGATCGGTGAGGCGCCGAGCAGTACTTGCAACCTTGCGCGATCCGGCATGGTAGGCCGATGAAGTCAGCGAGTACCTGAATGTTTTCCGATAATATAAAGATGGCGCTCATGCCTAAAACGTACTGTAATATAAGTTGCATTGCACCATGACCGGTGTTGGGTCTCTGACCATGGTAACTAGTACTACCTTGTAAAGAATGGCACGGTGCCGGCAGAAGCCTATGGACAGACTGCCGATGGGGACGACGACGCACTTCTGCCTCTTTTTCAGCTTCTTGCTCACCGCCTTCCACCGCAGGTACAGGTCCCCGTCCTCCGATCGCAACGCACCTCTACACAAGGAAAAAGGAGAGAAAACAACAACAACAAAGAGAGACCGTCACATGCATGAAGGTGGTGCACTCAAACCAACAGTCAAACGACTGTTGAGTTCACGTGTTCGTCGGTGACATGCATGACCACCGGGTTCACGGAACATCTTGCGACTGCAAAGCCTAGCCTACCAGCAGCATCCTAGCGATTGGTGTAGCACATGGACTGGTGGATGCGCACGAGACCGGCATGTACGCCGGCGGTGCTGATATTTACCAGCACAGCAGCTTTTCTGAAGCGAAGCAAAGGATCGGACACACGGGCGACACGCCCATGCCCACGCAGGCAGGGCAGCGCGGGTGTGTGTGTGTGTGCTCACCCCATGTGGTCGGAGACAAGGACGGCGAGGCTGCGGGCGAGGTCGAGCGTGACGCCGAGCGCGCGGACGAGGTCGAGGGCGCGGCGCTCGAGGTCGAGGAGCACCGAGTCGGCGCCCTTGTCGACGAGCACCACCTCCAGCGAGGACTCGGTGGCGTCCACCGCTCGCAGCGCCGCCAGCGACGGCAGCCGGCGGCCCTCCTCGGCGACGTTGCACATGGCCCATAGGTGCGGGTCGATGCCCATGATGTTGTAGAACCCGTGCACGATCTTGTCGCCCCACGACAGGCACCCGTTCACCTGCGCACCACACACAAACAGATCGCCATTGCTGTCTGTCAGCTTCTTATTCCTAGCTTGCTTCTCAGGTCTTACGAGCTCCTTAATTACAATGCTTGCTAGTCGTAGCAATCAATAAATAAGCACAGTTGCACGCGCTAGATCGTCACTGCTCATCACTGTTCACTAGGACTAAGCTCAAGGTTGCACGGCTCATCAGCTTTTGCATCAACTTGCAGTTGCAATAATAAATTAGAGCGTATCGAATATATATAAACTGTTCGACGGAGGAGAGGAGTCTCTGTATCATTTCATTTGCAATCAGTAATGCCCTTATTCTTTGATTATGCGCGTGAATATTATACCAGCTTTAAGCGACGACATTATTGACCAGCATTGAGATATGGCCACTAAGTAGTCACCACCACTCCTAAACCACTTATAGTATGCAAGGAACGAACTAATTCACCAACTTTCAGTTAAACACAAAATTTTCTCTTTCCCAATTAACCTTTTTTCTAGCATATTAAGAAGCAAGCGAAAAAAAAACTAATGATTAATGAAAACCACTACCCAGAAATGATTCGGTCACAAAAGAAACCAAACAAATTTGAAATCTTGTTGTGTCATAGTAGTAGAGGCAAAAAGAGTTGAAAAGCGTGTGCAAGAGTTTGTGCTTCTCTCTATACAAGCATTGCACCATCATATTCATATGCATATGCCCGTGTGTGTTCTACCATGTCCGTGCGATCCATTCGTGTGTAAGTATGCACGTACCCAGAGCCGGTAGGAGATGGCCTCCGGATCATCCACGGCGTCGCCAGCAGCGTGGTGGTCGGCGACGACTCCGGAGCCGCAGCCGAAGAGGAGCTCGGGCGCGGGAGGCGTGCCGGCGAGGAAGGCCTGCGAGGTGAGGCGGATGGCGAGGGAGAGCTGGAGGTAGTACCCCTCCCTGGCGCGACGGACCCATGTGTCCTGCTCCCCGCGCCGGCGGCTTCGGCGGCGGTCAGCAGCTGGGATGACGAGCCCGGCGCCGTGGCGATGGACGAGGCGGTGGTGGTGGCCGCGTCGGAGGTGGCGGTGAAGGCGCTCCCGCCGCTCCACTCGGACGACGCCGGGGCCGGCGCGGAAGCGTCGACGACGGAGACGGCGGACGGCTGGTGGTGGAGCAGCGCGTAGTCCGCGAGGAGCGGCAGCCGCGTCTCGTCAGCGTCGAGGTGGCCGAATGCGGTGGCGGCCGCCGGAGGTGGCGGGGGGTAGCGTCGGGTTAAGGGCTCGGCGGCGGTGCGGCATGGCGGGCGGAGACCTTATGCATGGAGCGTGACGGCGGCGGTTGCCCTGGCTGGTGGTTGCTTTGCTTGCGCCAAGCGGGGATTGGAGAATGGAGAGGAAGGAGAGATGTGAGCTGGTGCTGGTGCTGGGAGCTGGGTGTGTGAAAGGAGTTGAAAAACTTGCAGCTAGAGCAGGGGTTGCAACTTGCAGGTAGGTCCAGTTTTCTGTTGAGTTTTTCTTTTATTATTATGTCTATATCCTACTAGTATCATCATCTTCTTTCCTTATAAACTACCACTGTTTTTTTTAAAAAAAACTATACTTTAAATAGCGTATAGGAGTAGCACGGTAGGTCCATAACCGTATACTCCCTAGTCCCGTTGAGTTTGTCACCTTGGATTCCGTATCTTTCATAAATATAATTTTTTTAAATATAATTTATTTTATTAATAAAGATACTTAAATATTGATTAATTTATTTTATTATTTACATAAATATTTTGAATAAAACGGATGGTCAAGTCAAAAAAAAAAACGTCAAACTCTATGGGATAGAGGGAGTATATACCCACCTAGTCTCAAAAAGTCAAAACATTTTCCAATTTATAACTAGGACATAAAAAAAATTAAAATATCTTATAATTTAGAATGGAGGGACAAAAAAAAAAAAAAAAATGAATACTACTACTATAATTTTGCTAAATTAGAGATATGTCATCCTATATGCCATTGATTTCCCACATGACATATCTCCAACTTTGATTTAGTATAGTTTTATTATTATGACATAATCTCCAACTTTCATGGCAGCTTCTAGAGAAGAGGTCAACCAAGATTAGAAGGTGGACTTGAGGGGTTGATTTATGCATGGGCTTTGCAAGAAGCCTAAGGTTTTGATGGCAATTCTTGAATGTCAAAATTTTAAGAATAAAGCCAGTAGGTGATATTTTCATTGATAGCAAGGCCTATATTAATTTTAAGATCTACAAACACAACGGGTTAGGTATAACTGTACGTGTAACTGCATTTTGTTCCTAGTGCACGTTGGCATGTATATGAGCATATGTAATTGTTTTGGAAAGAAGAAAAGGGCAACCATCATAATAATAAGGGCCTATTTTGATTTGACCAAATTGTTATAATATGCATTGTGCAAAAGAATTTTTATAATTGCAAGAGAAGCATTTTGATTAGACAATAATAAAGGTGTTTCGATCCATGGATTGCTATTGTGGTTTATTCTCAACTAAAGAAAGAAATGCCAATAATTTTTTAAAAAAACTAGGATTAATATAATGTAGTATTTGATTAGAATACTCTATCGTCCTATTTGTCGGATCACAATTAGATTATCTTAGTAATCATCACAATAAATTCAAACAAAGACTAGCCAAGTTGCCAAGTAGAGTAGCATCTGCTAACCAAAGTAGTCATGCACGAAAGCACACTCAACCCAATTACCCAAATCGGCAACTCCACGAGGGCACGCAAGCAAAAGCAGCCGCCGCCGCCTACTTGTTTTTTGGAGGGGAACAAACAGCCGCGTACTAGTGTGGGGGGCACGGGCAAGCCGCGAGACGACGGGGAAAGGCTCTCCTCCCGCGGCATCCCCGTGCACGTGCGCTGGAGCCTGTGCGGAGCCGCCGCGTGTGCCCAGGCGGGACACCCGTCGCGCGCGGGGCGGTCGAGTCATCTCATGGAGTCGCGTGGGACGCTGTGCCGTGCCGGGCCCCGTGATCCGCCTCCGCCCGCCCACACCCGCCGTCCGCGCCGTCTTTTGGCTTGCCAGGCTGGCGGTGCGCCCACACCGTGCCCGCGCCCGCCCGCGCGGCGGTCCATTCCATCCACGGACAGGACGGAGGCAAAGCCGGCCGGACGCTTTGCTGCGTCCTCTCTCCCGGAACGGGAAACGAAGACCGCGGCCCGCGCAGCCCCCAGGACGGACGGCACATGCACGCGTTGTGCTCGACAGGTGAAATCTAGGTGGAGGATGGGGACCGCTGCATCAAGTTGCGGGCAGCGGGCGTACGTGTCTCTCGGCAACATGGAAATACGTGAGCCTTGAGCGGGTGAAGGAACCTAACGTTTCTATGATCACCACTTACTACTTCGAGAGGAAAAGAAAATTCAAACAGCGTTAAAATGATCGCGAGAAGCACGTGAGCCTTTTTTTCCCCCTTTATTAAAAACAGTACCGAAGGAAGATCCATGTAAGATGCTCAAGTCTCGCTTACTCCCTTCATCCCAAAATAAATATCATTCTAGCTTCAAAAAAAAATCATTTTGATTAAATATGTATTAAAAAGTATGAACATTTATACTATACAATTAGTATCATTAGAAACATATTTGTATTTAGTTTTTTAACAAATTTATTTAAAGATATAAATGTTGCACGTATTTTATAAAAATTAAGATAAAGTTGCAAAACGACCGAAAAACTCAAAAACTCAAATTTTGGGACGAAAGTAAATATGCAAAATGTCATCTTATCTGCAAGTTTTTTTTTTTTTTCTTTCACTAATAAGTTGTCTTCCCGTGATTGTTTGATGCAGAATCTTTTATCTGCAATAAAACGGACGGGTGTTCCTCATGACCAGACGATGTTTTTGTAGTAGCTTCATATGGACGGTGTGCGCTGCTGCAAATAGCGACACTTCTAGGGTGCTAAATGCTGTTGGTTATGGGATAAACACTGTAGTCGGCAATCACTAGTGACTTGCTTGAAAACGATGGGCGTCATATAAAGTTTTTCTGAACCAACAAACTAGTCATGACGACCAAGCGATGTTAACAACCATTATATTTCTCAAAAACTAGCAACAGTTTATATTTTGCAGAGCCTCACGCCCTCACCAATCAGCAAGAGCATCCGAGTTTGCTTCTGGTGACCACGCAACAAACCACACAAAACTATATAATAATATCGCAACTTGACTGCTAGTGGCAGCCATTAGCAACCCAATTCTTAATCATGCAGCTGGTGGTGGCCATCAAGATAAACAGGCACCTCAGTGGAGCTAGGCATGTGATGCAAGGTGGTTGCATTGGACTTGGACCGAGTCAACGTTTTTGGAACATGCACACAAATAGAAAGCAAGGACAAGTCTATTTTTGGCTGGCCTCTTATCTAGCTGACCATCCCCTAGGACTAGGAGGCTAGGAATATATCTGACCAATTTAATTTCCAGTGTTTGTTTGCTTTGCTTGGAAGCCAAAACCCACGGCAAACCTTGAGTTTTATCTATCTCTGCTTGGGAGCACAAGCAAAGGCTGCAAAATGGGGTTGCAACCTTATCACTTTTGTTGGGAAATCATATCTCAGTTACTATGATTATAAAGGTCATCTGCTTTTGGAATCACGAGCAATGATTTTTCCCCATCATTGTGCAATGTCGTTGATAGCTTTTTGTAATTAAACCAGCAGACAATATATACTGCAAGTTAATTACAATATTTTTCATACTTTGTGTAATGATCTCGTTTTTATAAATTAAATATAGCTTGTTTAGATGAGGGCAATGGCAAGTTTGTTGCTCCTGCGAACTTCCCCGGCCGGGCAATCATTCAAGGTACAGAAGTTTGCAAATTTTCGTTCGGGTAAGTCAATAATTGGTCCCTCTCTAGAAACTTCAACAAATTTTACATTTCTAAAACATATAGACAGATTCTTGAGTTCCAAATGGTAATACGCATATAGAAAACTGTGAATATTAAATAAAATGTTAGGGGTGGGTGGTGCTGGGCGCCTTCTCTCCAATATATTTGTGCATTTTTCTCGTCCGTCCACACCAGTTATGCCTACACCAGAACCGTTTTATAATACTGCTGGGAAGTGGCATCGAACTACTTGTTGCAAGCTGTATGGGGATACCACTGCCACTGATTGGTTATGCAAACTAATGCTGATTTGCAAACAAAGGTCGATCAGCTCACCTACTTTTATTTGCTCATTAATCTGTTCTCTATTCGACCAAACTAATACTGCCAGAGCTTTTTATGCGTTGATTATTCCCACAAACACTAAATTGGAGTTCTAAAAGTGTTCAGATACAAATCCATTGGTTAGCAAGCATCAGTTCGACATCGAAATCCGATGAGCAAATAAACCTGACATCATCAATCCTTCTCCCGGCAGATGTCTTACTGGTAGCTTTCCAAAAAGAAAAAAAGGAAGGAAAAAAAATATCATCATCAATCAGCAACATCTCTGTAGTCCGGCTGTGGTGTGAAATATGAACTCCCTGCTCGCCAACAAATACTAGCTCCCATTCAGACAGAGAGGACCCATGCATACAGCATTACCTAACTCATCTCCTACCGTGCCTGAAGAATCGTCATCATCTCCATTCCAATCTGCGCCATGGTCGTCATTTCGTTCTGATCATCATCGTACACGAAATTTCTGACAACGCAATCAGATTACCTTGTGAAGAAAAACCGATAGCAACCCAGGCAGACTCTCGTGAAAACTGCAAAGAATCAAAGAAAATGATCCAGTAGCTGGGCAAGGCATCATCGAGGTGTACCGATGTCGGCCATGCTCCACAACAGGTGCTTTTCAGATTTATTACGGTACTTCCCTATCTGGCTCCATCAACAAAAGGAATTAGCAGAAATGATCGAGCGAGGCCGCCGATTGGGAACCTGTTAGTCCGGACTGACCGCCGAACAAAGGCATTATCAGTTATCAAACGGTGCGTGCAACAACTCGCGAGGGGATCTTTTAGTTCTCCACGGGCGGTTCCACGGTCAACTTTTTTCGAATCTTCCCCACTTGACCACTTTTAATTCAAAATGTATACGACCACAGTCCCTTAATATAAATTGTTCAAATTTTTATGCTCTACATTTCATCTTTAGTGGTAATTAGCTGGTTTGGCTTCGTTTGGCCGCTAATGGTGAGATTAGAGGGGTGGGGACCTTTTAGTTCTCTAGGGGCCGACAGGGGTACACAGTCAACTTTTTGAATCTTCTCTTATTGACCGCTTATAATTTAAAATCTGTACGGATTTCCATAAGGTCCCTTAATATGATTTTTTTAAAATTTTTATGCTCTATATTCATCTTTAGGGGTAATTAGCTGGTTCAGATTCGTTTTCGCTAATGGCGTGATTAGAGGGGGGGGACCATTTAGTTCTCCACGGGCCGATAGGAGTCCATGATCAACTTTTTTGAATCTTCTCATGTTGTCCGCTTATAATTCAAAATCTGACGGATTTTGACCAAGGTCCCTTACTATGAATTGTTTAAATTTTTATGCTCTACATTTCATCTTTAGTGATGATTAGCTGGTTCGGCTTCATTTAGCCGCTAATGACAAAATTAGAGGGGAGAGGGACCTTTTAGTTCTCCACGGGCCGACAGGGCCCGCAGTCAACCTTTTTGAATCTTCTCCTATTGACCGCTTATAATTCAAAATCTATACGGATTTTGATCAAGGTGTTTTAATATGAATTGTTGAAATGGTTATTCTGTATGTTTCATTGTTAGTTGTGATTAGTTGGTTCGACCTCGTTTAGCCAAGATTAGAGGGGTGGGGACCTTTTTGTTCTCTACGGGCCGACAGGGGTCCACAGTTAATTTTTTGAATCTTTCCCCATTGACTGCTTATAATTTAAAATCTCACTAATTTAAACTTTACTAAAGCTACACACCAATCTGTCCCCCATATTCATTATCTACACTAAATGCACCCATGACTTTCAAATTAAGGGATAATATTTACTCTAATGTCTTCTCTCTCTTACTCACTCACATCCAACGGTCGGCGCGGATCAGTCCTGGGTGCCTCGTGCCCCCTAAAGAATTTATAATCCACGTGTGCCCCTCCCTCAACGGTCCCTCCCTCGATGGCCCACGGTATCGTTTATCCTCGGCAGCCAAGCAACCCTCACTCCCCGACATCCCTCTTGTGGCTAGCCCAAGCCGCCAAAGGTGAGCCCGATCCCATGTGTGACTCCTCATGATGGGAAAACAACCTTAATCAAGCCCCACGATCGTGGCGCCCTTGGTGGTCATGTGTGCCTCCTCCTCTGTGAACCGGAGTTGAGTCGAAAAAGCGTCCCTAATGAGGCATTATGTAGGAGAAGGGGAGATAATGTTCATCTCCACCCCCCCCCACCCCACCCCCCCGCGAGGTTGTGACCGCCCAGCGATGTGGCTTTCCCCGGCGACCGCAGGTTGTAGCCAAAGCCCCATGCCCTTTCGCCTCGCACCTAACGTCGCTGCCACCGGCCGAGGCGTCCCCCAAACACCGCCGCCAAGCACCCCTGGCGGCGCCCTCCTCTCCGCTGCCTCCTCTTCCTCCTCCTGTGGGGACTGCAGCGGTATACTGACGTGGACGTTAGCAACCTAGGCACACCTCTGGAGATCAGGCAACCGACAGGTGGAGATCAGGCTTCGGTTGAGCGCCTGCGTGGGGCAAGCATGTGCGTGCAGTTTGGTGAGCGATTTCAACCTTTTAATACTAACGTTGACCTCCAGTGCTCTCCCTATTCATCTCTTGCCTGGTGGATTCCTTTTAATCTAGTTTGGTTTAGTGGATAATTTTTTTGTCAGATACAATTAGTACACGAGTGTTTTTCTTTGTCATATGCAATAAGATTGAGGCTTTTGCTACATAGGTGCTCCATGCTTGTGATTGCAAGAGTTGAAACAGTCTCATAGGTTCTTGCTGAATCGAGCAATTTGAAAATGCTTATCCCAGATAACTGCATAGCTGAATTCACCGATTCTGTGCTTCTTTACACGGTGCGACCCCCCCTTCCCATGACTTGTTAAGAATTGAGAATTATATTGCATTGCTGTTTGGTCCACGGCCGCAGGCATGCAACTCGTGACGACCTTTTTCTTGGCACGCACATACAGTACACATATATACTGGGGTGCAGTGCAGCTCGATCTGTAAAGCGATGGAGACATGCATGGTCAGGTCAGATAAGAGTCGTCTCAAAACGGCAACAGACAGAGATGGGAGCACGGAGGGGAGCATGCCGTTGCCGGCGCGGCGGGCGGATGGCGGTGGCCTAGCTTGCAATGGGACCACCATTGGGCGGTGGCCTACGTTGAGAAGCCTGAGTACGGGAAAGCTCCCCATCTTTTTGTATGGCATTTTTCAAAGAATGACAACAGCTTTGCCATTGTCTTATTAAATTAATAGGGTTTTGTCTGGCCGACTTTACAAATTCATATTCCCTCCGTTCGAAAAACAATGCAATATAATTCTCAATTCTTAACAAGTCAAACAACTTCAATTTAACCAAATTGTATAAAAAAATATTTGTTATATTTAATAAATACTATTAGACTAATTATGAAATATGTTTTGTTAGTAAACCTTTTTAGTCACATAAATGCTAATATTATTATTTCTGTAAACTCACCAAACGTTAAAAAAAGATTTCCTTGCTAAATCAAGACTTTTATTTTTTAGGACGAAGGTCCAACACAGTGCACAGGGTCATGCACTATTACTAGCACATAATTTACTATAAAATCCGAGCACTTTGAAGCGAGCGGGAAATAGTGCGGTGTTTTGAGTATATATATTATTGGGCACCCATGAGTCCATGACCCATGTTGAGCACTTGGCACATGAGTACTTGTTCACATTCATGCATAATATATGCAGTCTTGGTTCCAATCCGACTCATTTTAGTTTTCACAAAGCATCAGGCTTTAGCTTGGCCTATCAGAGTAATCAGTTCATCAGCGCCTCTCCATGCTTTCCTGCTTCATGCATGCATGTGCACGAGTTGTTTATGCCTGAAAGATTGTTAAACCTAGATTCGGTGTGTCTCTTTTCGCTTTGTGCGCTAACCTAGCTAGAGTGTCTAAATGTCCCTAGCTTCGTATCTTTCTAATATAAGAGAACGGGCAAATCACAATTCGCAAGCAAAGCAGCAGGAGGCATTAGTATAAGCAATCTCATGTAAAGAATTGCTATTATATGTTGCCAGCAGCAAGCAAAGATTTGGAAGATCTAGCATGTCATTGGTCTTCAGTGTTCTACGAGTAGTACTGTGCCTCTATACCCTCCACAATGGAGGAGCGACTCCACGAAATTTTGTGGGTCCTGCTACAGTAAATAGAGCAGCACCGTAGCAAGCCACAGCGTGCAAATAGATAGAACTGGTGCTACATACTGTTAGAAGGGACCCACAAATGAATTAACTATCCATCTCCTTCTCCCCATCAGGTCGAGGTGGGTGGGGGAACAAAATATCGGCAAGAGTTGGAACGGAGCAACTAGTTGTGCCGCTCCGGTTTTCGGCACTACTTGAAGTTGGCATCTCTACCCGCAGTGTCGAAAGTGACTCTAAAACTTTCTCTTTCCTCTCTTGGCACCACTTTAAGCTCAACATTGTGGAGGGTCTATAGTCCACTAGCTCAAAGTTCGAGGCACATGCAGGTATCTTGTGTGTGGGTGGGGTCATGCACAATTGCTGAAATTAGATATTTGTCTCCGACAGCGGGACATTGTATATAGGGTACGGTGCACCAAGTGGTCGAGATGGGAGGCCTTTGGGCCAAATAGGCCGGGCTGCAGTGCGCAAAATCAAGTACCGCGGTCCGCTGGTGCATACATGTGTCAACGCGTATTTCCCATAGGAAGAAGTATATTTTTCCTCCCTCAATTTTCACGAAAGTCTATTCCTCGTCTTTCAACTTAAAAACCGGACAAACCATATCTCCTCATCTTTTCAATATGGCATTTCCCAAAGAATGAGGTAGTTTGCCATGGTTTTATTAAATTCATGAGGGTTTTGTCTGGCCGACTTTACATCTTCCTTTCCCTCCCCATAAAAACAATCCTTTATAAATCTCAATTCTTAAGAAGTGGTTTTCTTTCTCTCTCATTCACATGGGCAAAAAATATTTAGATAAATACTATTAGACTAATTAAAAATACCAATTTTCAACAAAACATTTACAGTGACATAAATTGCTAATATTATTATTTATCATGTTCATAACCAAACGTTGTTAAAGTAAATAAGATAAAGCTCAATTCTTTTTTTAGGACTTAGATGATTTTATTTATTTTAAGTCTATACTCATTAAGTGTATTAAAAGCATTAAATAATTTACTAAAAACTTATTAGGATATAAACTATAAAGAAAAATATGCATTGTTTTAGTATATATATTATTGGGCACCCATGAGTCCATGACCCATGTTGAGCACTTGGCACATGAGTACTTGTTCACATTCATGCATAATATATGCAGTCTTGGTTCCAATCCGACTCATTTTAGTTTTCACAAAGCATCAGGATCCGCCCTCATCCTATCAGAGTAATCAGTTCATCAGCAGGATTCCATGTTCCTGCTTCATGCATCATGTACACGAGTTGTTTATGCCTGAAAGATTGTTAAACCTAGATTCGGTTGTTGGTCTCTTTTCGCTTTGTGCGCTAACCTAGCTAGAGTGGCTTAAATGTCCCTAGCATCGTATCTTTCAAACATGCAAAGAACGGGCAAATCAAATTCGAGACCAAAGCAGCAGGAGGCATTAGTATACTCAATCTTGTAAAGAATTGCTATTATATGTTGCCAGCAGCAAGCAAAGATTTCAAGATCTAGCATGTCATTGGTCTTCAGTGTTCTACGTGAGCCTCTAGTACTATGACAACCTCTATTAGTCCTCTCCAGCTCAAAGTTCGAGAGCACATGCAGGTATCTTGTGTGTGGGTGGGGTCATGCACAATTGCTGTCTTAGATATTTGTCTCCGACATCGGGACATTGCATTTTAGGGTACGGTGGTGACCTAGTGGTCGAGATGGGGAGGCCTTTGGGCCAAGCTAGGCCGGTCGGCTGACTTTGCGCAAAATAGGGGGTGCGGAAGGCGGGTCCGCTGGTGCATACATGTGTCAACGCGTATTTCCCATAGGAAGAAGTATATTTTTCCTCCCGGCAATTTTCACGAAAGTCTAACTTTCGTTCTTTCAACTTAAAAAGGACAAACCATATCTTCATCTTTTCAATGTGTGCATTTCCCATAGGGAGGTAGTTTGCCTGTTTCAGCCCAGATTCATGCCAGTTGCATGAAATTAGACAACATCTACTATTGATCCTTGAAAATAAAAGTGTTTTCCCCTAAAAAAAAATGGATATACAAATTGCTATTAAAAATACCAATTTTCAACAAAACATGAATACTTAAAATTATTGCGATAGACGTTATAGATGAAGTACTAGGTTAAAGTATTTAAGAGTTGTGCTATTCTTTTACAAATTAAATAGATGTAAAATTTATTTTAAGTCTAAACTCATTATGTGTAAAGCATTAAATATTTACTAACTTTAAAATTAGGATATAAACTATAAAGAATTCTATGCATTGTTAGATGTAGTACTGAAAAATGTAACAACCAGGTATTCAAATTAGTTACGTTCATTTACTTGCTGCATGCGAGCAAGGTTAATAGAATTGATTGACACAATTAGAATAAAGAATTATCATATTTTATCATAATTATAATATTTTGAGGTGAACGCCATATAAGCAAAAAAAAAAAAAAAAAAATTGTGTTGAAGCTGATTTTAGCCTTCACACGGTGCCATGCATGCATTTTGTCTACTAAAACTAGCATGCATTCTATCAGTTTAATTAGCACGCTGCAACTATGATTTACAAAAATGATTTTGTTACTATAATTAGCACGATAGTTTTATACTATAATTTTTATCTATAAATATTTATGAGAATTTAAGCTATGAGTATTTACGAGAATTTTATACTATAGATATCTCCTATGAATACTATGAAATTTAATAGAACATGCATGTGTGTGCAGGTTAGTAGCAAAGTAAATAACAACTTAGTTATGTTTTAATTAAATAAAAGTAAAAAGAAAGGAAAGGAAAAAAAGGAATGAGAAAAAGAATTGAGTACCTAGATATTACATTTTCGAGTTGGAGTATCTATTTGGTACCCACAGAATAGTTTGAGTTTTCGACATTACGTTTTTAAGTTGAGTACCTATCCGGTACCACTAAATAGTTTGAGTACTGACCATTACGTTTTTAAGTTGAGTACCTATCTGGTACCTACTTGAATAGTTTAGGTACACAGGGTGCATTTTACTCTAAATAAAATATTTTCTATTAGAAGTGTATATGTCAAAAGTTTATACATAAATTTTCTGATACTTATTGTGCCACTTAAAATTACTGGACCGATGTGGCAACACAAATCGATGAATTTGGCAAATTAGTACATCACACATGTCAGTTTTGTTTTTAGAATTAAATGGCATAACCCCGTCTATTAACCAAGGTCATAGATCAACATCACCGTTTACAGCACCAGCGATGGATATACTATGTGAACAGTTAAGTTTACAGTACTCAAAACCAAACAAAACAACAACCGATAAACGCAGATTACAGAAGTAACTTGACAGCGAAATATGCCAGACATCATCAGTTAAGGGCAGCTTGGAGCGGAATCATTCCAACTCCAGCATCTCCATTTCAGCCAGAAATTGCGCAGCTTCTTGCAGGCATCCACACATGTCAGTTTTAGGTCATTCTCGTGGGCCAATTCCCAGGAATTCCATTAATATAAAAGTTCACTCACGAATATCCATTTGAGGAAAGTGATTAGCAAAGTCGAGCAGTTTCGATCAGCATATGGGGGTGGGGGCTTGTTCTTTAGCTAAATCTAATGCGAAGCAGAAAACTAACATGAAAGCAAGCTGCTCCAGGCCTCCAATTGACACTTCTTTTCAAGGAAAGAACAAAAGCGAGGTGCCAGCACGGTGGCCAACGGGCCCTGTATCCGTGTGTTCTGGATGTCTTTGGGCCAACTAGGCCAGGCTGCAATGCTGCTACACAAGACGGTAACAAAAAAATCTATTTTTATTTGCTGGAAAGGAGCTTGTATGATCCAGACTGCAACCAAAAAAGCTTTTATGTGAAATAAAAAGTACCGTGGTCCACTGCTGCATACAGACCTGCTTGCATCAGTCATCCTTTGTAAATACAGAAGGCAGTGGTTTTCTTTCTCTCATTCACATGGGGAAAACAGCAGATAGATACAAAGGGCTACAACATTACTACTTCATTATATTCATGATTCTACAGATACAAAAGAAATCATGAAACTACAAGTGATCTGATATCTCAGAGCTACAGAAGGGAAAACTCTAACAAAACATCTCAAGAACAACAGCTAATCAGATCCAATCCTTTGGGTTTATGCACGCGTCCAGAAGTTTCCATTCCTCAGTCCCTTCTTCCGGTTTCTGCAAAAGAAGTTGTATGCTAGTGTTGAGGAACAGTTGCCCAAGTTATAAGGAAGTTGCACAGGAAATGATAATTAGTTATTAAGAATATAGCGATATCAGCAGTACATTTTGTTCATTTATTTTGCCTTTTTTTTCCAAGAACTCTTGAGCATTCTCTGGTGAAAAAACTTTGACATGTCGATGTATTGAGTCCACTGAGTGAAATAGCTTACATGATCATACTCCCACCGTGCTGTAAGTGGAAGGGAAACGAGTATGCTCTCAATCCTTCCTCCAGTCTTTAGGCCGAATGTTGTACCACGGTCGTAGACCTTCAAAAGACGAGTATGTTAAAGCTAGAAGATAGACATCCAAGCAAGACACTGGATGTATTCACCTAAAACCACTTACAAGGTTGAACTCCACATAACGACCTCTCCGCAATTGCTGCCATGCCTTGTGCTCCTCATTGAATGGAGTGTCCTTCCGCCGTTCTATGATTGGTATGTAAGCAGGAAGTACAGAATCCGCACATTCTGTAGAGAAAGAAAATCACCTAGGTTATCATAACTGTACCTACAACTCACCTGACTGCGTATATCGCACAGCAGTCTAAACACTGAAATGCGACATCTAATTAGGTAAATATAGCTGGTAAAAAAAAGGAACAGAACTCAAAGTTATATTGGGCAAGAACTTTAACTCATCCTACACCCTAAATGCGGAAATTCCATATCACATAACTGAACAATTTAGAAACCACCGTACCAAGTTACCTGAATACAAATAATTTATTCAAAAAAAAAAGAATACAAATAATTTCATCCAATCATTCTAGCAAATGGTTTCACCTGTAGCAAAGTTGAGAAGCATTTCTTGATCATAATCATTAAGGTCATCAAAAAAAATTCCACCAAGCCCACGCCGCTCATTACGGTGCTGCATTGAGACAGAACATGAGAATCCAACACAGGATCCCAGAAACTCTATGTTGAAACATCAACTGCTTCATCCAAAGTGTAATAAAAGGCAACTAGTATCTCTAGAATTGCCAAACTTGCATGACCATAAACAAAAAAAAAATCTACAAATTTCTTCTTTCATTGAGGAAAACTAGAGCTGTAGTTTCTATGAAGTAACAAATGAAGAACTTAAAGTACCTTAATATAGAAATAGTCATCACACCATTTTTTGAATCTTGGGTGAAAACTTGGATCAAATTTATCACATGCCTGCTTTTGAACCTGAAATCAGACAAAAATATGTTAATGAAAACAAATACAAACCAGCAAATGAAGTGCTAACTAGCAATAGTTATTAACTAACTTGTTGACTCGTTTCTCTGTTCTGATTCCTCTCGAGATTAACACAAGGATTTAGCCCGTAAGAAACACTAAACAATAAAGGTGTGTGTATCTGCATGGAAGTGTTCTGCGTGTACTAGTACTGAGGTGAAATGCCCACATATTGGACTGGAAGACACCTTGTTGAGAATAGAGCAACTGTAAACTATTTAGAAAACCTAATTGATCTTTCACTACATTTAATAAAGCACTTGACATCAAAAACCTTGACTAGTTCACATCTAGAAAGTAGAAATGGAGCAGCATTGCCAACTCTATAGGCTAGCCTAGCATTATACTATCTAAGATTCTAGGAAACAATTAAGCATTGTCCAAGACATTGAAGTATATAGTATTGGGTGCATGGTTTTGCAACATGTAGGGAGAACACACAAGAGTATTCGGTGCATGGTTTTGCAACATGTAGGTTGTGATACATACAGAATGGAAATGTTTCACGTCCTCTTCAACGATGTATGAAGGAGTCAAGTCAGTACCACCGCCCGAACCACCATTGTCTTGGTGCGCCAGGTGCATCTGCAGTTGGGTGTCAAGATAAGTATAGAAAATACCAAAGTTCCCAACAAGACATCTACAATATGCAAAATGATTGCAATAGACATGATCATGTTTATAATTTTGGTACCTTGTTAAAGTAAAGTAAATAAGATGAGCTCAATTCTCTTACCAATATCTAGACAATTTTATATATTTTAAGCATGTACTCATTAAACACAAAATATCAAATATCTAGTTTATACATGGGTTTTTTATGTATAAGGGCAAAAAAATCCACTCTATACAGAATACTAATTACATCTATACTTCACAAATTACTAGGACATAAGAATACCTTTTGGTGCATCCGTCTCAAAGTAACGGTAGTTAAAATGCAATGTTGGAGCAAATGGATTCTTGGGATGAAGCACCTGGAAAAGGAAAAAGAAAAACTATCTTTATTCCATGTATCATAGATTAACGATAGAAGATTAACGTATTGCTTAAATTGAGTGAAAAAAAAAAAAAATACATAAACATGAACAGTAGTAGATCAGTATTATCAATATCAAAAAACCAAAATACATGGTACACATCAAGTAAAATAGACCAAGCGAACTAAAACTAACCGCGCTTAATAACGCATTCATCTAATCCATCTATGTGACTGTTTAGCAGGATATCTAAACTCTAAACAAAACTATGCATTGCAAGCTGTAGTAGTGAAATACACCATATAGCTACAATAGGGTTATTATCCGACTATAGCTTGTAATTAGCAATATTTAGAGCAAATGGGAATCTACACACTATGAATGGCCTCGTGAAGCCAAAAAACAGGCAACATTTGCTAAGGAACAGGGCCACAAGCATCCTAATTCCTTGCATCAAACATACAATTGCAAGGGGCAGCTAAACACTAAATTCCTTAAGTTATGGCATTGCGATGTCTGCATGCAACTGAAGAATCTACATAATGATAGCCAAAATGGAGAAGAGATAGGTTCATCACGTCAATGCAGAAGGAAAGCCACTTACCGAACTAATCCCCGCGGCGAAGAATGGCACGGGGCCAGGCTTCTGACCATCCGCGGCGGCGGCCCGTTCTTACCGGCCTCCCCCTTGGCGGCACGGTACGCGTCGGGCGGCATGACCCCGTAGACGACGGAGACGTTGACCCCGGCCTTCTCGAAGAACGCGTCCGTCCTGGAGGACGCGGCTGATGCCCCCGCCGCCTCCGGGACGCGACCAGACGTCCTCGACGAAGCGCGCGCCGCCGCCGTCGGCCTCCTCGAGCGCGGCGCAGACCTCGCCCTGCACCCGCCGGATCATGGCCTCGAACCGCGCCCGCACGGACCCGGACCCGGCGCCGAGCCCGTCCTCGCGGAGGAACGTCGGCGGCGGCTCGCTCTCCGGCGTTTCCTTCTCGATCGCCACCGACGCGCGCACGCGGAGCGCGCGGCTGCGCCGGCGGGGGCGAGGCCGAGGCCGCCGTGCGGGAGGTGCGCCTGGGCCGGCGCCCGCCCCCGGAGACCGGCGGGGGCCGGCGCCGGGGCTAGGGTTCGGGACGGGGTGGAGAGAAGGTTGGACGCCATTGGGTTCGGGCGGGTGGCCTGTTCGGCGAGTGGTCGATTGGTGGCTTTATGTAGGCGGCGGTGGCCGCCGGTGGGCGGCGCGGGCGGAATGCGGCGGCCCGCGGTTTTGATGGTGGGAGAGGGTCAAAGGGGAGGGAGGTGGGAGCGAGAGCGAGCTCCCGGGGTTATGCTGCTGGCCTGCTTTGCTGGCTTCCAAAGGGATAAGGAAACGGATCATGTTTGTTGCCTTCTTGGGCCTCTCTGAATTTTCAGATTCTGCGAAAGGGATGCGAATGCGATGCGAAATGTGGTACGAAATGTGGTCCAATTACAAAATAAATCACTGAAAATGTCCACGGCTTTTTGTTTCAAAAACAAACAAACACGGCCTCTATATTTCTGCAGCTTGCATGGAAATAGATGCTAATCATATTGTAGTAGCCCTTTGCAAAATCACACATCAATAGAAGATGTTCTATGGACTCGTTAGTATTGGTTGGGCACAAAACAAAACATAACTATTTAAGTTCATGTTCTTTCTTCTCAATATTTTCTTGTACTTAGCATGACTTTTAGCATAAGTTAAAAAAAAAGAAAACTTCATGTTTGGGTTGAAGGAGAGGACTTCCGGGGAAGATCTTTCTTCTTAAGATGTTTGCTACTCCAAAGCATGGCCTGAGTGGCCATACATGCTTGGCTCTAAGTGGCTAACTTAAAACCTTTATTGTTGAGTCTCTTTTCTATTATGAACATGCAAGTTACCACCAATGTGAGGATCTCTTAACTTTCCAAGCCATAACCCTCCCATAGAATGTATCACATACCCCTTTCGTAAGGCCTAAACAAAGGTGTGCTCTCTCTAGAGCCAAATATGTCCATGCAACTACTTGATAGCGTTAAGAGAGAGAATTAAATGTGTTCATTTGTCTTTTGAACCGAACCTAGTTACAACTTATATATTAGGACAAAGGAACTACAAGCATTACATAAATCCTTGCATTGCATGCCAAATTCCCAAAAAACACATGGGCACAAGGATAATGCATCAAACCCTAAAAAGAAGTCCCAAAAATATATGGACGCCATGAATCTTCCCAAACCAATACGGGCACTAGGGTGCGTAGCTAAAACTTCACACTACCTTCCAATATTATACGAAAATGATTCTATTTTTTTTTTTTTTTTTGCAACGAGTAGAAAACCATTGTGGAAAAATGAAAAGCACTCCGTTCCATATTAGCTGACCAACAAAAATCCGTTGTGCCTCACAATAAAAAGGATCCAAAATATTACCACTCATAGAATACCCGGTATATAAGTATGAATCATTTAGAGGTGGATTAATTAACAATATTAGTAGTGCCCAATCTTCTACCACAAGTTCTGACCTGCCTTATTGTACTTGATTCACACCAATGTAAATAGATAAAGGATTTCATCCCATAAAAGAGAAGCGGGCATGTTCGCTTGTTCTTGCTTCATTTTGTTTCAGTTTATCCTCTCCCACACAACCTATAAATCTTACTTAAGTTAGAGAAAAGAAGAATCCATTTTTCATCTCTCATCCTATAAATTTAAGATAGTTTTGTACCTGTGCTTTGCAAAGTTGTAGAATCTAAATTCCAAGCCAAATAGCCTAATCTCCATAGCTTTTAACTATTTCAAAATGAAGAGATCTAATCAGGCCTTAGAGTATTTGCAAGATTAGATTTGACGATGAAAATTGAATTATTTGCGCAACTCATGTGATCCCCACGTGCTGCCACCTCAGCCGCACCGGCAACCGGCAGTTCGGCACCAGTTCGGCACCCCCTTTCCGTCTCGGCGAACAAAACCGCTCGCTCCTGTCCGACCCGCCATCGTCCTCTCTCTCGTCGCCTCTGCTCCCGGTTTTGTCGCTCCCCACTCTCTCTCTCCTCTCCTCTGCCTCCAGACCTCCACCACCCCACACCGCCGCACGCCCACACGCAACCACGAAACGGAAATTTTCTATACTCTGCCTCCCTCACGATCCGATCGGGACCCAACCCTAGCCTGTAATGGCGTCGTCGGCGGAATCGTCGGCGGCCGGCGGCATGCGGAAGGCGCCATCGCTGGAATGGCGGTGGGTGTCCACGGAGGAGGACGACGACGAGGGCCGCGCCGGGGCCGGGGCCGCGACTCCCGCGGCCGTCGGGGCGGTGGGCAGGGGCGGGAGCTTCGAGTCGGAGGATGACGAGGATGACGAGGAGGAGGAGGAGGAGAAGCAGAAGGGGAGGAAGAGGTTGATCCGGACCGTGCCGTCCGTGGACTGGTTCGACGTCGAGGGGAACGAGGTCTCCGTCGCGCAGCAGTTCGACGACTCCGAGGTGAGGGGGCACGGGAATTGTTTCTGTTGCGTGATCGAGATTGATTTCGTGTGCTTACAATGGCCGGGATTACGTCATTACGTGCTGCTTTGCTTATTTTGAGAAGGATTTCGGGATTTGTAGCTAATATAATCAGGCGGGGAAGGGAAATCTAATCATTGATCGAGAACTGCGTAATTTGAGTTTTAGGCTAATAAGATCGAGTGCAGTGTAAGGTACCTCCATCCTGTGCCTACGACACACAGGTAAGTTTTACATGTGAATTTTAAAAAGTGCAGTTAGTCCTCCCTCCGTGGTTTTGGTCCAAATAAAGTTACATACTACGTGAAAGCAATTAATGAATTTATTGTAAAAGCAAATAGGGCAACATCAACATTGAAACGAAACTTCCAGGCAGGTTGTGTAAATGTTCAATAATGTTCTAGGTGGGTTTTGTGGAACACCGTCAGCTACTGTTTATTTTTTTTAACAAAGCGAACAGTAACCATTGTTTCAAACACCCGTACCAAATAGATGCGGTTTTTTGGACACTTCAGGAAATTAAGTTAGGTGTAGATAGGTAGATCCTAATATGTTCCAGTTTGCTGAAGAATGTTTGCCATTGTTAATCATGCTCTACTCATTATCTTTCATATGGTTTAGTTATTTCATTTACATTTGCAGGAATTTGATTTTGGCAGGACAATGTTCCTTGCTCTTCAGACTCTTGCGGTGGTGTTTGGAGATATTGGAATTGGTCCATTGTATACATTTGATGTCATGTTTAACAAGTACCCTATTGTTGGAGAGGAGGATGTTCTTGGAGCACTCTCACTAGTTCTGTATACTCTTATATTGATACCATTAGTGAAGTATGTTTTGGTTGTCCTTTGGGCCAATGATGACGGTGAAGGTATATGCGAGGTTGTGAATTGAGTTAATCAGGTTCAGGCTATTATGCAAAGTGTGTCAGAGGTTTACATCTAACATTGGTTAAATGACTCTGCAGGTGGTATATTTGCGTTGTATTCTTTGATTTGTAGAAATGCAAAAGTGAGTCTCATTCCAAACCAAGTACAGTCTGAGAAGAGGATGTCAAGTTTTCGACTGAAGCTTCCAACACCAGAGCTTGAGAGATCCATAAAAGTAAAAGAGAAACTCGAATCGTCACTACTGTTGAAGAAGTTGCTTCTAGGCTTAGTCTTGTTTGGGACTTCCATGTTCATATCCAATGGAGTTATCACACCAGCAATGTCAGGTTTGCTTCTTTTTCATTGTGTCCACATTTCAACTTAAATCACAGAATTTCTGTTATTGGATTAACCATGAAGAATACTATAGAGACCGAATGAATCTTTGTCTTTTCCATTCCATAGAAACTTATTTCACTGCTAGAGAGCGTTTTTGTCCAGCAAAATTAATGATTTATCCTTGAATGTAGTGTTATCTGCTGTCAGTGGCTTGAAAGTTGGGCTTCCAAATACCTCACAAGGTGTTTTTTTTTGCTCTCTTGTATCTCATAGCATGGACTTTTTCCTTTTCAATGAATTATGGCTTACTTTACTTTGAACGTTCTTTGCAGATGCTGTTGTGATGATTTCAGTTGCACTTCTTATAGTATTGTTTAGTGTACAGAGGTATGCCACTAGCAAAGTGGGGTTTGCAGTTGGCCCTTGTTTACTTTTATGGTTTTGTTGCCTTGGAGGGATTGGAATATACAATCTGAGTCTATATGGCCCAACAGCTTTTAAGGCATTTAATCCTCTCTACATTATTTATTATTTTGGGAGGAATCCTTTTCAGGCTTGGCTGTCCCTTGGTGGTTGTCTTTTATGTGCAACAGGTAATCACCATAGTTTATTTATCTATATTAATCAGCTGAATGTCCAACTTTTTTTTCTTTTGGTTGTTGTCTTATTCACTTTGTTGGATATCTTTAGTATCGATCATTTATTGATGAGATAATATTCTCTGTAATAGCATATTGGTCCAGAACTTTGAGTAAAAACATTTATGTATGTCTGTCATTATAAGAGACTCACTTTAAGCTTATCCAAACTATATTGCAGGATCGGAGGCCATCTTTTCGAATCTTTGTTACTTTCCTGTACGATATGTTCAGGTATTTTCTGCAAGCCAATGAAAGCCTTGACTTCATTTGTTCCCCCCTACTTGCAGCTAATATTTGAAACACTTATGTGATTTATATGTACTTAATAAGCTCTTATTTTACTATGCAGTATATGTTTGTGCTTCTTGTTCTTCCTTGCCTTGTCTTGGCGTATCTAGGACAGGCTGCCTTTCTCATTGCCAACCAAAAGTCATCTGAGCAGGTCTTCTTTTCATCTATTCCAAGTAAGTTAGATGGTGCTGAACATTTAGCTTATCTACCATTTTCTCATGGATATATTCCAATAATGCTTCTTCAATACATAAACAGTCGCTGCTTAAATCAGTTGTGTTTTCTGCTACTTCCACTTATTTATGATTTCTTCTCTTTGCAGGTGGAGTTTTCTGGCCTGTTTTCTTAGTGGCGAATCTGGCTGCACTAATTGCCAGTAGGACAATGACGGTTGCTATCTTCCAGTGCCTAAAGCAGTCTATAGCACTTGGTTGTTTTCCCCGGCTCAAAATTGTTCATACATCTCGGAAATTTATGGCTAAGATATACATTCCTGTTGTAAACTGGTTTCTATTGGTTTCCTGCTTGGGCTTTATCATTCTGTTCAGAAACATATATGACGTTGGCAACGCATATGGTAAATAATGTATAATGTATTTGTATACTTTTGATGCCAGTATGTTCTCTTTATTGAATCTGTTAGTTTCTGCTGCTCTGACAAAGTTCCATCTTGAACAGCTATCGCTGAGCTTGGGGTGATGATAATGGCCACGGTTTATGTTACAATAATAATGCTTCTAATATGGGAGTTCAATATTACGAAGGTTCTGTCATTTGTTATCACATTCCTATTCTTGGAGCTGATATTCTTCTCATCAGTTCTGAGTAGTGTTGGAGATGGGGGCTGGGCGTTGTTGATTTTTGCATCCGTTTTACTCTTGATTATGTTTATATGGAACTACGGGAGCAAACTAAAGTATGACAGTGAAGTCAAGCAGAAGCTTTCAAAGGATTTGATGAGGAAGTTGGGGCCCAACCTTGGTACCATCAGAGCTCCTGGACTAGGCTTAGTCTGCAGCGATATTGTGAAAGGAGTTCCTGCAATTTTTGGTCATTTTCTGACCTCACTCCCTGCGATACACTCGATAATTGTATTTGTGTGTATCAGGAATGTACCAGTTCCTGTGGTTCCCCAAAGTGAAAGGTTTCTTTTCCAACGTGTATGCTCAAGGGGCTATCACATGTTCCGCTGTATAGCGAGGTAAAACCTTGATCCTTCTTTAATTTTTTTTGTAAAAGCTTGATCCTATATGTAGATAAGTTTTGTTCCATGTGAAAGCTACACTTAAAAGAACATCATGATCGATTGTTGCTAATTGCATATGAAATGTAGATACATTCATGATTCGCCATCCTATGAACTGCTGTAGGAATTTTTAAGCTTCAGCATATGGGATCAACAGTAAAACCTCCCGTAACATTAGCTTGTTTCTAGCACAGATATGGGTACAAAGACAAGAAGCAGGAGCACCATAGCTTATTTGAGCGTCTTCTGATTGAAGGCCTCGAGAAATTCATACAACGAGAGGCAGTAGAGTTATCCCTACAAAGCGAAGACGACATCGACTCAGACGAAGAGCCCCCAACCCCTGTGAAGATCATCCAAGCACCAAATGGCAGCCTCTACTCGCTCGATGTCCCTCTCCTGGCAGACTATGCGCCTTCAACAGAGCTCATTCCTGAAGCCAGCTGCTCCACACCTCAGCACGACCCAGTACTGGATTATGCCCAGAACCTTGAACTGGAGCTGGCGTTCATCAATCAGTCCAAGCGGTCTGGGGCTGTCTACCTCATCGACAACCCCATCATCAAGGCCAGGAAGGACTCATGGTTCTTCAAGAAGCTGATGATAAACTATTTCTTCGCGTTCCTGAGGAACAACTGCCGCCGGGCGATCATGTTGATGAGCATCCCGCACTCAAACATGATGCAGGTGCGCATGACTTCTTATGTCTGATTGCTGGAACCGCACTGGTTCTGTTCATGGCTGTCTGATACAAACCACCGTACAAGAATGTGGCAAATGGCAAAGAGGATATCGGCACTCATGTTTTTGTTCAAAGTTGATGGTAGCTCCGGTTTTTGTAGGAATCTATCTCCCGTGTTGTTGTACAATGCCAAAATGTGGCTGGAAGTTTTAGCTGGCGCACCGCTAGGGCGGTGTATTTAACCTTTTTCCCCCCTTGTGCAGGCAAGATTCTTTTTGTCACCCTCCTTGATTTTGTTTGACAAGATTTTTGGTGTTTGCAAATGTACTGGTGAAACGTGACCATTTGTAATTATATTCTCGCCTACAAGCATGTTCGTGCTTTTGCAATGAGCCAACGAGATCAGTGTGTTTTGTATGTGTTATTTCCTTGCCATCCTGTCGATTTTGCTTCGTGCCGATCTGTCGAAGTCAGCCTGGCTTGAGAGTTCCTGTTCTGTACTTCTGTTCGAGGGTAGTCGAAAACTTGAGGACTTGAGCCAGGCTTTATAATTTAATTAAATTAAAATTTAAATCCGCTAGGTGAATTGTCCATTTGATTCGTGAGAATAAAAACAGTCAATTATGTTTTCTTGTTCTCTTTCAGACCCGGCGTCGCGAATGATCACGATGCCCATTCATCCCTTCTGGTTGCCGCTCCGGACTCTGCCGCCCTCCGCTTGCGGTGACGCGCGCGTCTCCTTCCTCCCACTGCCTCCGCCGTCCCCGGTCCCCTTCCTCTTCTACGAGCCCACCGGCGCCTCCGCACTGACTCAGCGTAGCGAAACATACGGTCCTCCGCCATTTCCCGTTAAGCCCCTCTTCGCCCGACCGCATAAACCCGCACTTGAAACTAGCCGTTGTACCCGTCTCTCCTGAAAATCCATCCGGCTTCCCTCGGCGGCTGAACCCTCTTCTCAGCTCCGCTCCGCTCCGATCTCTCCGGCATGGTCGGCGCCGCCGCCGCCACGCCGTCGGAGCGTGGGGACCTGATGCCGCCACCGCTGCCCGTACCGCCGCCGACTGCGCCCCGTCCGCGCCGCCGCGGAAGGGAAGTCAGCTCTCGGTACCTCTCGACGCCCGTCCCCTCGACCCCGCGCCTCTCCACCGCCTCCGCGGCCTCATCCACGCGGTCGCGCTCGCCGACGCCGTCGCCTCGTGGACGACAGCGGGTGGCCACGCCCTTCGCCAACGAGAACCACCCGCCCCCGCCGCCGCCTCCCATGGGCACCGTCGCGCGCCGGCGGGCCGTGCAGAAGCTCTTCGATGAGACGGGCCCCGCCGGCAATCCGCGCGCCTCGGTGGGCTCCAGCTCCTCCTCCTCCGCCGTACCAGCACCTACTCCACGGCGGCCGTTCCCGCGCTCCACCAGCAGGCCGGCCGCGCCCACCCCACGGAGAGGGTACCTGCGCCTTCCGACGCCCGCGCGTGCTGGCGCCGCCTGCCCTACCGCCGCCGCGGTGGAATCCGACGCCACCTCGTGCTGCTCTTCCTCTGACACGTCGTCCACGACCGACTTCCCTGAGGCCGATGTGGCGCTCGGGATGGCCCCAGCCGCGCCGTGCGAGAGCCCGCCGCTGCTGGGTCCAGCGTCCTGCCGTGGGGGGACGCCTCTCGTCAGAGCTCCGCTCGTCGGTGCCGGAGTCGGGTGGGTCCTTGCGGGCGTCCAACCCACTATGCTACCGATCGCTCAACTCAGCACTGTCGATCTCAACGGCGATGTCTGGGAAGCTCACGGCGTCAGGGAGACCACCGCAGCCTCAAGGGACGAAGGTAGCTGATCTGAAGAAGGCAGCGATCGTGGGGGCAGGAAGGTCGTTGGGAAGCCGGAAGACGTGCACCAGCTGCGGCTGATGGACAATTCGTACCTCCAGTACAGGTTCCTCAACGCCCGGGCTGAGGCTGCAGGCAAGGCCAAGGCGGCAACTGCAGAGGTAAGGGGTTGTTAATGCATCGGCCCAGCCGTCAATGGGGTGGCTACGGATTAAGATGCTGATGATTTGTTGTTTTTCATTTTGTTGAGTGCATAGAAATCGCTGTACGGACTCGAGGAGAGGATAACCAGCCTCAAGGCGTCTGCTGCTGAGAAGAGGGCAGAGGTGGAGAGGATGCAGAGGGACCATAGATTGAGTTCACTAGTAAATGCGCAGGTAAGGCGAAGCTATGATTTCCGAATTTTAAATTGTTGCTGTGTTCATTGTGCATTTCTTCATAATGGGTGCTAGCGAAATTGCGTGATTGTTCAATCTTCGATCAGATGAATCAGTTAATTTCACATGAATCGATATATTTCCTGACATACATGATGATAGAAACTAATGTGGGGAACCTCACCCAAAATTGCTATTAACTAGGAATATCACTAAATGTCCAGAATTAAATCCAGTTTTCCCATTCAGAAGTATGTCCTTTCAGAAAAAAACAGAAAAGATATTACATGATTTGTGTGGCACTCTCCTTGTCTGTTTTTCTGTAGAATATACCAAATATATTAATGAAAACTATGTGTATTGTGACTGTGGGAGATTCTTTGTATCAAAGTGGTTACCATGCTTTGATTTATATTTGTTTGCTGAGATGTATGTATGGTATAAAGGATGGTTATGGTCAATATGAATTTTACATGTAACAGTTTTCTCTTAAGTTATTCTAAAAACGACATGTGAAACTTTCAGGTGCCATATTTAAAGCAGTGGAGTGACATTGAGGGTGGTCATGCAAGCTGCCTTAGAGGGGCAACAACAGCACTATATAACGCATCATTAAGGCTACCAATCATTGGGAGTGTAAATGTAGGACTTCAATACTTCATTACATATCAGTTTTGTGCATAAGACCAAGTATCATGTTGTAAATTGATATGCCTGCAGGCCAACTGCGAGGAACTTACAGAAGTTTTTAAGTCAGCAACACAACTTCTTGAACCACTTTCACCTTGTATCGAAAAATTTCTTGCCAAAGGTGAGATTACACGAAATTTTGAAAAGCACAACTACCAAAGGAGTGTGATGCCTACCTTTCTTTAGATGCTTTCGGTCCATGTTCAATAACTGAAATCTTAAAATATATCTGTAAATTCACCGTGTTAGATATAGTTTTAGATGAAATATTGTAAGAATATCTTTTAAGCCATATATAAATCAAAATCAGATCGGGTGAAGGTAATAGCAAATTTAATGGAATAGAAACTTAGTTCGTGTAGTAGTTGTTCCTTTTTAAGTCATATATGCTTATCATTCTTCTTGCTGTAACTAATATTGAAGTGTTTAGAAATTTGCAAAATTTTCGATTCAATTATTGTGGTGAATATGGTGTTCTCATTTGATCTGTTGTACTTATTTATTATGCAACGAAAAAATTATGTTGTTAATGTGCCCTTGTTTATGCAACAAAAAAATTTATATTGCCAATTTACATGTAGGTTGAACAAATCGACGATGTGGCAAGGAATCTTGCCCAAGTTATCGCTACTGAGAAAATCTTGATAGAGGACTGTGGTAATCTCCTATACCAAGCACAGAACCTGCAGGTATGGATCTAAATTGATAATCGTCTCACTATAGTTAGCATATATCATTTTCCCTGGCTCTGGCTGACATCTTCTTGACTTTGCCACAAAATATCCAACTGATGCAATGGCAAATTCCAATTGCATAGATGAGGGAGAGCAGCTTGAGGAGTCAAGTGATGCAGCTGAAAGGAAGTAATTAGGAGGAAAAGTGGGGAAAGCGCCGCCAGGTCGTTGGTTCAACTGTGGGAGCTAATTGTGCTCCGCCGTTTGTTCAACTGAGGGAGCCAAGCCAACTGAAACGAAGTAATTAGGAGGAAAACTGGGGAAAGCGCCGCCATGTCATTGGTTCACTGTGGGAGCTAATTGTGCTCCGCTGTTTGTTCAACTGAGGGAGCCCAGCCAACTGTGCTCCGCTGTTGGATGCTGGACAGAACTTGCTTGATCGATACATAACCACACGCAGAAGTGGGTGCTGCGAATCAAGAATGGCTGATTCTTTCTAGTACATATGCTCAGTAATTTGCTGTTGAAGTGGGTGCTGCGAATCAAGAATGGCTGATTCTTTCTAGTACATATGCTCTTGCTCGGTAATTTGCCGTTGAAACATTTTTGCTGTGTAGCTTTTGAAAAATCAGATACAAGCATCGTTTTACGAATGGAAATTTGTTGATTCTTTGTACCAGGCGTGTTGTAAATATAACTGCCTTTTTTGTTAGCATCTTACGAATGGAAATTTGTTGATTCTTTGTACTAGGCATGTTGTACATATAACTGCCTTTTTGTTAGCATCCGGGAAAGAAAATTCGCACGTCTGCGTCTGACGAAAATTGTAAAATTCCTAGGTCTGCTTTTGTCGAAAGATATAAATATCAGCACAATCTTGTTAAAGATTAGAAATGTTGGTTTGCTAAGTTTGAGACGAAGGTAAGATGAACTTAGAAACATAAGCTATTTATGGTTTGATATAGGTGTAGTATGTTCAAACCAATGGTTCCAGGTCGTTGAGATGCGGTGCTCAATAATTCTCCCCAAAAGATAGGGAAGTCCCCGTTTAGAAGCTACTACTCCAGTAAACTGCGATGCTAGGCCAGTGTCACCAAATCGTATGGCTTAAATTACAGAGCTTTCATTCGATTTTCGACACGATTCATCAACACTACAAAAAGAAACTGGCGCGCGCCCGATGGTTTGCAAAACATTATTCAGCCAGCTAGTCCTAGTGGAGTAAAATTGGTGTCCGGTCTACGGCAAGCCTGATCCCTTCTCCCTGGCCTCCCTCTTGTTCCGCTCCCGCTCCACCCTGTCCATCTCCCGCGCGATCCGTCCCGCTCCTTGATGGCGGCGTCCACGTCCTCCTCGTCGGCGACCACGCTGTCCTTGACGCTGTGCGCGGTCTCCTTGGCCGCGTCCCATGTGCTCCTCGCCGCCTGCTTCGCCATGTCCCCGATCGCCTGCGCCGTCTCGGCCACTTTCCCCGCGCCTTGCTTGGTCATCTCCACCACCTTCTCCCCGGCCGACACGGTGCTCTCCACGGTCCGCTCCGCTGCCTCGTACCCCACCTCCTTGGTCCGCTCCTTCACGTGCCCGGCCTTGTCCGCGGCCTCCCGCTCCCGCGTCACGGGCCTCGTGCTTCGCCTTCTCCGTCGCACGGGACGCCGTCTCCGCGGCGCGTTCCGCCATGCTCTTCGTCTGCTCTTTGGCCCTCTCAGCCGTGCTCTTCGTCTGCTCCTTGGCCTTCTCCGTCGCCCAGGACGCCGTTTCCGCGGCGCCCTCGGCCATGCCCTTCGTCTTCTCCGTGGCCTCCTGCACCGTCTCCTTGGCCCGCTCCTTCACGTGCCCCGCCCTGTCCGCGGTCTCCCGCGCCGCGTCACGCGTCTCGTGCTTGGCCTTCTCCGCCGCCCGGGACGCCGTTTCCGCGGCTTCCTCCACCATGCTCTTCGTCTGCTCCTTGGCCCTCTCCGCAGTGTTCGACGCCTGGTCCGCCACGCGGCCGGCCTTCTCCTGCGCCCTGCCCTTGGCCTCCTCGGCCATCCTCTTGGTGTGCTCCTTGGCGTCGCCGGTGGCGTCCTTGGCCTTCTCCGCCGCGTCTCTGTACTTGTCCTCCCTCCGGTCCTCCGGCGCGTTGTCGTACGCCTGAGCAACATGCGGATCACACTGTTACAGTCTACCTCCATCCGACAAGCTCGTAGAAGATGTCACACCGTGCCAGCAGTGAGCATACCTGGGAGTGGGACGATCTTGGCGCAGCCTGCAAGCAGAGGCGGGTCCAGCTCACCGGCTGCTGGCGCGGAGGAAGGAAGCACGCCGGCGTGGGGAGAGCCTGCTTGACGGCCGTGTTGCCGGTGGTGAGCTTGGCGGCGCCGGCGACGCGTGCGCCCCCGAGCAGCATGGCGGCCATCAGCCTGGACATAGACGACGTCGACGACTAGACTGCACGTTGAGGTGAGATCTTGGATTGGATCAACGAGCTGCTACCAACTGTGGATGAGCTTCAGGATCATGAGCTTCCAAGGCGGAGACCGTGCGTTGTTATAAAGGAGCCAAGGTGGTGGAGCTGACGAGACGAGCGGAAGGGAGGTGACACGTCCGGAGACACGTTGCGATGCAAGCTCCGGAAGAGGACACGTGCCGACGGGTGCGGCGCTCTGGTGTGTGTTGCTCCGTAAGAAAGTTCAGGAAGGCATGCATACACTTCCTCCGTTTATAATTTCGTCTAAACAACCGACGAAGAAGAGGCTCCAATGCCATCTGAACTAATTAGATCTATAAATGAGATTGTCTGATTGGATGCCAAGTTTGAATGGTTGAAATGTTACACCCTTTTCTCACGTTGATGATTAACTAGATTGGAGTGCATCGGAATGTGTTGGACATCTGAATTTGAGGCCATCCCATTTCCATACCAAGCTTCCATGCACCCAAGGTACAAAATTTTGGCATATCACAGTGCATCCATTAGACTGCAAGTCTTGAAGCTTGCTGCAGAGGGTGCTGCAATGCATGTCTTGAAGGCGTCCATGGGGCACTGTGTCTTGAAGTTTGCTGCAGACGGTGCTGCATCGCGTGTCTTGAAGCTTGCTGCAGAGGGCGTTGCAACGAAGGCTCTAGTAAGCATCGTCGCCTGAGCTCGGGCAGGCGCGCAGGGTCCGCCACTGCATGCAAAGGATACTTTTGTAAGGTACTTTTTCTACAACAAACTTCATTAACGTAACAGCAAGGTACAGAGAGGAGCCTAAAATGCTCCCAGGTTGACTGCAATGCCTCCTAGAGGTGCCAAGCAAGATAGCTGCTACGAGCAGAACATGTAGTACATGGGCATCAGAAGCAGACAAGTGATAAAAGGCCTGATGGGCTTTTAGAGTGAGCAGTATATATATAATTTCACTAGGAAAATGCAAGATTTTTTTTTTTTTTTTTGAGGGGGCGACCATGTTCTAAATAAACTAAGGCAAAAAAAAAATAAATCAAGTATGATATGATAGATAAAAGCCAGCACCATCGCAAAAAAAAAAAAAAAAAAGCCAGCACGACAGCAAAAACAATTTATATATTACCTCTTGGGATGGAGGAACTTGGAGAATCTGGAGGGGAGGAAGCGCGAGGGACAGGCGGACTTGGTTTGGCTCAACTCAACCTTGTCAGTTTCAAGATCGGCGAAGCCATTGAGATACTGATAACATGACTCCACAATCCTGGTGCTCATGTCAATGCTTACCACCCACATCTTCATCATCACGTGTTTATAGTCGCAGCAAAGGAAGTGCACTACATGTGGCCTATAGATGTCCACTTCAGGGAACATGAGAATGTGGCGTGGGAGGTCCTTTGGATCGTTTACAGACCAGAGTTCCTCGGAGGTGATCGTATAGTTCATGTCCCACTCCATGGTGTCTAACGAGAGAGTGTGGCCGGTGATGGTGAAGCCACCAGCACTGGCCTGGAGTGCCCCGTAGCCAAGGCCATCGTGACGGGCGACGTCAACGAATTTGAGCTTTCTGCCACCGACGTCGGATGCACCACGATACATCCACCAAGATGGTTTGCCGGCCCGGTAAGGAGAAGAAGGGAACTCGTCCAGAGGGAGGCGGAGGAAGGAGACGGTAGGGTTGGGATCTCCAAACACGTCGCAAAAGAGGATGCCACGGTAGTAGTCGACCCAGCACAGGATGACGGCGTCGGTCTGCCAGATCTGCAGCTGCCAGGTATCATCAGTACTGGGCTTCTTGCAGCAGTAGCTGATGTGGGTTCCTTCGGGGTCGTTGTTCTTCTTGCAGCAGCTGTGGATTCTTTTGGGGTTCTTGCAGAAGCTACGGACTGGTACGCGGCAGGAGTTCCAGTGGCCCTCAGTGGTAGGAGAACTGGATACATCTAATTTGTGCAGCCAAAAGATGTCGGCGCATATCGTCTCAGGGCCAGCCTTCATAAGCTTGAGTTCTGCTACCACGAACTCGTGTTGGTCTCGACACAAGATGCCCATGGATCTGACGGCCATCAGACGCGGCTGCTCCAAGTGAGGAGAAGGAGGCTGAAGCCGGCGTCGACGGCGACGGCCGCGGATGGGGAACGGCAAGTCTGGCAAGGTACAAGCTGGCAGTGCTTTGAGTTTGTATGTGTCATCAGTCTCCTTATCGGTGCCTAAGGCGCTGTAGATGAAGAAATCCTGCTTCAAAGCATACTTTTCCACCCGGATAGCGACGCGGAACAGGACGAGATGTTGGTGGGTCGCCAGCATGGCTAAGGGAATCTGTTTCGTGGGATCCGGAAAGCCCGGCAGCCGCGCGTAGAGGCGGGGGGAGATCGCCGGGGGCTCGGCGAGGTCCAAGGCGATATGGAAAGGCGCGTGCCACGAGGTGGTGCCGGAAGCCCTGATGGGCAACTTGTTCTCGTCCGGGAAGTACTTCTCGTCGTCCAAGCGGAAGACGAAGCGCTCAAACATCACCCACTTGGGAGGGAAAGAGGCGACAGACATGGCGGACCTTGAGACAGATGAGGAAATTAGGGGAATCACTGTGAGGACAAATCGGAGAGTTGTAAGATGCGGTGCCTTACCCACGGAGAAGTAAGCAGATGCTTAGCCGGCCGGCCGACCGGCCGTCGAGGAGAGCGGAGGGGAGGCGGGAAGAGGCGTGCGGTAGCGGCGCTCCGCCGTGCGGCGGCTTCCCGGTTCGAGAGATCAAAACAGATCAGGGGTTTCGAATTAGTGACTGCCCCTCCGTCCCATTGAGTTTGTCACCCCGGATTCCGCGACATCTTATTCGACGCTTCGTCTTATTCAAATTTTTTACATAAATATAATTTATTTTGTTACGACTTATTTTATCAATGAAGATACTTAAATATTGATTAATTTATTTTATTATTTATATAAATATTTTAAATAAGACGAATGGTCAAATATTAAATTTAAAAGTTAAAAACCACGAACTACGTGAGACAGAGGAGTAGGAACTTGTTATACAAGGACATATACGCACTTTTGGGCCATGGGCCTTTTAAGACGAAAGCCAAGGATGCTGGTTCACTTTAAACCTGCTGATTGACACATGTCCGGCAAAGTTCAGGAAGGCATGCACTTCTTTCGTTTAATAAAGTGGAACAAAAAAAAATTAAAAGTCATATATTTTTATACATGATTACAAGTATCTCTTACTATCGAAACGTGAGTCCAAGCTCGGGCACGAGAGCATGGCCACGTCGCCTGCAAAACCACGACCGTTGGATCTCGATCGGACGGCTCCAGCCACACCACAGGTCGCTTTCGAGGGCACTGTTGACGCACTGTTCATCTGACGGCGGCACTGTTCACTCTGGCAATTGCTACGCGTCCCCGATAAACGTACCAAAAAGATTAAAGAAAGCTCTTTTCCTTTCTAGAAAATTTCTAAATAAACTAGAACCACTCTAGAACCTACCCAAATATTTTTCACTCCTTTTCCATCATCTAAAAAAGAAAATAATTTTTAAAATCTTCTCATTCGCGTTTTATCGATAAACTTAGAAAGTTTATATCTCATTCACTCTCACTCCGAATCACGTAATTCTTCCACCAAAATATCTTATAAAATAAAACCCTACATATTCAAATCCTTTTCAATCCATCCTAACTCCGAATCCCATAATTCTTCCACAAAAAAAAACTAAAATAAAACCCTATATATTTAAATTAATTTTCCTAAGTTCAGGTGATAACCCCTCCATGATCAAAAAAAACCTAAAAATAATTTTCACATTCGTCTCATTCAGTATTTTTGCCGATACACTTAATTTTATATCTCATCCATCCTAACTCCATCCATCCTAACTCCGAAACCCATAATTCTTTTTCAAAAAAAAACTATAATTAATAGTCTTTTTCATTCTAATACTCTATCCTGGGATTATTTTGTGTATATAATGCCTATTAAGAATCTGAACCGCTAGATACTTTGCAAGAAAATTAAGAATCTAGAATAAACGACTACGACGAAAGCAAATATTGTTATGCATTTCAGCGCTTGGGAATAAAGGAGAAGCCTAGACCAAAAATTATTACAAACATGAATGAAACACCGGCTCGGCATGGGCCATGGGCGCGCCGTTTTCTAGTCCATTATTATTAATACGAGTCCAGTAGCATCAATTTAATATTACAAGACATATATAATGAATTTCTTTTTTGTTAAAGTCTTGACCATAGCGAAACAAGATAGGTATACCAATATAAAGTGGAACAGAAACCTGTCCAGTGATGCATGAGTGAAAGGCTATTGAGATTATTTGCCAATGTAGTGTGGGGAGAAATGTGAAGTATGGTTATTTCTTCTCCATTATTATCATTATTAATGGTTATGTTTTTGTTGCTAAAGAATCTATTGACTTGAGTTTAGATCTTTGATAAGATTTCAACTTAATATTAAGAATGTAAACATACATTTTTTTCTCAAATACACAAAAAAAAATGTGCATCATTTTATTAAGATCGAGAAATAATTGGGTCTATCTACACGGGACTCAACTGAGTTGTGGCAACCTGTCACCCGAGTGATCCACGCCCAAAATTCACTCGATTCTCCAAATGACACATAATAGAGTGATTCGAAACCATCAAACATCATATTTGCAAGTACTGAACGTTGGAATTGGATCCAGATACAATGGACAAAATAATTATCCAAATAAACAAATATTAAATAAAAAAACAAATTATTTCTATAGAAGCCAAATTAAAAAAAAAAAAATCAAAGTGGAACCAAATAAAACATACAGGAAAACAGAAAACAAATCAAAGAAAAAGAACACATGAGTAATTCTGGTCATTTCTATTCTTCAATAATCAATTTACACCGCAGCGCAGAACTTACACCCAAACATTTGGTGTAAAATAGGGTAAAGTAACATGTAAAATGAATGAATATTACATTGTGTACATAGTAGTACATGGTTAGGGGCTAGTGATTTGATGGGGGCAACCTCAGGCATGAACAATGTATTAATAAACGGTTATAAGACTATTTTTTACATTCCAATGTGGTAATGGGTGAGAGGTATGAGAGTCTAAAGTATTATTCTTCTTCCGTGGAAGGCTCTGGAATTACAATGTGGTAATGGGTTATAGATTTATTACAGGGCAGATGAGCAAATATATCTTTTATAGTCATATGCAGTTCAAAGAGCTACCATCCATATCATGCAAAATGTTATGTAACGACATCTAACGAATATATAGTTTGACATCTAAACAAATAGATAGCATGACATTTAAACCTTAATAACAATCCATAATTCCAAACACATGTAATAATAAATTGGCTTTCTTGCGAACTTTTGCATCTTCAAGCACCCAAGGTTCAGTACCAAGCCCTTAAAAACTGTGTTGTTCTAAGGTTGTCTTAACAATTCAATATTCCAATAAATAAGTTAAGACATGGAAATCTAACCATATGTCGCTATCGCAACAATGGAACTAACTAGTGTGGCATGTCCGTGCTTAACATACATAATCATGTACTTCCTCTTGTCTGTGTTAGGCCTTAACAGAAGCCTTTGACCAACAATTACTATACCAAGTATAAACTTTAGGGATACAAAGTTGCTGCCATTAAATTTGGATTCAAAAGTACTTATTTATGATTGAAAGTTTGTACCATAAAAAAGCAATTATTAAGAGAACAAAAATTGGTCAAGGGCTGTTCTCACAAAACAAAATATGTCATGCATTCACAGATGGAGTACTATGCAGCAGCAGTTTGCCTTATCTGGAGCTACCTCAAACTTAACTATGCACCGGCAACGTTGATCCCAAACACAAACAGGGACCTAGCTCAAACTTCAGTTTCCCATAGTCAGTTCAGTCACCTCGCGACAAGATACAATTTTGCAAAATAATTTGCCATAGAATCGCCTTTTAGTTAACAACTTTACTCCATAATAACTCACATGTTCAATGCATCCATCCAATATATTCAAAATCAGCTATTTTGGTTCAGTTATACTGTTATAGTCAGAACTGACTTTCATGTCAAACTACAGTTCCCTCTGTACTAAGAATAAAGCATCATCACTTTAATCTAATCAAATTTGTAAATAACCAGAAGTAGGATGCATGAATGTAACAAATGGGGAAACAAACCATTCCATTTTACCTTCATGCAGTAAATAAGGATGTACAAGGCGCAGATAACAAAAAAAAGTATGATGCATAAAATGGAAAATTGCATCTGTGTCAGGACAGCACGAATCCACCCTCCCACATCAATCTTTCCATCTCGCATGTCAAGAAAGTGAAGGAATTACCATTTTGGCAATTGATAAACCTAATTCACTGGTGTATGAAATGCGAAATGATACCTTAGATACTGAGAGTAAAGTAGTAAACATTAAACTATTGATGTCAAAGCTAGTTTTGTTATAGCTAATTGAATAAATAGCATGAAGTGAAGTAATATAGTAACCATTTAGGGTGCCCGCCCATATGCATTGCTAGAATGCACCATGGCAAATACTAAATTTGAAGAACTTGGATTCTTAAAATCGTAGCTGAAGATAACAGAATCAGGATAACCACTCCAGTTTCACTATACTAATGTGAAGGACCGAACGGCGACCGAGGGGGGGGTGAATGGGAGCCTCGATTTTCCTTTTCAAATTTGGGTCATCGGCTCAACCCCAACCTCACAAGAGAGACAACCAGACGAGATTCCAAACTTCTATCGAAAAGAAGCGGGCTCTCGGAACTAGATTACCAACGCCAACTTGTGACGAGAGTAACTAGACAAAACCGTATTGCAAATCGAAGCTCGAACAAGGAAACTACGGAAGAAACTGCTACTCGGACATTTCATCGAACACCTTGCGGGCGCAGAAAAAGAACTAGATTGAGCTGATTAAAAGCTGGGATTTTCACAAATGAACTCAACCTAGCTACCCTGCAAGAGAAGAATCGAGTGGCTCGAAGGCCAACTCCAAATCACAGAAAAATCCAAGTGCTACTCATGCTGATCCAAAAACTGCATATGTGCTAAACCTGCAGCGAGAGATACGAACAAGCCAGCAAGCAACAATCTTGTATATCGTGAATTCTACAACTACCAATTGATATATAAAATAATGCTCCAAAGACAAGCTCGTGATTGATTGAGAGAAAAAAAATAATTCACATGTGCAAGAAAATGAATTACGTACTGAACTAGAACTGCTTTACCTTGTCACCGATCACGAAGCTGTTACCTGCCTGATGCCTGCTGGCGAATCGCTGCTGCTGCCCCTGGATCGACGGGAGGCACCGCGCGTGGCCTGAGACAGGCGTTGACCTGAGAAGGTCCGGCCTTGTACCTGCACACGGATGGCTGGCTCGGCGCCTCCTGCCTGCAGATGCCCCGGGCAGAGGAAGCCGCTCCTGGCCGTGCTCGTGACCGAGCGTGGCCGAGCCTGCCCCTGCTCGATGGCAGGGAGCAGCTTGTGCAAGGAGGCACCCACGCGAGCTAAAGGAGGAGCGGCTGTTCCCACCACACGCGGCCGCCAGGTCCTGGCCGATCTGCTCGATGGAGATCGCCTGAGAGCTGCCTGCACAACAAACACGAACAGAAAACAAAACCACACGAGCTCCAAAATTTTCAACGAAAATCACAGCAAAAGAGAAGGAAATTGATCCAAAATGCCCGGAGACGACAGGGAGATTTGGGCTCCCCTTCCAAACGAAAATCACCACAAAGTGTCACCAATTTGATGTTGGGGACCTCTAAACAAAGAACCCTAAAATTGAAGAAAAATAAAAACAAAAATGGAAGAGGCCAAGAGGGAGGATGGCCGCCATCCTCTATATATGGGCCCTTATTTTTCATCCCTATTTCGCTCTTCGATACATATGAGCCAAACCATTAACCTAGGGCTATTTTGGTCGACTCCGGGTAATTTTTGATCCGACGGCCACCGCGCCTCCTCATCGGTAGCCTTGCATCCACGCAACCTCCCGATGCCGCCCACGTGTCGTCCTTCCGTCCACCGGAACGTCTCGGGTTTTGAGGCCCAAACCCGCGAAACCCGCCGATGGTTTTGAGGCTCAAACCACCAAACCCGCACCCGTGGTTTTGAGGACAAACCACCAAACCTCCTCGACACGTGTCATCGCCGTCTTGACCGCCCGAAGTCGCCAAGTCATCCGAGCTCCCCGCTCTGCCGCCTGACGCTCGCCGTCTTGACTCGTCGACACGGTCCCGCCCGTCCTCTTGCATTCGTCGATGTCCCGGATGCCGGCCCAAGATGGCTAGCCACCCGGCGATCCAGTCCCTCGGTCCAAGCCTCACATCCGTCCTTCACCTCCGCGGTCCGTCGGCCCCAAGACGTCCTCCTTGGCCCCTTCACCTCGCCGTCCTACCATCTCGAGCTCCACACCCGCACAACACGAACCAAGAGATACGTCTTCGACACACTCCACGTGTGCCGGTGAACATAGCCGAAGCATAAAGAATAAAGGAAAAATAGAATTAAAATATTGACCGTTGACAATCACTCAATCACAAAACTAAACACATGTGACCTAAATCAACCATGTGTTCGCATAATGCAAACATGCAAAGATTTAACTACAGCAGGCTCAACAGAAAAGAAAAAAAAATATATGACAGCAGGCTCAAGACGATGGATCAATATAATCTATTCTGAAAGGTCTTGCTTCCATGTGGCACTTCAGAGATTAGCGGGTTCTCCTAGGAAATGATCTGAAAATCATAAGCAACTTTCGACTCAGCACTTGCACTTCATGAGCTATGTGGTAGTAATTCAAAGATTTAACTACAGCAGGCTCCACATAAATGGTTCAAGATATGCAAGCAACAAGCAATTTTCTTTTTTAAAAAAAAAAAAAAAAAAAAATCTGAAACAAGGTAGCATGGAAGTATTGGATCGACAGATTTGTAAGAGTATTTAACAATGCACCAAGGCACCGACAAGGTAAAAATTATGTTTGGCTTTTCAGTGCCATATATTTTGTTTGGTCTGCTTAAATTGCAATTAGCAGTTCATTCACAAGCCAGAACTAACTAAGCAAACGTATTGAAGCTGCAAAGGCAAGGAAAGCCAAAGGATGAGCAAGGGTTAGTAGTAGTAGTACAAATGTACAATACCAGGAGTATAGAAGCTCATGTAGGGTAGGACTCTCTGCATTGGCCACCTATCAATCTTCTTCACACGCCCTGACTTGAGCTCTGTCATGAACAATCCAACAGCTGTGCTGACAAAGACAGCACCCACACCCTCTGCAAAGACATCCACAAATGCAGAGTAGCCAGTGGAGTTCACCATGGTCATCAATTTCTCCATATCAATGGACCTGCACTGTACCCATTCTGTAGCTCCCTCTGAACTCACCTTTCTGGACCATAGATAAAGATTAGAATGCTCAATGCCAGCGAGCCCAAGAGAACAATCCTCCGTCACCACGAGGGTAAACCGACCACGGTACACTAACGACGGTGGGAGATTAACCAGTGACAAGCAATTCTTCTTCCATTCATACTTGATAATTCCAGTATCCCCTAAAAGCATGAAATAGATTTCATCTCCGATAAGGGCACCACGCCCATAGACTTGACGCTTCTCGTCTTCCAGTGTGGCTGGCACGTTCCATGCACCTGTCTCTGATGAGTAAATCGTCGCGGCCATTGTACCAGTTGCGTTGTCATTGCCCATTAAGACCACACAGAAGGGACCACCGCGACAGTCGAGGTGTTTGCAGGCAGTGGCAGCACAGAACACCGCATGGCTGTAGACCGTCCAAGCGTTGATTTTCGGATGGGGAAGGCGATAGCGACCGCCCGTGATAGGATCACAGACAACGTAACCCCCACGCTGGTTTTTGACCGTGCTGACGTAGACGAGGACGCGGCCGTGGCGGCAGTCGAGGGGGCACCCACAGCGGGCGTCGGGCCCTGGAAGAGGGAACGCGGGCATTGCTGTGGTGGGGGTGAGGCGGAAAGAGCAGCCCCTGTTGATTTCGCGGTGCGCGTGGACGAGGCCGAGTAGAGGAGGGGCTCCGTGGAAGTCGCGGTAGCGGCGGAGGAAGGCGGTGTCGGAGATGGTGCGGAGCCATGGCTTGCAGACGAGGGCCGCGCGGAAGAGCCACTGAGGCTCGTCCGGTGGGAGGCGGAGCAGGATCTCGGAGATGGCGTCGTCGTCTAGGTCAGGCGGTGGTGGCGGTGGCGGTGGCGGCGGCGGCATGGAGCAGCGGTCGAAGGAGCGATTTGATGCGGAGGATTGGCGATTGGGAAGAGGACAAGGCGAGGGAGACGAGAGAGCCGAGTAATGGGCTCAGTTTTTTTTTTTTTTTTTGAGTGGTGTAATGGGCTCAGCTAGTTCGTCGCTCGTCCGTACCTGATCTGGCTTGGCTGGCATCAGTGTCCCAGCAACCGGCCCATTCTATCGGCCCAGTACTGCGTCGTGAATGAAGGGGAATGTTTTTCGGAAAAAGTCGGTTTCGGTCCCTCATCTTTACGAAAAGTCCGATTTTGGTCTCCATTTCCAAAAAAGGACAAAATAGGTCCCTCAACTTTTCAAACCGTGCAGATTTCGTCCCTCGGCGGGTTTGGACGGTGGTTTTCGCTACTGATAACTCCGGTTTTGCTACAAGTAACCGTAGTTTCGTTTTTTTTTCTCTTTTCTTATTTATTTAAATTTGAATCTTTAAAAAATCATAGTAAATCACAGAAAATTCATAAAATAGAAAATCAAATTTTGTTGGACTCCACATGAGTAGAGCTACGCAATGAATATATAATATGATATACTTTAGTATAAAGTTTTTGCTAAAAGGTTTTGCCTTTTTTTCTTTTTATTTATTTCAGCTCAATCTTTAAAAAATTTTAGTAAACTATAAAAATCATAAAATTGAAAACCCAATTTTGCTAGACTCCACATGAGCATATTTACACAATAAAGATATATAGGTGTACTATTTAATTTATTGGCCGGGATCCATCGATCGGGTTCACGGCTTCGTGTAATGCGTGCGCACGCAGTCGGACCTGACAAACCTAGCTAACCTAACCCAGTTTAAAGAGCCACAGTAACTACGTACTGTGTTATTGCGCGCCTCATGTGGAGTCCAACAAAATTGAATTTTTTATTTTATAATTTTTCCTGTAATTTACTAAGATTTTTTAAAGATTGAGCTGAAATAAATAAAAAAGAAAAAGGCAAAACCTTCTAGCAAAAACTTTGTACTAAAGTATACCATATTATATATTCATTGCATAGCTCTACTCATGTGGAGTCCAACAAAATTGGATTTTCTATTTTATGAATTTTCTGTGATTTACTATGATTTTTGAAAGATTCAGCCGAAATAAATAAGAAAAGAGAAAAAAAATGAAACCAAAGTCACTGTAGCAAACCGGAGTTACTGTAGCGAAACCACCATCAAACCCGCCGAGGGACGAAATCTGCACGGTTTGAAATGTTGAGGGACCCGTTTTGTCCGGTTTTGGAGTTGAGGAACCAAAATCAGACTTTCGCAAAAGTTGAGGGACCAAAAGTAGACTTTTTCCATGTTTTTCTGATCGTTTTTCCGCTCGTCGGTTAATAGCAAACCGATGAAATTCAGAGCAAGAATTAGGTTCAAAAAAAAAAAAATCAGAGCAAGAACAACCCCTGAACTGCAAACCAACCGGACGACCGCCATTTCCGTCGCCAGCTCCAGCATCGCATACAGCGGTACAGCAACCCACTTTATCGCCGCCACAACAAGACGCGCGAAAATGTCACGTTCTTCTTCTTCTTTTCTTTTCTTTTTTGATTGAAAAACAAAAACTGTCCCAAATTGGAAATCAGCCCCCGAATTGTGAGGGATCTCCCTCTTCCACCTCCATAAAATGCCCTCCCGGGCTCACATTTCATTTCTGGAAGCAAGCACATCCGATCGGCCACGGCCACCAGAACGCGCGCGGCCAACGTTAGCAAGCGCTAGCTCGGCGTGAGCTAGCGTTCGCCGCGCGCGCGGACACAATGGCGCTTCCGGCCTACGACATCGACGACGACCGCCTGCAGCAGGAGGAGGAGGAGGATGCCGCCGCCGTGCCGTCGGTGGAGCAGGTGTTCGAGGGGGAGCCGGTGCCGACGCTGTCGGAGATGTTCACGGCGCGGTCGGTGATCGTGGGCGTCGTGCTGGGCACCACGCTCAGCGTCGTGGCCATCAAGCTGACGCTCACCTCGGGGTACATGCCGTTCCTCACCATCCCCGCGGGGCTCCTGGGCTTCTTCCTCTCCCGCATGTGGACGCGCCTCATGGACGGCTGCGAGGTGCCGCAGCTCCCCTTCACCCGCCAGGAGAACACCGTGATCCAGACCTTCGTCGTCGCCTGCTCCAACATCGCCTTCAGCGGTGGCTTCGGCTCCTACCTCCTGGCGATGAGCAAGAACTCGGTCGAGGACGGCGACGACTACGGCGGCGCCAAGAACGTCGACGAGCCGCGCATTGGCCGGCTGATCGCGTTCCTCTTCCTCACCAGCTTCGTCGGCTTGTTCGCCATCATGCCCTTCAGGAACACCCTCGTCATCCGGCACCACCTCACGTTCCCGACGGGCACCGCCACGGCGCACCTCATCAACAGCATGCACACGCCCAACGGCGCCAAACAAGCAAGGTAAACATTTTTTGCGCAGATTTTTTTTTCCTCATCAACAGCAATGCGTTGCGTCTCACAAAATTTCCCCTTCTTTTTCCACGCTACTATATATAGCAAGCAGATCTCCGTCATGTTCAAAACCTTCGCCGGAACCGTGGGCTTGCAGCTCTGGCAATGGTTCTTCGCCGGCGGCGAGGGCTGCGGCTTCCAGTCGTTCCCAATCTTTGGCCTTGCAGCATTTGACCGTGGGTCCGTATAAGAACGCCATGGAACCAATCGTCTACTTAAATTAGGATGGATTTTGCATATATACTGACGACTGGTAAATCGTAATCTGGATGCAACGTTCGATTGTTCAGGTTCTACTTCGACTTCTCGATGACCAATGTCGGCGTGGGGCTGTTCAGCCCGACCACGATGGCCATCTCCATGCTCTTGGGGTCCGTGATCTCATACGGGATCCTGTTGCCGTACGTGGAGACGATGCAGGGCATCATCGGGATATCCATGGTCCTCGCCGACGGCGCCTTCCACCTGCTCTGCATCCTGCTCCGGACGCTCCGCGCGATGCACAAGCGGCGGCACTCCCAGATGGCCACGCAGCCGTTCATGTGCCTCGGCGTCGACGACAGGCCGGCGGCGCGGAGCTTCGACGACCGGCGGCGGGCGCAGGTGTTCCTCCGCGACCGGGTGTACGACCCGGCGGCCGCCGCCGGCTACGTCGCCCTGTCGGCCGTCTCCATCATCGTCATACCCTACCTCTACCCGCAGCTGAGGCCCGCGCACGTGGCCATCGCCTACCTCGTCGTGCCGCTCTTCACCTTCTGCAACGCGTACGGCGTCGGCGTGACGGACGTGAGCGTGGCTTCCACGTACGGCAGGATCGCACTGTTCCTCCTCGGCTCGTGGATTGGGCTCGAGCACGGCGGCGTGGTTGCCGGGCTCGCCGCGGGCGTCGTCGTCATGTCCGCCGCCTCCACCGCCAGCGACCTCATGCAGGTGTTCAGGACTGGGTACCTCACCCTCACCTCGCCGCACGCCGTGCTCATCAGCCAGGTCGCCGGGACGGCGCTGGGCTGCCTGGTGAACCCCATCATCTTCTGGATGATGTACGGTGGGTACCACGACTGGGGCAACAAGGTCCTGGTTCCCCCTACTCCCAGATGTACCGTGAGATGGCCATGATCGCCATGTCTGACCAGGCCGGGTTTCCCACGCAAAGCCTGCTGCTCTGCAAGATCGCCTTCTCCGTGGCGCTGGCCAACAGCGTGCTCCGCGAGGTGTCCACGCGGAGGGGTGGCGCATCGGGCGGTACCTCCCGTGCACCATCGCCGTGGCCGTCGGCTTCTTCCTGCCGCCCAGGATAGCCATCGGCATTTTCTTTGGGAGCGTCGTCAAGTACCTGTGGAAGAGGCTCGATGCCGACGGCGCGCGCTCGCAGTCCATGGCGGTGGCCGCCGGACTCATCTCCGGGGACGCTGTCGGGACGCTGCTGCTGTCCATGCTCTTGATGCTCAGGGCGCGCCCGCCAATCTGCATCATGTTCCTGTCTCGAAGCGACAACAAGAGCGTGGATGCTTTCCTGTCTGCATTACCCACGTCGTCGTAGTGTAGGGGCTGGTCGTGTTCTTGTGTACATTAACCCCCTCTTATATTCAAGTTAACAGGAGATGGTCACACTTTGTGTGAATATATCGCATATTGCGTCCTCACAGAAGGATGGGATTCAAATCAAAGTAGAACTCGCCGTAGCGCAAGGTTGACCAGTCTCTCCATCAGCTTCAGATTATTTTGCCAAATGGAATTATATATACAACCGGCGAGAATCCGAGATATAGAGAGACTGAATATTAGATAGAGCTAAAAATAGCATATTCTCTACGTAACCATCTGCAACGTAGTCCCACATCTACTGTATACGTTTTCCCGATTCCTTCTCTTGTTCTCCCCTTCATCCCTCTGCTATCGCTCCCGCCATGGGATGGCCGGACAAGCAACATGAAGACGATTGTGGGGGATCGATATTCCGGACGACTCAAAAATGGCCTAGTCCAAAACAAAAGCCCAGACTCATCCTAGCCCAATCAAACTCACGAAGCGCGCAAGCAGGCCGTCCCGACAAAGGCGTTCAGAGTCGGACTCGTGAACGAGCTCTCCAGCCTCGGGCAGAAGCACGGGCCATCGAGGACTGCTTTCCGCCTCGCTCGAGCTCCACGAAGACCCAATTTCGTAACAAAGACAAGCTCAACAGAAGACCTCTCTCCGCTCGCCGAGCTCCCACCCCTACGAGCTCCCGAGACGGGCCGACTTCGCCGCCGCCGAGCTCCCTCATCGACGAAGCTCTCCGGTTCCTCACCACGCGCAACCTCGTCCGAAGACCTCTTTCTGTCTCGCTCGAGCTCTCTCGGTGACGAACTCTACGATCCCCCGCGCGGGGAACGGCTTGGAGCTCGTCCGCCTGTCTTCCCGAGGAAGCCAACGGGTACGGGAGTTGGTCAACCACTCCCTGATAAGCCCAACCACTTTCTGACGAGCATTGTAGCCACGCAAGGTTACAGTGACAAGGGAGAGGTGACGGACTTACCTCGCCATGCCCTGTCGTATTCAACCGCTCATCTACACTGCCACACGGGTACATCCGACGTATGCCCGTCTCGTCCGCGGTATGGCCGCACCCATACGGAGGGGACGGGTTCCAACTACGATTGAAGACTGGGCGACGGCCGGTCACCACCCAATTCCGAGAATCCCGCGTACGACAAGGACCAACCACGACGCTACACACGTTCCCGAGCTCGGGACGAGCTCTTTTCTCCTAACGAGCTCGCGACTCCGCTCCATTTAGCACTATCATCCCTGTAATTATACTCCTTTCTCCCTCTTAGTCCTCAACCACGGTGGCGCTCGTGTACCCCTCCCCCTTACGACTATAAAAGGGGGTCCTTGCCACCGGGTTGAGGCAGGACTCTTAGATCTCCAAGCATTCTAGCCTCACCCTCTCACTCTCCACTCCACCTGATATTGGCACTGGCCTCAATCATAGAGACTTGGGAGCCCTCTCCCTCTCTCGCCTCGCTTATACTAGCCCCTGTATGAGTGTTGGAGCTCGGATAGTGATCTCAACTGGACTAGGGTGCACGATTTGCCCCGAACCAGTATACATCATGTGTCATTGTCTCTAGAGCTAGGCCCTCGGAGCACACGCTAGCCAGTCGATTACTGTGACGGTGGTATTAGACCACGACAACGATCCAGCCCTCGAACAAGCAACAATCGCGCTGATCGGTGCGTGGGCTAAAGGAATAACTTTTTTCTTTTCGAAAGCGTACCATTGGCACGTACTGTATTAAGAGAAGTTAGAGGTTACAAATGATTCGCAAGTAATCCACAGATTACTCATGAAACACATAGGCACAAACAAACAAAGAAAGGAGGAAGGGGGTGGGGTGAAAACAAGACAAGGATTACACGGGAACTCAACACCCTAGCGGCGATGGGAGCCAACAACCCGGCAAAGATCAACCGTGATCCCGCGCGAAAAGCGCAACTCGTAAAAGATAACTCAACACCATAGGCGGAATCGAAGAACTTGGTGGCAAAGCATCCACCGGAATGAGGAGCACCAACAAACAAAGACGCGAAAAACGACCAAGACAAGGCTGCAACATCCAAAGACAACCCAAGTGAGGAGGAATATGAAGCACAATAGGATCAACAAGGGAGGACGACCGAAGCCACCACCGAAGAGGAGTAACGACGACCGAAGAGAAAGGACTTTGGCGTCGATGACAAGAGCATCAAAGACGATGCCTTCAAGATAAGAAAGCGCCGTTGCCGCCCGCCCCGACCACGCCGGGCTCGCAGCTCCAAGCATCCTGCTGTCACCACCCACGCCACCACAAGATCGATGGCGAATCGAAGACCTTGGTGGCCAAGCATAAAACCCCCACCGGAAGCCCTTCCGAGCATTGAAGGAAAGCACCGATGTCACGTAAACGAGGAGCGGGAGAGGCAAGACAAGGCTGCAACATCCACTAGCTAGACAACCCAAGTGAGGAGGAATATGAAGACATAGGATCAACATCCACTAGCTAGACAACCCAAGTTGAGGTAAGAGGAGTAACGACATGCACTTATCATCGTCATTAAGGATCATTATGCACGAGTTCCCAATAATCTAGAAAGTACTATTGTTCTTCCGAACAGGGATCTCATTAACAAGTCACTCCGATTACAACACTTTATTCAAATACATCGAGTCTGGCCGGAAGGATTACATAACCATAAGTTTACAAACCATTTGTTCAAATACTCAAACTTAAGTATTATTATTACAAGCCCGATATTATTGGAGTAACATTATACATATAAACATTGACAACCCCGCCTCGAGGGTTCAACTCTACTCGCCCTCATCTTCACGGTAACCGTCATGCAAAGATGGACCAAAACAAGCCGCTCATGGAATGGGGTCAAAGAACCATGAGTCTTGGGGTACTCAACAAGACTTACCCGACTAAAGGTGAGAAGACACGGGAATGCCGGGTCTTAGGAGTCAAGGTAAGGCTTTTTAGCAAGAATCAAAACTCTTTTGCGAGAAAAGCTTACTAAAAGTGTATCCTTACTTTCAATATTTTTTATTTCAGATTAGTAGCTCATATACTCTAGGTTATCCTATTCTAGAGTAAACACATTTTCTTATTCCAACTCTCTTTTCTTCAAAAACATAATCCATCATTTACTACCCACGAGTCTCCATAACCGAGAAGCAACGGCGATTCATGAACCGATTATACCCATGGGGATCCCTAACCACACGACATATGTAGCACTTAAGCTTGCATATATCAACCTTCTTTCAGATTTGTCCAAAACGGGGGTCGGCCACCCGAGAATACCGTACACCTCCAATCCGGGACTTTAACCCACGAGGGTAACATGTACTCCCGCCATCTCTCCACTCCCAAAGTCGCGTGGTTGCCATTCCCGATTTGGCTCCACCGAGAACCCGAGGAGTATGTGGCTAGTTAGGGTCGAGCCAACGAGGCGTTTTGCCGAAAGGCCTCAGCGCATTTGGCGTTCAAAAGTCCCGAACTTAGCAATCCAAACAGCGGGACGGTCCTTAAAAGCGACCAACGCGGGACAAGCCTCCTAGGTATCCCGCCGACTTTCAACCTATCCGTCCGATCTCAATTTCATCACTACATCTCTTTCTTTTTCAGTAAAACAGTATCATCTTCTCAAATAAAACATTTTTGATGAAAAGGCTTAACTAATTAAGCGGGGCTAAGCATCACTAAGCATTTTTGAAATAAAACGGTTTACAAGGGTGGTATTGCAATAAACAAGGATGGTAATGCAAAGAATTAGGTTATTACTCAACTCCTAATTACTTAATGCAACATAACATAAACATAAGTGATATAAAACTTTTTAAAATATCAAGGGACGGGTTTAATGAACCGGGGCTTGCCTTCGTTGACGGAATAAGCTAGTTCTTGAGAAAACCCAACAAAATCCGAACCCTCCTCAACCGGATATGGAATCTCCTCAGTAACTGGCTCAGACTTGATACCCTCAAACTCGTTCACTACACGAAATAATGTATGCTTCAATATGATGCCATATATGTAAATATGATGCTTGCAAGGGCATGAAATGATAAACACGGGAAAGTAACTTTATTTCACGATAAAGTTGCAACCCAACAAAACCAACTTGTTGAACTACTCTAAAGATATCATCACCATTGCCTAAGGAGTTCTCAAGGACCATCTTACTATGATATAACCTAAGATCCACAAAACAACCCCCGAAGTCACACAAAACCTAATTTATTTGACACTAAACAAAACATGGCTCACATAAAATGATAGGGCATGAAATAATAAATACTTTATTTTTTTCAAAACATGCTCAAAATTTTTGTACAGGTAGGTCATGCTATAAAAACAGTACCAAAATAATTTTCATGATTTTTGGATAAATAAAATAATTGTTAAAAATCAAGGAAGATGCATTTTTCAATTAAAATTTATATTTTTAAATCATGCAAAAACTACTCAAATTCAAAGTTTCAAATTTTTCATGGATTCATATACTCATAAGAAGCTCCTACAAAAATTTTCAGAATTTAAAGAGCTATTTTCAAATTTCTATGAATTTTTAAAAAATCCGACTATTCAAGATAAAAGAAATTAGATAAATCAAATTTTAAAACCAAATCAGATCCTCGGGCGATTCCGCCCAACATCCCACTACGATCGACGATCATGGCAAATGACCTTCCGCGACGCCGGCATAGCTCGCCATGGCCCAGGGCCCCGGCAACGGTGAGGGAAGGAATAGGACCCTCTCAGGGGGACCTCATGGAACCCAAAAGGACAGCGGGCATGACCGCCACCGGCCATGGCTGCAAGAGCTTTCTCCGGCGGCGGCGACCAAAAGCCATCTCCAAAGCACCTCGAGGAGGGGTGAACCTAAGTCAGCCCCTAGCTAAGAGCGGCGCTTCGCTTGTGGGGTGCGGTGTTCGGTGGCTTCTGGTTGCCGCTAAACGCGATGACGCCGCCCGTCCGCCGAGCTCGCCATTAGGGTTGAGGTACGGGGGAGAATGAGCAACGGATGATCTCAAGGCGGCTAGATGGGGTTTGGCACGAGATTGGGACGGGGAGGGGGAGAGAGCTGGCGGCGCAGGCGTAACTAGAGCTAGCTCAAACGACGCACAAGGAAGTTAAGTAACACGATGGCAAAGCGCCGCGCAACCGAGGGCGGTGAAGGAGAAAAGAAGAAGAAAGAGGAAGAACGGCCCGACCGGTAGCTTTTATAGGGCAAAGGAGGGATGGATGGGCGGGTGGTGACGCGCCGCCGGGGCTGGTGACGTGGCGAGGGCGGCCGGAAGGCCACCGGTATGGAGGAAGAACGGGGGTGTTAACCCTAAATCCCTAACTTTTCTGAATTTTGTCAAATTCACCTAAAATTTGAACTGAACTTCAAAAACTCAAAAAGTGACTTAGGCTAATTTTTCAAGATCTACCATTTTCATAATTGGAAGATTTTCAAATTCAGCCTCTAAATAGGACTTTTTGAAAAACAGTTCAAACTTTTTGAAATTTGAATTCAAAATTACTTTTAAAAAATGTCAACTTGAAAAACTTTGTACATGACTTTTGCTCATCTCAACAAGATCTACAAACTCACTGTTGAAAGGCAAATTTTGCTTAGATTTTAAATTAGGGTTTTTAAATCAAAAGGGGAGTTTTGGTATTTTCAAAAATTACTCTAAATTTTTGAACTAAACTTTGAAAACTCAAAATACCAACTTTGGAAAACTCCAAAAAAATTGCTTTAATAACCATGCCCAAATTCTTTATAAATTTTGAATAAAAGAAAAGGGGGTAAAAAAATAAAGGATAGAAATTAGGGGTTCAATTCAAATTTGAATTTGATTCAAATTTCAGATTCCCAACCTATACTATCCAACCATCATCCAACATCACACTTAGGATCAAAAGCATCAAAAACATAAATTTAACATTCAAACACTCAATTTTCTTAAGCACAACCATTCTCTAAAATATAAACTCATTTTAATTTCCATGCATTTCAAATTTTTTTCTAATTATGCATGCTTTATGATAAACATGATGACATGGCAAGATTTTAGTTGATTAACCGGGGGGGTGTTTGGCTGGGAGAGGAGCGGGGGATTGGGGGTGGAGGAGAGGCCTGGGGCCGCCACCATGACGGCGGGGAAGGGCAAGGGGGGGCTTTCGTAGCCACCCCCGAAGTCGCCGTGGGAGACGCCGAGGGGAGACGGCGGGTGGTAAAAATGTCAACAAGTGTTCGTGATGGGCCGCTAAAGGAATAACCGGTGGGAGGCTTCTCTCCTCTTTTGGCAAATGTTGAAGGCCGGCGACTTCCTGCGGTCATGCTTTTCCTTGGCGTGTGACCTGTCATGGCTTTTCACGCATCGGCTCATGGCGGGCGTGTTCCCAAGTGATAGCTCATGGTTGCCTGCACTTGACACGGTGACCAGTTGGCACACCCTCGGGTAGGCACGTTGTCCGGCGGTGGCAACGGGTGTTGGGGTGAAATGGCATGCTTTTCAGCCCTAGTAGCTCTCGAGCTAGACTGAAGGGTGGTTGAAAAAAAAAATCAGCGATAGATGTGTGGAGTTTGGGGCTCGATCATTTGCTGATTGCACACACAACCCACTTTCTGTATTTGACACCGTCAATTTTACCGATCTAAGCTAACTGAAATGTCAAAATACATAGAGAATTTATGTATGAATCAAATTGACTTAACGGATGGTGATGGAGTATTGTATAGGTTGTCTTTCATTTTATACATATGTACTTAAGGAAATATTATCATGATTATATATAAGGCTAACGTTTTAAGCTTTATTTAAGATTTTGTATACTTCATTTGATAATAATCCCTCCATTTTGAAAAAATATGCAATTCTCAATTCGATGAGTCAAACATCACTAACTTTGAGTAAAATTATATGAAAAAATACTAACAAGTAAGTATAGTTAGATTAGTTATATAAATATTTTTATAATAATTTATTGTTAAGACATAAATGATAATATATTTTTACTATAAACTTGAGAACAAAATGGAGGAGAGATTACTGGCAGTTTATTTGCAACAAGGTATAACGGCTGGACCCGGCCCAGCCCGGGCCACTGTGTTTTTCTGGGAACAAAACGAAGAGGTGAAAAATCCACTTCCTTTCGTATTATCCTCTTGCTCTGTTCGTCCCTTGGCCCTCGCCTCGGTCCTCGCCACGACCCTGCCGCCCGCCCTACTGCAGATTCGGGGAACGCACCGCCCGCTCCAATGGCGATTAGAGCCCCGTCCATGGAGCTCCACCGCTCCTCTCCGTTGCTCTCCGGTGGCAGAGGTATTTGCTTGGCCCTGTCATATGAAACTTGAAATCTGTGGATGTAGAATGATTCTATGGACATGTATTATTCCTTCAACTGTTACTGATTCAATCGTGGTGTATCTCCTTTCAACTTTTTAAGGGAGGAATACTTACCCACGGAAGAAGCCCTTCCTCGTCCAAGCAAAGAGACTAGGGGGGTTGGAGCAAGCAAGTACGAGGTATGAAATCCACTAGTTGCTCTGATTGCTTCCCTTCTGTAATTCGAAATTAGTTGTCTAATCACGTACAGTAGGACGTACACGTATCATTGCTAGTGTCACTCTGTCATTGCAACTGCATCCTTGCCTGTGTACCGTTCTGACGCTTACTGAAACTCAAACTCAAAAGGTCAGGAACACAAGAGTCTGGACAACCAAAGATAAGAGCACCCCTGGTTCGTGGAACTGTTAGCCCACCTCTTCCAGTACCAGGAAACATAACTCGGCCTCCTTATGTTGGCACAAAATATGTTCCCGAGATTGCAAAAAGAGATACAAATGCACGACAAAGAGAGCATTGTCCACATGAGAGCTGCTTGCGAGCTCGCCGCTCGTGTTCTTGACTATGCAGGAACATTAGTGAAAGTAAGCATGCATTTCAGCATTTCCAATATGTTCAGTTACCGTTACACTTATGTTTTTGCAGCACACATTATATTGCTCAATTATTTTCCTTTTATTTCTAAAATTGATGTGTTCGTTTTGTTCATAAGACCCTCTCTTTTTTTATCCATGTGCACTCTGTCATAATTATATCTTGAGTGAGAAATCTATTGCATCTTTCTATCAGCCCTCAGTAACAACAGACGAAATTGATAAAGCAGTGCACAAGATGATCATCGAAGCTGGAGCCTATCCATCCCCACTTGGATATGGTGGATTTCCAAAAAGTGTATGCACCTCAGTGAATGAGTGCATGTGCCATGGAATTCCTGATTCACGCGAGCTACAGGTTCAGAAAGACTTGCATTGACATGTTTTGTGCCAGTTTAGGGCCTTTCAGCTGCACAGATCGACAGCTACTGTGACTAAACATTTCGCATTTGTGTTTTACAGGATGGAGACATAATTAACATTGATGTCACTGTCTACCTGAATGTACGTGTTTATCTTGGTCATATATAACTATTGTCACTTCCTGCTATTTATTTGTTTGCCTCATGGACTTGAATTTGGCTATCATCTCCTGAAGTGCCAGTCACCATTTTAGGGTTATCATGGAGATACCTCAAAAACATTTCTTTGTGGAGAAGTTGATGAAGCCAGTAAACGACTTGTGAAGGTATCTACCCTTTTCTGTGGAGCAGATGAAATGCTTGCTCTTGCAATCTACTACCTGTGTCCCTCCGAAAAATTGATATTTTAGTTGTGTTCTAAGTCAATCAAACAATATTATGTTTGGCCAAGTTTATGCAAAAGAATACTAATGTTTTTATTACCAAATAAGTATAACTAGATTTATCATGGAACATATTTTCATAATATAACTATTGGTGTCACAAATGTTAGCAATCTTCTCTGCAAATTTGGTCAAACTTAAGATAATTTAACTTTGGACAAAACTAAAACATAAAGTTTTTTGGGACAGAGGTAATATTACTATCTTATCATGACTAGCAGATCTAGTTCGCAAACTCTGACTGTAATCTACTTATTCCCTTTTATTTCATGCCAACATTATGATTTCTGACTAGACTTAAATTGATGAATGAGGAGGGATCCTCACAATTACAATTGCCGGACCATGTTCCACACGATGAAACCCCAAATACAAGTGTTTTCAGCATGCAGATTAGACAGAAGCAAGAAACAAACCTGCGGCTATACCACTAACCAACAGGAGCTGGAGTTTTGTCTCAGAACTTATTCTAGCGAACCAACATTAAGCAAGCAACGTGGACCGCTCCTACCAAGACAGTTCCAACATTACTACCCCACTCAGTTAAGATATTAGAAAACAGAATGTATTCTTAGCATTCACACATGCAGTCTGCCACTTTACTACCCAAAACTGCTCTACTTCAGTACTTCATCACTTCAAGCAGACTTGTCAGACAATCTTACCGACACAAGTTTCTTTTTCCTCTAGATTACTGAAAGTTATGTATAAATTTATTTTGTGTTGTTGCTTATTTTGGCTGATAAGATTAGTGTAAGAAGGTGCTTCTATTATCACTTTATTTGTTATTTCATATGTACATACTGTATCGTGCTAATATCAGGTTACTGAGGAGTGCCTGCTCAGGGGCATATCAACATGCAAACATGGTACTAGCTTTAAGAAGATTGGCAGAAGAATAAGGTATTAATATTTTGCACCGATATCTTTCCTGGCCAAGAAGGCAATGACAGTCATATCTCTATTTCCTCGAAAAGAAGTGTTTGGTTATTTTTCTCACCATAGTTACTGAGCTAGTCATGGCAAAACGGAAGCCTTCGAGATCTTCAAACATTAGCATTGGAAGGATCAATGTTGTAGAAAAGTACTGCAGAATCTCGATTTTTTTCTGCCAAATGCATAATAGAGTAACCGTTGGCTATTGAAAATTTTGCCGCTATTTTCCTCATTTGCTACCCTAGCATTGCAAAAGGATGCTTGGAACAGTAAAACACTACTCTTTTTTAACTATCTAGTGGTACTAGTAGATCTTCATGTAATGTAGTTACACAACCATTCACCCAGCATCTCTCGCATGTTCAACTGATCTGAAAACAAGTTTGCTGTTAACATTGTTCTACATGATTTGGTGTGGCTATACCATTCACTTCATCTTAGATATTACTACTTTAATAACATTCACCCATTGATTTGCTTGAGCATTTCAGTGAGCATGCTGAGAGGAACGGGTTTGGTGTTGTGGAGTGTTTTGTTGGGCATGGAGTTGGCAGAGTATTTCACTCAGAACCAATTATCTATCACCAGCGTAAGTCAATGTTTCTCAGCAATAGATGATAAGCAGTGCATACTGTAGTGAGGACTTCAAAAGGCTTTGCACACTACTTAGTTGAGTACTACTTTAATATTTACTTAGATTGAGGATAGCGGTAGACTAGATTTTCTCCTAAGAATAAACATTTTAATGGATAAGCATTTCTTAGGTAAAAAGCAAATTCTGTTGAAGTTTAGATGCATGTTTCTTCTATTGGAAAATAAAATTTAAAAACTCTAGGCTGCAGACTTTCTGTTTTAGTATATAATTAATTAATAACTCGGTTAATATTAAGTCTTCATGCAAACTGGGACTACCATGTGTCTAGCCAAAACCTGAAAATTCATAAGTCCCACTAAGTCTAGCATGCGTATATATCTGCCACAAAACTGCAAAAGAAAGGATAATAGTAGTCATAATGATAAATTTGGAAGATCTCTGAGATACTGATCTTGTGATAGTAGTTTTTTGTTGTTCTTTGGGCTCTGCAATTTTTAGACCTGGTTGTGATGTGCTTGCCACAGGTAACAACAGGCCGGGTCAGATGATTGAAGGGCAGACATTCACAATAGGTTCGCAGCATCCTAACTCATTCCACGTCTTGCACGAGGAATAAAGCCCAGCCATGTCTGCGTCCTCTTTCGCTCTCGACGTAGTGTCGTGGTCCTGCCTTCCTGACTGATGCTGGCGCCGCCTAACTTTCTTGTGCAGAGCCGATCATATCCATGGGTAGCATCGACTGCGACATGTGGGACGACGGCTGGACTGCCGTGACGACGGACGGAAGCTTGGCGGCGCAGTTCGAGCACACGATACTGATCACCAGGACCGGAGCCGAGATCCTCACGAAATGCTAGGAGAAATCGCCTGTTGCCGTTAGCTGTTTGCCACGGCAATCTGTATCCGTGGTGGTGGTGGTCGATTGTCTATTTGTCTCGGTAATTGGCGTGCTACAGAATACTGAAGAAAAGGCTGAGATTGCAATGGCAGGTATGGGTAAGGAGGACAGGACAAGTTCCCGATGTCCCGTGGCTTAGCCCATCTCTTGTGACGTTCTCGTCCCGCCAGTTGGTCCACCGCTTGCCGCCCTGCGTGAAGTGGAGTGCAGGAGGCGTTGTTGGCGCGTTCGCGTCATGGCAGCGGCCGTGTGCGGTGCGGGCAACACACCACACCCGCCGTGTTGCCTCGGTGGGAGTAGTTGTGCCGCCGCGCCGCTCGTCCCTTAGCGCGTGCCGCGGCGCCGAAACGTGGAGCCGAAGCGAGGTGCCCGTGCCTCCACGGCATCGGGCACGGGCGCACGAGCCAAGCGGCGGTAGTGCGTGGCTGCAGGATATGCCTGCCGTCGGCGCCGCGGCTGTGCGCGTGCGCGGATGGATGGGCAGATGGGTGCGCTCGATCTAGAGCTCTAGCTAGGCCTGTGACCTGTCCATCCGTTCGGTCACCCGTGGTCCTGGACTTTCATCCTCGATCGACATGATCCGACGGCACACGAAGGTGAGAGAGGTGGGTCCGGTTGGTTAACCGCTCACCCGCACGGCCGGTGCCGGCCGGGTTGGATCGATCGGACGAGATCGCGTGCGTCACCGAGACTAGCTGCGGACTCGTACGTAGATCTATCTCTACTACTACTAGGCTGTAAGCAGCGTGCTTTGTTGACCCGCCGCTGCGGCGCCAGGTTACGTGCGCTGTCCCGCAGGCAGGCGGCGGGAGGACGTTGGTGGCCCGGCGGCCGACACGATCCGAGGCGCCACCTAATTTTCCCCGTGGAAGCGTGGGCACCGCGCCCGCTCCCGCTCGCCGTCTCCGCTGGAGATTGGGTCGGTCCGCACCGCACGCCAGTCCACCTCGTGCAAAGGCGGCGGCTGCTTTTGTTTATTCTGGCCCCGGCGCCGCCCGAGATCCAAAGCCGCCGACGCCTCCGAGGTGTGGCGGTTCCGTGCGGGCACGCGCCGCCTCGCCTGTGGCTGGGCGGCCGGCTTGGAATCGGAACGGAAAAAAGGTGCGGTGCTACTGCCATGCCGCCTCCCCTATGGACTGAACTGACTGGCCCTGGCCGGCCGGCTCCGATCTGGATCGAGCTCTCAGCTCAAGACCTGGCAACGGTGGAGACTGACACTGACGCGAGAAGGGGAGGGACGGCGGTGACCTGTGGCGTGCTTTCCCTTTCCGCGCCAACTTGCGTGCTCTGCTCATGCCTCACGATAGCTGTTTTGCCTGTTTCCCTCCAAAGTGCTCCAGTCTGAACGTAGACCACCGTGTGGCCCGGCCTGGCTTCGCCTCTCACAAGACTCACCTAAAATAAAATGGCCAAAAACATCAAAGTTACTGCCCGTCTTTCTTCAGCTTGACTCGAAGCGTATCACCTCCGCCTGCAAGGATCGAGTACAACTAACCAGCCAACCACCAACATGTCACTGGATTCTCAGACAAATCCGACCTTCCCTACGCTCCCAACAACTGCAGTCAATTTTTGTCAGCTCGAGCTTGGTCGCTTATTTCACGAATTCTTTTTATTAATTATTTTTTGTGAGACTTTAGCATGCAGCTTAGCATTCTAGGGGCTTCACTCAGCAAATTCATTTTGTTGTTCTTTGAGTCTCTAGTTCAATAGCTAGTCATTGGTTTGTGTCTCTGACTCGCTGTTTGGTTACTTTGTTGCTCTGCTGAGCTTCATTTACCATTTTCGCTGTCCTGGGCATGTATGGATGGAGGCCCCCATTCACTAAAAATTGGAGTTGTAAACTGTTTGGTCCATTGGCCCAATCTAAAAAAATGAAGTGTTGCTTAACCTCATGGCAGTCGGCGCTAGGCGGTATTCACGTGTGATTCTATATACAAACTTCACGTAGAATTGTATTGATATACATGTTAAAAAAAATAAAATATCCCGGTGTTCAGCTTTAAAGGAATTTAAATAAGAGCGCGATGAATTATCATCACTTTTTGTGTTCATATGTTTGGGCTACGTATTGTATTGGACCAATCCAAGCAACACAGGTAAAGCAGAGGTGGTTTATGCTTTACGGTTGCTTGCAAGAGGCCAATAGCTCCCAAAGCTACCGCCGCCTGAACAAAAATAATCCACCGGCGCCTTTCATCAAATCAAAAGGAAAAAGAAAAGAAAAATCCGCCGGTGCCGAGCAGGCAGTCCAGTGCCGCGCGGAAGCTCATAGGTTAGCCTCATACTCCTATCACATGACTCCACGAGGACGCGGGCACGCGGCGCCGGCCGGGGACCCATCCCGATTTCCAACCCGCCTTGCCTCGTGTTTCTCGGGGTCGTCGTGACGGGAGCTTTGCCGCGGTCCGAAGCGTAGCGCCTGCGCGAGCGACAGGGAAAAGGAAGCCGTCAAAGGCGCGTGGGGCCGCGAGGCCAGCGCGATCCGCTGCTATGCTTGGGTCGCGTCGTGCGCGGGTCTGGTTCGAGGTGACGTCAGCGCGTACGGGTGGACCATTTCGTCGCTCGGAGTCGGGGGACACTCGCCAGCTCGCCGCACGACCTAGCAGCGGTGTGGTTTTCCGTGTCGTCTCGTCCCAGGTCGTCGTCGTCTCATCAGTCCGTAATTGTCAAGCCCGTCGTCTAGGTGCAGAGGAGAACAAATAGCATGTAATGTTCTACGAAAATTCACATACTGTAGAGAATGAATGGTTCAAAGCGCCTTGCATGCTTGCACTGTAAGTAAACAATAGTTCGGTTGCTCGATGTAGTGTCTCGTCAAGAAGACGACTTGTTTTGGGTTTTGTTGAGATCAAATTATCGGATTCACAAATAAGAGTTGCACACGGTATTGATTGAATGATCATAGTACGCCTAAGTTAGTGTGAACATCACATATTAGGACAAGCTAGCTTTAGAGGAACGTAAAACACATATCTTGAAGCAAAAGGCAATAGATCTCTCATTAATCAGCGATTAATATGTTACAAACAAAGGAAAGAAAAAAAATCTTTGGTGTTTTGTTTTGTAATAACATCGGCAGGCAGTAGCGTTTGTTATACCTATCCGCCGATGCAAAAAAGAACATCTATGTACACCTAGTAGTAACTCTCATCGCGGCAAATTAAACGATCGAGTAACCAACCAACCTCGTACTAATACAAGTTCTAAATCATCTACGCGTACGCGACCCTGTTCCTGTTGGAGCCAGGAGCCGTCGTGTCATCGGGCGCTGCTGCTGCGGCCTGTCCGCCACCTACGCCACCTCGGCCGGCGGCGGCATGTTGAGGTCGAACCCCACGCCGACCGCTTCCGGGGAGGCGTCCACCACGGATGACGACGACCCGGTGTCGCTCTGATCCTCGTCTTCACGGCAGGATGCTGCCTGCTTGTTGGCGCCGGCGGTCGGCCGGCAGGCCACGGGCGCCGGCACGGCCACGGTCACCGCGAGCCTCGGGTCCAGGAACAGGAACGGCTGCGCGGCCACCATGGCCGGCATGCCGAGGCTCAGGTCGAGCGACGGCGCGGGCGGCATCACCGTCGGTGACGGAGACGGAGCCCTGGGCGGCGTGGCGGGCGAGTCCCGGGAGGAGGACTCCACGGTGCTGCTGCTGGGGCTCACGGCCAGCTTCTTGGGGGCGGCGGCAGCGGCAGCGGCAGCGCGTGCGCCGCCGAGGCGAACGCGACGGGGAAGTTGGTCTTGGCCTTGGGCCCGCGGAAGTGGAGCGCGGCGGCGTCGTAGGCGCGCGCCGCGGCCTCGGCGGTGTCGAAGGTGCCGAGCCACACGCGGGCCTTCCTGGCCGGGTCCCTGATCTCGGCCGCGTACCTGCCCCACGGGCGCTTCCGGACGCCGCGGAACCTGGGCTCCATCATGCCGTCGGTCACGGCGCTGGCGGCGGGGAGAGCGTTATTCTTGGGCGCCATGGAAGGAGCGAGTGACGACGGCGGAGGACGATGCCAAGTGTTGGGCAGCGCGGCGCTCGGCGGTGGTTGATGTGTTGTTGGTGCGCTGGGCAGGCAGGGCTCTGGATGGAGTGCGGGAGGAAAGGGAGGTGGGTGCGCTGTATTAATAGGGGAGGCGGGAGGTGAGGAGGAGCCAGCGGGAGGGGAGGTTTGACCCACAGCCACAGGCGAGGAGGAGGCGCCCACAGCGACGGAGGTGGAGGGAGATGGATGGGGGCGGCCGTCCCGCGTTGGCCTCCCCCCGATGTTTGCTCGCCGTTTCCTCTCGATTAGAAAGGAAAGTGAGTGATTACATGGAATGCCGCGGCAGCTTGCATGCGCTCACTCAGTCCGCCTTCTTTGTTTGGTTGTCGGGTCGACCGGTAACCGTATTTTCTTGTTCAGTTTCCGTGGTCCTTCGGAATGCACTGTACCTGTACCACCACCGTTTCCTTTTCCTTTCTATGATGATGATCCAGTCCAGGCCAAGCGAGACTGATGCAAAGCGGTGTTTGCTTGAAGCTTAGGATAGCCGGTCAAGTCACTATTCATCCAATGCATAGAGTCTTCAACTGATCAATCAACTCCAAATAAATTAAATACCTAAACCTGTCTTGATGAACAACTTGAAATTAGCTCAGATGTCTGACTCACAAGTCTCATCCGAGTAAGTAGGTTTGCCTCTTCATCCTAGGTTCACCCATAGTCAGCATCGTAAGAGAAATCAAACCAACGAGCACGAATCGGTTCAACACATGTCTCTGCTCCCACAGGATTAGCTTCACCCAGCTGCGCATCTTGGCATAATCACTTCCCAGTCCACACGTCCGAAGCGATGGAGTGAACGGTACCAGCAAGTGCAACCTGGCGCCGCCGGTCGTTGCGTGTAGTGCAGCACATCAACGTCTTGGAGAGCGGCAGCTAGCGCAGCGAGTGAACCAACCAACCAACCAAACCCAACGGTGTGCCGCCGCTCCGCCCACCGTCCGTCCGTCCGTCCCGGTTGCTTTCGGCCGCACTCCACGACGCCCCGCCCAAGTTCCCCAACGAACGAGCCATGCAGAGACGTCGCAATTTCCAGAGACGCGCGGGTGGGCGAGCGGGCGCGGCACGACGCGTCGCGGTCACGCTCCAATGAGCGGCACCGCCTGCCTGCCTTGAGTACCCTGCCCTGCCCCGCACGAACGAGACGACTACGTGGGGGCGCGCGGCGCGGCGCTTGCGGGGCCCGGCGGTGGTTCCGGTCAGCAGCGAGCCGCGTGGCCCGCGGTGCGGTGCGGTGCCGCGCGAGGCGTGTGAGTGCGACGGCGACGGGTTCAGAGGAGACGACGGCGACTCGTGGATGTGGGGTGGAAAAAAACAAAGGGCTTTTTCTTCGGCGGCGGGGCCGGGGTGAGGTGTGGGGGACGGCCGGGACAGGCAGCCGCACCTGCCGCGCGTCTTCCTTCCTTTCCTGCCACGGCGGCGGCGGCGGCAGCGCGCACACGACAGCCGGATCGCGCGGGGATTTGGATATTGCTTACGTGCACAGCGGGAGGGGCCGCCCGGTCACCAGCGCCGGATTTGGGCGGCGGAAAACGGAAAACTATACCACTTGTTTCGTTACTGGACGGCCCGCTTGTGCTCTGCCTGGTGTACGCACCTACTAGCCTCAGAATATCTGCACTTCACTAACAGTTTTTTTTAATATGACATATTGTGTCAAGTAGTAGTATTTTTGTAGAAAATGATGGGAACTAAGTCTTGGACATTGTAGATTTAGAATATAACCCTCCCGATCACATTATGGGTTGTACTTTTTGAAAAAAAAACATAACTAAATTTTATCACCATGATATACATCCTCCATTCGCGAATACTCCCTCCGTCCCAAAATAAGTGACGTTTTTGCTACCGAGAAACAAATGTCGACAATTTTATATTAAAATATATAAATAATATCTATGCTAAGTAATTAGTATCATTGGAAAGATCTTTAAGTCTAGTTTTTAATAAATTTATTTGAACATATAAATATTGCACGTGTTTTATACAAATTAAGTCAAACTTGTGGGCATCTAAAAACCCAAAACGTCACTTATTTTTTTGAGACGGCACAACTGGGAGCAAAGAAGGCACAACTCCCAAAGAGGCAAAGGCCAAGATGCCAACTAAATGTCTGACCTCCATATTACTGTGATGTTGCATGCGTGTACCACCTTCTGCAACTCATCATTTCATCAAGGCCGAGGCTGATGCTTTGGATTCAGCCTAGTGCGGCTGGCCTGAGAGCATCCACAATGTTGGGTCTAGCCTGGTTCGATACAATAAATGGGACTGTCAAACCCGCTCTTATATACTCCCTCCATTCAAAAATCTCCGTTGTTTTAGGAAAAAAAATTCCTAATCTCCGTCGTCTTAGGATATTACGGCCGTCTTGCATGCGCGTCACTCCTTGGATACTACGCCATTGCCTTCCCATTTGCTACTCGCGTCTTGCATGTCTGCATACACGGTGCGGGAGAGGGTCTGATTGGATACGTATTAATCGGCAATTAAGGCTGGAGCAACGATTAAATGAAGAACGCGGCTCGTGGCTGCTGTAATCGACCTTCCTTGGTCACTGCGCCGAACAAGAATACGCTGGAGATTTTTGGATGGAGGGAATATCATGGCATTGATTCAATGGAGACCCCAATCCTTCCCATCAAACCCAGGTCGCAACCTTTACCCCTCCGTCTCTCTCCTAAGGTTGCTACTCACGCCATCGAGATGAAGCCGGCGACCGGTGTTGTGGACTGCAGGGGAGCTGCTCCGCTCGAGGCCGAATCGCTCTGCTCTGCGCAAGGACGCACCGGACTTGGACGCACGCTCACTAGAAGACGCATTTGGGCTTCACCGTGGCAGTGCTCCTTTCCCCCCACCAACAATCCAAACAAGTCGAGAGGCTCGTGCCCGTCTCCCCGCTCATGCACTCCACCAAGCACATACACCACCACCCAACCCCGAGCTCCTCCTAGGGGCGCCTCCGCCCCCGCCGCGCCAGCCTATGAGGTCCACACGATCTCTTGAGGGCTCGGTGGGGCAACCCCACCCCACCAACCCACCTATTTTTTGTATTTATTGTATAAAGGAGATATTACATGAGCACGAGAGGTGCAAAGAGCTTGCAAAGCTCAAAAATAAAATACATGGATCATAAACCTATATTCTCCAACCACAGTTTTATGGGTCCGACACGACTAGGATTAGCTTTGATGCAAATCAAGCCAATTTCTTCCCTGAGATAATCCTCCAATTAGCTAAAGAGCAAGGTTTCCATAAAAAATCAGTCCATTCCTATAGGTCTAGATTGTCCAGCATGTTGCCACTAGGATTTCTCTGTAAAAAAACTCTCCCAAAATCAATCCTGGACTGAATTGTCATATCGATTGGTGGTAATGACACATCCCAGGTGATTCCAATTTGGTTCCAACAGGTTTGACTGAAGGGTCACACAAAGAAGAGATGGAGGAGGGTTTCTTCTGCATTGGAGTTACATATGGCACAAAGATAACTGGGTAAATGCATGTTCTTCCTCCTGAGCAAATTTCTAGAGTTTAACATGTCTTTAAGAAACAACCAAACGAAAAACTTGTGCTTCCCTAAATTATGACCAGCCCAAAGCCATTTAAAGAGAGAAGATGCTTCCTGATGCCCTTGTAGCCGTTTGTAGACTTTTTTTGGAGGTCCATACAATCTCGGCGGAGGGGGAGAGGATTTCTTGAATTCACTAGATCTGGGTTGTGAGTTCCACCCGATGTCGTTGTTCTAGGCCGTGCGACGACGATGGTGCGGTGACGTGGGGTCGAAGGTTGCGAGGTTGAAGGTGGGGTCGTAGGTGGCGGGCACATGAGGCAATTGAGGTACCGCTCGGTGCCAACGGAGGCAGTTGAGGTACGATAGACTGTTCACGAAGTAGGTCTCTCCTATTGATCCAGGGCCGATTCTAAACATTGTGAGCTGTTGAACAAGAGAAGGCACGACATTCTTTAGCACCGGGGGGGCGGTTCGATACACTACAGGTGCTCTGAGGGCTCTGGCTGGTGCTTAGCTCAGCGATGAAGCGCGTTGATCATAGGAGGTTTTAGTTAAAATGTAATCCAAGTGAATAAACTAACGCTCGATTCCAACAGTCATGTATTATAATTTCTATCTTCTAATACAATGTTACCGTGCCTATTCGAGAAAAAAAAAAAAAATGCTCGTACCACAAGGGAAGCACACCTCTGCCCCAACAGATTACCAAATTTGAACGCGTGTTCCATGGTCATGGTCTGAACCGAACAGTTATAGCCGCCAAGAGTAGATATCCGTAGCCAAAGTTTCACCTGGATTTATTTTTATCTGAAAAAAAAAAAAAAATCTTCTGGCTTTTTAGGAATCAGAAGAAAAGGCCATCTGGATGTAGCTGCTACAGTGCTACTAATCCTGCGAAGCGTACACGCGCAGCAGGACGCAGCAGCGAACAGGCGAGCGAGGCGTGCGGTGGGTGTCACGTCCGTCGCCGTCCACCCGCGCCGCGGCAGCGTGATTTCACACCGTCCGCGGCTCCGCGCCCGCACCCGTGTCTCCCCTATCTCCCTCGCGTGCTGTCGCTCTCTCCGCAAAAACGCAAAACGCCGGGACCGGATCGTGTCGCGCGCAGCGGGCGCTGGCTGAGGCTGCCGCCAGTCGCCACCGTCACGGCGTCCGCACGTCAGCCGGCCCCGGCAGCCGGATGTGGACAGCCACAGCCCTCAGGGGGCGGCGGCGAGCGGATCCATGGGACCCGCCGCGAGGTTTCTTCATAACACACGCACACGCACACGCACAGCTCAGACACGCCAGTGGACGCGGCCGGGCGGGCCCTGCCTTTGTTTATCGATCGCGGATCGCCGGCCGGCGCGCCATATATTCTTTTGTTTTTCTTTCCCTCTGCCTCCTCCTTTTTTCTCTCCCGCCTCGACTCGCTCCCAACCGCTCGCCGACTGCACGGCGTTGTCCGTTTCAGACCTTACGCCGCCGCCGACGGTATCGTTTTCCTTCCTTTTTCTTTCCCTGTCCGAATTCCACCGACGGTTTCTTTTTTGTTTTTCGTCTTTGCCGTGAAGTCAGTCAGTCTGCTAGGTTCCAACACGTACAGACGGCTCGGTTCGCCCCACGCACCCCCAACAATTGGCCGGTTGTTTCGATAGCGTCTAGGAATTTTGCTCACATATCAGTGTCTCGTTGCACAAATCGTACGGATGAACGTATTCCAACGCAGAGCAAAGGGAGCAGAAGTGAAGAACACACCACCTGCACCGTGGTAATAAGTTCGTCAAAAACGATTACACCGAGTAGTTAAAAATGGAGCCGATCGACGCAGTCACACGAATGTTTGCAAATGGAAGTTAGCCATGAGTCGATGAGACACGGAACCGAGTGTTCGGCGCTTCGTGGCGACCTAACCCGCGCAGCACGTTGACGACGGCAGAGTGTATGGCGCGCCGAGCCGAACTTATTCTCCGATTCGATCGCGCACAGCATAACGGCCGGCGTCGTGGGTGCGAGGAAACCAGGGGCGCGGGCGGTGGTAGCGTCACGTTGCCCACGGGGGCAACGCGTGGGCGCGCACGGACGGACGGGCAGGTGCCGTGCCGCGTGCGCGTGCCCGCGCTTTCACTCGACAGCTCCCGCGTGACCGCCGCGTGCGTGCCCGGCGGCAAAGCGGTGCGGGGCAGAGCTGGGCTGCTCCTGCTCGGGTCCTGCCACGCCCCGCGGCCACGCGAAGCTGTAGCGCGATCAGGTTCGTCACCCACGAGCACCTGGTGCGGGCTGAAACTGTATGGAGACGCCACCTCAGGTCAGAGACTCGGAGGCTAAGCAAGACCGTACGAACCGCACCCAAGTTTCATGCCGACACAACACAAGTACTTTGCTCCAATGGCAAGGCGTCCTGCACAGCAAACTCAGGAGCGCGACGGTTTAAGCCGAATTGTGGCAGCTCCGGAAGGTCCTCGTCAAGTTTAGTGCAGCAACCCTTTCGTCCATAGAATCAGTTTTAGTTGAGATGTAGTGAGACCGAAACAACGTAGTTGAGAATGAATGGGCCGAGTTCTTTACAATCGAAAAAAGGGTGGAATGGCGTTTGACATCGCCAGAACCTGTCACGAATTGACACCTCGAACCTGGTTTTCCAAAATTTAAACCTGAATACAATACACGTAGTAAACGTCCGATACATGATCCCTCCCTTGTTCGTTCCCACCACACATAGTTGCACTCGACACCGACGACCTATTGTCTACCACAGCTGGTTGACAAACCATAGCTAAAACAATCCCATCAGTTATCGTTGGGGTTCGATGCTGGAAACATAAAAGAAACCCGTGGACAAGAGCGAATCCGTACTCCAGAGCGTAACAATGCCATGATGGTCCAAAAAAAAACAGCCAAGTTTGGCAAGGGCTTGAAAGCAGAAACAAGGGGAAGCTTTCGTCGGATGCAGAATCGCGTTTTAGTGCAGATGCAGTGAGACCGAAACAACGCAGAGTGAGAATGAATAAATTCGAACTTTCACTGTTTCATCCGAAAAAGGGTGCGAGTGTACACGCAATGACATCGTGAGAACCTGTCACGAATTGACACCTCTGGTTTTCCAAAATTTATCCTCCGTACAATACACGTAGTAAACGCCACGATACATGATCATCACTTGTCCCAGTCCCACCACATAGTTGCACTCGACACCGACGACCTACCCCACAGCTGGTTGACAAACCATAGCGCCAAACAATCCCATCATGCATAACGAAACGGTGCCGTGATCCCCTGGAAACATAAAGAAACCCGTGGACAAGAGCGAATCCGCCGCCAGAGCGTAACAATGCCCAGAGTGGCCCTCGCCAAAAAACAGCCAAGTTTGGCAAGGGCTCTTGAAAGTGACGAAACAAGGGGAAGCCGGCGATGCGGATGCACCCCTAACGCGTAATTTGATCTTTCAGAACTTCATGGACAATCCGAGACAAGGCATCATTAGGAGAAACCTTTTAGAACGACGCTCATTCGCTGAAATTATACACATAATTTACACGCGGACCATTTTTTAACCGGCACAGTTTACAGTTACTTGGCTCTAGTGCCAACCGCCAAGGCACCGTCCTGCACAAACTCTAGAAAGAAATGAGATCTGAGCAAACTCCAGTTGCCCACAGCAAGCTCACGTCTGGGCGTCTGGCTCAGCTCGAATGCTCCTCCTCGTCCTAGTAATCAGTATCATCTTCCGCATCTGGATCTTCTCCATCCGTGGAATCTAATGTATCCTGCAAACACAGAAATCATGTGAAGAGTAGGTTTACAACCTTTCCGCATTTAACTAGAAATCTAACTGTACATCTGTATATAATCCAAATAAAATACAATCCTAGTCAGAATTTGCACACATCAATGATAGAGAGAGTTCTCAATAAAGAAAGTTGTGTGGGTTCGGAAAGGCACATGACTTTTACTTGTAGAAGACGTTGTGATTGTGGGCGATGTAGTGGTAGCCAGAAATGGTAGCGAACTACATGAAGCAGACAGGTTCTGGAGGCAGGCTCCAGTATGCCCCCTACCATTTGGAGAAGGGCAAGTGAAACCATTCCTTCTTTGCCTTCCATGCTCTGAATGTGAATGGTTTTTGTTGTGATTCAATTGTCCATGTCCCGAACAGTTCTTGTCGCTGCGAATCTCTTGTACTGGTAGTGGCCCATTCATATCCTGATTTTGCATCTCTGCTGGATTGAATGCGAAGTTGGCTGACCCCACTAAAGCTCTCCTGAGGCATCTCATTGTCATGCCATGAATTTGAGCTTGCAGCTGGAATTGCCCACCTAGTCTCTGGAGACTACATTTGGGTTCATCGAAACTGCTTAGCCTGTTGTGTACAATGATTGAAAGCAGGTGGTGTAGTCGCACTCGCAGCAACAACATCCCACTCATTAGAGCAATCAAGAGGAAATCGGTACTGAGTAGAACTAGTGTCAGAATCTGCTTGAGTCCTTTCAATCTCTGGAGCTTCAGATAGATCTTGATTCAAAAGAAGCATCGACCTTCTCAATAGGATCAATGTCAAGTACATCATGTGTGCCAAGTATGTGCTACGATCCTTTACTAAGCGCTTACTACGCCTGAGTTGCGACTCGTTTGAAGGATTCATTGAAGAGTTTGAAGGCACTGCTTGTCCACAGAAAAGTTCAAAGACCTATATTCCTCCTTCTCTGCATGAATTGAAAAGTTTGAAGGCACTGCTTGTTCCTCATGCATATGGCTTGATTAAGATGCTCTTCATGAACCTTTTTACGGGATAGGAATTAGGGCTACCTACAAATATAGATTTCTTGGGGCCTGCATCGAGTGGCTCAGTATGTGACTCTTCTCTCTGTGACAAAGGGTTAGCACAGGCTCGTTTTGCAGCCTTCCCACCACAGGAATTTCTGTGCCAGTGTCAGCTCTAGATGAAGTAAACGGCTCTTCTCTAAAGGAATGTCTCGGATGCTGTCCATGTGTCTGCTCCAAATGAATGGGCCTTTGAATGTATCTTGCATGAATTAATTCCTGAATTAATTGACTTGAAGGCCCAATACACACCTGCTCCATAGCAAAGATGGCATAGAGAGGAAAAATGAACCATGAGATAGAGCATATACAGATGTCCCTTCGATCATAAAACAAGTGTCTATGAGGTGCGCAGCCTACACAAATATTACTTTTGTGATCTTAACAGTTTGTAGGTTTGGAAAAAAAAATACAGTAATAATTGGTAAAATATGAATTGTAAAAAGCTTTGGACTTGGAAAGTAATGAAAAATGGCACTTATATTGCGACCAATTGTATCTGTATGCTTGCCAAAAAAAAAAAAAAGAAGTAATATACAGTTGAAAAGGCTATTAAAAACATTGAACAAAGTATTCCAGAAAAGCAGGTTTCAGAAACCCAACTTTTATGTGACCTTATTTAAACACTTTTTTTATGTATCAGAAGGGGTTGACCCCGTACTTCTTATATAAATAAATATATACTCATTCCGCTCCAAAATAAAACAACTTCTAGAGTTGTTCTAAGTCAAATTATTTAAAGTTTGACAAAATTTATAGGAAAGAGCACCGATATTTATGAAATCAAATTAGTGTCACTGGATACACCATGAAACATATTTTCATAATCTTCTTCAGTTGTTCATCTAAGTCACTAGATACACCATCAAATTAGTGTTACTAGATACTACATCAACTTCTATAAAAATGGAATACGTTACATTTGTCAGTTGCTAATGTCAGAGCTCTATTTAGGCGCTTAGTGGCGCAACGATGCACAGCAGCGGAAACACTGGGGAGAACATTTGGTGCATAGTAATACCTCAGAAGGCTGCGCCGATCTGCTAGGAGTACATATAAGATGACTTATTTAAACACATTGAAATATGTAAATATTTTGTTTTTTAATTGCACAACCCTCAATATGTAATTATTAGACCAAGAAATAGCAACAGCATAATCTAGGTGACATGCAAAGAAATCATGGCACACATATATATGAAAAAAATATAATCAGGATGTGGAAAATCTTTGACAATATAAGGTTCATTAAAAACAGGATGTTTGGACACGGTCTCCAAAAGTGCAACTTTGACTTCTCTTTTCTATCAAAAATTTTTAAAAAATTATATATATATAGGAGTATTTTTCAAGACAAATATGGCTTTAAAAGTTATTAAAACATGCAAATAAAATATGTAATAGATGACGAAGAATACATGGCTTATTGGGAAGAGGGGTAGTGCGAATAGGAGGTTTGATTGATTTCATTCCCGAGTCTAGCTTCTTTCTCGCATTCATCATTAGTTCATTACTCGCAGTGCAACTACCTAACGAGAAACTCAAATGTGTATGGCTATATAAAGGCATCTCTAAGAGGTTTCTCAAACTTATTTTATAAATTATTATTATTCTGAAAGTCATAATAACAATAGCTCTACGTATTTTGACTATCAAATTATTCTCTATATCTTGTCCTCATAGAGAAATAACCTCGCTTTCCTAGCAAGAAATCCTAAATAGAGCATGACAATCCTATAGATCTAATTTTAAAAGCTATTGAGGATCCTTTTCAATAAAATCTCTATTCTAACAATAATAATGAATGAATGATATAAAGTGGCTATTGAAGTTGCTCTAAGACATCAAGGAACAAAGCTTTGAAACAACAAGAAATGATCATCGGACCCTAAATCATATACATGTACTTTACTAGCAATTCATGACATTTCTATGACTCCTTAAACTGTCTTAAGTGGTACATTTAGGAGACAAATATAACCAATGGTTGTCATCAATATGTTAGAAGCATGGCACATCTAGTGTTGTTAGTGAGGAAGTAGGCACATTGCAATATATTCTATCAAGAGATAGATATATGGCATTTTTTGATGTTCTATTTACCCAAGGCGTATAATTACATGGATTGCCATTTGTTTGAGTGGCTAGTAAAAAAAAATATATACAAGAGACAAAGGTACAAAATGAAGGCCAACAATGAACAAGTGATAACGTGACCAAAATAATTACACCATTTGTCTTTGTATTTTAAACTCACTACTATACTCCTATTATTTGGCTATTTTTTTTTCTATTTACATGAAAGGACACTTTCCTAGTTTAATTCATCCATACTGTATATGACAAAACCTCGGACAAAACAAATGTTGGAATGAAACTGTGAGTTCTGACGCAAGATTTTTCCCTACCCAAACCAGAGAGTCCCTACTCAAATCATGGAATGGATCTGAATTTGACGCGAGTTTTTCACACTCAATCTGTTCGCTGCGCATATGCAGACGCAGCTGGAGTTTCATCAGAAAGCAGAATCCAAAGGAGCGAAATTTGCTGAAAACCGCGCGTAGCCATTTTTTCCTGACGGCAAAGTTGACAGGTTTTTAGGGGTAGGCCGTCGCGGCGTCTCACTGATCTCTCTCTCTCTCTCACCCTAAATTGCTGTGTCCCCAGGGCCCGAGAGTGATAAGCGGAACCCTACCACTGCTCCCGCCGTCATGGCGCCGCCGCCGCCGCCGGAATTCCTCGAGGTGCGGTGCGCGGGGTGCGGCCAGACGCTGGAAGTAGAGCCGGGGCTCTCCGAGTTCGCTTGCCCCGACTGCGGGACTCAGCAGGCGCTCCCGCCGGAGCTCATGCCCCCCCGCCGCGCCCGCGCAGGGCGCTGCCCATCAAGCCGCCGACCCGCCGCCGCGGCGCCAGTGCCTGTACCCGTACCCGTGCCTGTGCCGGCTCCCGCGAGTTTGCCGTGCGGCGCCTGCTCCGCGCTGCTGAGCGTGCCGGCGGGCCTCGCGCGCTTCGCGTGCCCTCTTTGCAGTGTCGAGCTTATTGTCGACGGCGGGCGTCTTCGGGTATACATCGCCTCGCCGCCCCATGCTACAGTCTCAGTCCTGGCGCCGCCCCCAACCGGCATTACTCTGAGACCATCCCCACACCGGCGTCTCGAGGTGCGTATCAATCCTATATGGATTACCAGAAGCATTAGCTTAAAACTCATTTCTATTATATGGATTTATTTGCGCTTGGTATGCTAAGTTTAACTTTCTGCCTTTGTCCCAACCCAATAAATTTGTCATTGTTAACTCAGCAATCTAATGTTGGTCTTGTCTTACATAGCAGTATTTTTCATGGTGAGTTGAGCAAGCACAGGATGCACCTGCATTTTGATTGCGAGCCGTGGCATTTCTGGGCTACAAGAGATATAATGGTTGTATTTTGGTTTGCATTTGCTTTTGGACTGCTCAAAGGCTCTGATTCACTGCATTGGACGTTAGGGTGTCTTTTTTATTAAAGGAAACCATGGGTCTGACCTGTTTATCAGTGTCTGCCACACTGCCTTATTATGAAATATGTTTTAAAAAAAACAATTCAATAGAGATTTGGTGAGGAGGGCTTGATAGAGACAAATATAGTATGGAGATTTTTCTAGGACACGGAAAACACTCGATAGATAGAATATACCATTCAGACGTCCTGATTTGCCTATTTCAGCGACAGTCATGTGCAGTTGTATTTCTGCAGAATCTCTTAGATTAGGATTTCCTTTTTCTTTACTCTTTTATGCATAGATTCACTCCATCTATTTTTATTTTCTCACTTCTTTTTGCATTATTTCTGTGCAGCAGGGTCAAGTAGAAAAGTATAATGACCCGTCTCGTTCAGTTCATAGAGAGGCGGCATTCAGTTCTTCCAGAACACAAGCAATCCACACTATGTTGGCACTGAAAAAACCCAGTATCCATTCAGCTCACAGAGAGGAGTCACGTATTGAACCACCCAGTAAGACTGTCGCAAAGGCTACAGAGAGGAAGGCTAAATCGCCTGCTCGTCTTGAATCTACTGGTGTGGTACGTCCAGAGCCTCCTGTACATTCAAGCTCGGCCTCTCAGGCGCAAGTTCGTCCTTCCAATTATTTATTTCGTGCCCAAGAACAGCAACCTGTGGAGGACACTGCAAGTCAAGGAGAGCACATAAATGAATATCAAGCTGTATCAAGTACCCTTCAGCATGAAGCAATAGAGACCTCAAATCAAGTCGACCGTGTTGAACAGGACCAAGGTGAGTATCACAGCAAGGCAACTGGATGGAATCTGAAGAGAAAAAAAGGAGTGGTGGGACCGCCAGTGGTCAGAAGGGGAAAAAGAAGGGCTTGCCTTGTTATTCAAATGGAGGCCCCCATCTTAGGCGTAGTGCACGTTTGTCAAAGCAGCCAGAAAATCCTATCAACAACGAGCCTGCCCAGCAGCCAGCTCAATGTAATTCGGATTTAGATCTTCTGAACATTGATAAAATCATTTCCAATCTGTGTCGCAGTCCATCGCCTCAGCTTCAAATGCCTCAAGCAAGCTCAAACCAGTCAGGCAGAGTTGATGCAGCCACTGGACCACCTCTGTCAAACCATAATGCATCTCAAGATAGGCAACTCCCACTCTGCTACAATGAATTGTACCCTCCAGAGGTCCCTGGTGAACACTGGATTGATAGAAGTGGTGACGAGCAGCCTCATTCACCAGATGCCCGATTTCATGATGTGCATATGCAAGGGCAAGGGCAAGGGCAAGTGCAACAGGTATGAGAACCTTCAGTTCATTCCACTGACTTGGGTGCAGCTATCTTTGTTCCTACCTGTGGCTATTAGTTGAAGCCATGGCTAGGATACACCTCTCTTGAAAATTTGCCACACTTCCCAACTACCATTATTGCCAGGGTGCCAGCAAAATCTGCAGCACCTCGTTATCAGTTTGCCACTGTTTTCTTTCCTTGACTGTGCATGAGAGCTGCACATCTCCTGTTATTTGGAGAATACCACCTTAATGCCTACACATATCTACCTTCTGCAATGACAAGTTAATCTTTACTATCCGACTTGTCTAGTACTCACATCAACCTTCCACCACGAACATGTGATAGGTGTTTATATAAAGTATATTAGCTCATATCCGTAAATTTTCTTAGCCAGAGTGCCGTGGTTTAAATTTCTGCATAAATACTACATGTTCAAAATATTTGCATTGTTTGGATGCTTATTTTAATCACTCATTAAGGAGGATGCACAGAGGGCCCACTCCCTATTAGGATCTGTTGTGAAATCATCAGGGAAGCGTAGAGGACGTGGACATCAACCTACAAGACTAACCCAACCACGAAGGGAGTTGACAGGCCTGTCTTGACACCTAATACTGTTGAGTATGTGTATCGATGAGCTGACGAAAGTTAATTCTTAATATATTCTCTTGCTATGTTCATGACGAGTTGACTTGGCAGCAAATGGGATGTCAATCCACCTTGTCCTAAGGTGGCCTCTACCATCACTGTTCTTTTGAAGCAGAAGTACCCTGGGTCTACCTATCTACCAGCTGGTCAGCTTAAGAGAAGATCCACCCAATGGAGAAATGGTTCTCCAATGGCAACAGTATCCTCCAGAAACAAGGGATGTTATTTTGAATGAATTTCTTGTAAGTAAAGTATCTGAATACATTTGCTTTGTGGAATGTTATTGAGGACATTTCGACCACTGAACTTATATTTCAATTGTGGTAGCAACGCTACAAGTGGGCCCCTGGCCGAGAAGCAGAGTGTCTGAAGGTATTTGAAACCAGAGCAGCAAGGCAGTTTGTTTGTATCCTGAGCCAAGAGAAGCGAAATGTTAGAGAAAAAAGTTTGCTGCAGTAGAGAAATCCCATGAAATTTCAGGTGCACATAGGTCCAACAGACATGCAGATTCAGAAGAGGAAGATCGAGAAGAAGAACCCAAGGACCAGCAGGCATCAGAGAGAAGTGATGGCGAAGACCCTTGCTGTGGAAACCTTTCCCCCTGCATGGATGCTTCGAAATGGTGGGAGAGGTTATGCGAGCACTGGGCCAAAGAAGAAGTCTTAAAGATGTCTTCCCAGAACAGGAAGAACCGATTCACTAAAGGCCGTGCTCATCACACGTCGGGTTCCGGAGCATTGCGATGCACAGGCAGCTTATGGTGAAGGCATAAAGACAAATTTCTTGGTTAACTCATTTCAGCATCAATTACTAATAATTTTTAAAATTGAATATAGGTTATAGAAAATGGTGGGATGCCAGTGTCAGAACTAGAGGTATTCAACAAGACCCATAGGCGTAAAGGTGGCGTTGGGGAATTTGTCAGTGAGAGAGCAAAGCGAACTGTGGTAGGTCTCAGTGTTTGGGTTATTTGAATCATTTGGAAGTAATTGGGCACAATATGCCAAATGTTTGGAGAGTTTATTAACGGTTGCTGAACTGTGTTTTGTATCCACTTCATTTTTTTCAGGAGGGCTTCACCAAACGTATGGAGGAGGCTGGTGATAAGAACATAGACCCCCTCGTTGCATGGGTGCAGCAAGTAGGGGCGGAACCGTGGAAAGGTACTATGGGCTCACTGGTATCATTGGCAAGGACAAGGCTGATGAATTAGCAAAGTCCATGCCACGGCAGAAATTCACACAGGAGCAGGTGCAGCAGATGATTAATCAGGCCTTGCAGGGGTTAAATGAAACCTGGGAGCAGAAGTTTAAGTCCTTGGAGCAAAGTGTGCGTGGTGTACCACCGTTAGGTAGTGATCACAAGGTAAGCAAAGGATAACTGAGTATTGCATTTCTCATTCGATCTTAAACTTGTTTAGAGGCCGCCAGGAGGATCAGTTAAGACATCTGGTAAGTTATCAAGTCATTAGATTTTGGTAGTTAGGCTTGTCATTTTTAGTGTAAAATGAGGCTTGTGCTTCTCATGTTTATATCATGTATCCTTTAGAACAAGGATGGCAAAAACAAAATATTGTTACCAAAGTTTCTGCACTAGTGATCTTCAAATTGCACAATTGGTGTTCTTGATAGAAATAGGATCAGCTACAAAAGCTAGAGCTGCAAATCATTGTTGCAGCATGTTTGGTCATGGGAGTCGGGAGGAATTGTCACTGTTCTGCGAACACCTAAAATCATGGATGATTCCCTAGACTCCATGCTATTATTATTCTGCCTCTGTTCCTGCATGCATGGCTGGCAGAATAATAGGGCTTTCCCTCAAGCCTTTTCTTGGCGCATATCCTAGGAGATCTAAGCTTTTTTACGATTTGCAGGATCGTCAGATTCGCACACCGGGGAAGCGACGCTGATGAAGATGTTAAAGTGGTGTCTACGAGCGTCTGAGTCGCATCACTGTGTATTTGTAGTTTCCATGCTGTTAGCCTGTTCATGTCCATTGTACTCCAGAGAAATGCTAAAAATGCACAGCGTTTCCTCCCTTGTAATGGCCTGTTGGCTCCCGCTTCGACATTTGACCACCATCTTATGTTCTTTGTTTTGTTCACTCGCTTTTGGGGTTTGTGGGTCAGTACTTGATACTCATCATTCAAACTTATCGAGAAAAAAGAAGTGGTAGTTTCAAGTAAAAATCCATTCAAATGACTATCATAACCATATCAGTTAATATGATAATCCTCTGAGTTCATGGACAAAATAGCGAAACACATAGAGTTTCCTATGGGGTAATTATTAAGGTTGGAAATTTCAAATACAATTGTAGATGGCTAACCGCGCTTGCCCTTGTATTGTTTGGATTCAAGGTTAGGAAGCATTGCACTTATATAAGACTGGTGAAATAGTTTAACAAATATGTATGCATCGTTCGTAGCATTTTAAACACCGCTTATAAGTTATACATCAAATCTGTATCTAACACTAAAGATTCAAAATTTCATCTGACTTTTCATCCGCCTCCTCTGACTACCCGGATGGAATTTTTTCTTACTTTTTTTTTTACTTGACTGGAACATAATGCCCGTGCTAACGGTATTGTGACATTTGGTAATGCAAATCAAACTACAAAAAATTGATTTACCTGCACAATACTTAGTTTCAAAAGATCTGGAACCAATATTATTACAGGAGCACCCACCTCTTTGCCAAAGAGAATTTTATTATTACGGATTCAACAATATCATTACAAAACAATCAAGACTCTTTGACACAAAACTGAAAACAATACTCAGTCTTTTGACATGACATATTGGCAAAACTTGCACGTTCATGCACAACTTTATTTCCTCCACTCCAAGTTTCTCAAGTTTGAGCTTCGCAGCTACTGGCCTTCCTGCTGAGCTCATGAGAGATCGATGCTGACAAAGAGCGACCAGGTCGTACTTGCACATGTCAGCAAAGAAATAAATGAAATAAACTTACGAGCTGTTAGACTAGAGCACAGAGCAACTTCTGTTTCTACTACTGTCGAATCCCTCCAAGCATGCTACAATTTATGCTTCCTCGACATCCCTCAAATGTTACACATATCATGCCACCCAATTAATTTTGGTTGAGCATCTCTTATCTCCAGACTATAGGACACAATTGCACTCAATACCAGCCAGATAATCATAAATAAATTAGAGATAACTCCAGGTAGTCTGGCTAGACACTTCTCGACAAGCATCGATCTCCCATGAGGGATGTTAAGGAATAGTAGAGATCATTATCTGAAGGTAGCTAGAATCCACCACCGGCAATCTTTGAAACTATCATAGTTTTATAATCTGAGCGTTGTTCAAGAAACTATCTTTCAGCGTGCTGATTTTACATTTTGATGTCACATGACCTAACTTGTCTTTCTACGCGGTTATTGTCTTTGGTTTGCGTGAAGACTTGGTTTCTTGTGTTTTTCTCTCTCTTCAATAAATATAGCGCCACATCAGCAAAAAAAAGAATAAATAGAGGGGTAATAAATTAGGATAGAAAACTATGATAGAAGTCTGCATTGTGAGTGCTTCTCATAGCCTAATCTTCGAAACAGGACAATAGTCTTCCTATAATATTTGATACGCCAATCCAAGCCTCATACGTGATATTTCATATGCCCATCCAGTAGTAGGGACCAACAATCAAAGTAGAAAAGCAGCAAAATATAGACTAATAGCTAGAGAACTGTCTGCAATGTCTCAAGAACAAACTTAATGAGGGTCTCCATTTAGAAGAATAATTGAATCATGCCTATTACAAACTCCTAGCATATAATCAGAGCATGACAAAAGCATGCAAATGAGCCAGAGAAAAGGGAAACAAGATGTGTAGGGATCAAAAATGCATGTCTTTTTCAACACTTCATTGAAAGTTTGCATGAATTAGAATAAAAATTATCTTAATATGTTGCAGTTCCTTCTAGATTGAAGTTGGGCACATCTAATTTGAGACATATGTGTTGACTGATTTTTTAAAAAATAATAATAAAAAGAACAAATGCATAATCTCGTTTAATCTATGTTTAATAGTGCTAGGATTTGGAACCTTCTTGGACAACAACAAAATATGCAATTCCTAATAGCCGCAGCAAGGATGGGAGACAAAACCAAAACTATAGCTTTTCCATAAATAAAATTGTGGAAAGAAGATGATAGAAAGGGGAAACATAATAGGATCCACATGAAATTGGAACACATCAGTTGAATCCTCATATTACCAGCTCGGCGCTATGCTTTGATTGCCCCTAGACTGTCATCGCCCTAGCTGAGCTCTAGCCACTTGCGCAAGAAGTCATGAACCCACCTGCACAAGAAGACAGGACTCAGAAACCAATCTGTGCGATATAAGTTATAATTTATAAATGAGAGGAAATTAAATTGCATATTGTTAGAACAAATTTTGTACTAACTTCTCTGCATAAGTGCACATATTATTAATTGTCATAAACTTATCAGTTAACATGATAATCCTCGAGTTCATGGACGAAATAGCGAAACACATGGAGTTTCCTATGGGGTAATTATTAAGGTTCGAAATTTGTTGCTTGTATTGTTTGGATTCAAGGTTAGAGAGCATTGCGCTTATATAAGACTGGTGAAATAGTTTGTTGCTACCTTGCAACAAATATTCCTGCATTGTTCATAGCATTTCAAACACCGCTTATAAGTTACATACATCAAATCTATATCTAATATTAAAGATTCAAAATTTCAACTTAGTTTTCATCTGCCTCCTCTGACTACTTGGATGGAGTTTTTTTTTCCAACCTACTTTTTTTTTTTTACTTGGCTGATACTCTATGACCCATACTCAACTTGCGTTAGTGATGATGAACAAAGTCATTTGCAATACATATTGGGTCATGATGTCTATATCTTGTATGTGATCCAGACTCATGACTCTGCACTCAAACATATTTGAACGGTTCATGTTTAGTAATGATACAAAGTCTGATTCCTATGTGTATTTGTTCGTTTGCAACATACAAGCATGTGTCAACTTCTCATCAATCAAAATGTCAAAACAAGCATACTCAACTTTTCAACCTTAAGTCCATTTTCATTGGATACACCGCCATACCTGTTGCTTCTAAGAGCATCCCAGAGAGACTAAGAGTTTTCAAAACCCATTGTCACTCTTTTTGCAAACTAAAAAAAGAACTGCCCTCAAAAACTCCCAATTTTTCTGCTGTTGGAAATCAACCTGATCCATGCGTGTATCTATTGGCCAGTCTAGAGGCAAAACTTTTGTTGTTAGCTCAACCAATTGGTGCCACTAGAGTGATAATTCAGTCAAATTTCGACGGTGGTTGCAACAATGGAAGTGGAGGTTTCTCGGCAACTGCGGCGACTGCGATTTATGATGAAATGCTAGAGTTGAGGGACTTCGTCAATATTTCCATTGACAAAGGGATGCAAACCAGTGGCCATGAGCTAGCGAAGCGGGCTTTTACTTTGAAAAACAATTTGTATTGGTTGATGGGTCTCCTAGTTTCATTTTAGAAGAGCTCGTAAGCGATGTAACTATTCTTTATGAACTAATAAAGCTTGCCCACATTGTATTTCTTTTTTGAACAAACAAAAGGTGGAAGGACGCTTGGGAAGGACAATAAATATTCTTATGAATCAATAAAGCTTGCCACATGGTAGTCCTAAACAAAAACACAAAAGCGGAAGGATGCAGGGAAGGATAAATAATAAGAAAGGGTATCTAATATAAATGTACATGATGTAAAATTGACTTTGGAGCAGGATTTTAAAATTATTGGGGAAACATGCTTCTGACCTTTTTTAGTCATTTGTATCAGGATGATCTAAGCTCATATTACTTGTTTATTTATTATATTATTAGTTGTGACGCTTAGGGCTCCGGCGACTATTACAAGATATTATGCCACAACCGCTCCCGGTCCCTAAATAAGTGTTGTTATTGGTAATGCTTGGCGTCAGAAGTTTGACCGGTTTATAAAAAATATATGTAACATTTATATCTCTAAATAAATTTGTTAAGAAAACTAGATTCAAATAGCTTTCCTTACTAATTATGTATCATAGGTATTAATTTTTTTTTATAAATATTTGGTTAAAGTTGTTTTTGGAAAGACGCAAACGACAAGCTTTTCTCATATTTAAGCACCGGGGAGTATATGACTAGCATTGCCATTGACATAACATGCTTGTGTGACGTGCTCTTCCCTCCTAACCTCGAATGCAATTTTTTGAGACGGGCCTGTTTGGTGCCGTCTTTCTTTTTAATTTGCCGCTTCCAAAACCTAGACAGTCGCAGCTTGCGACACATCTCTCCGTCTCCACTTTTTAAAGAGCTTTGTGCAGAAGGAAAACCACCCTTCACCTCGTCGAGACTCGAGAGGCAATGGCGCGACCGCCGCCCGCCGCATGGGCGGTGTCGGCGGATCCGGAGTCTCTGGAGGTGCGGTGCGCGGGGTGCGGCGAGACGCTGGAGGTGGAGCGGGGCTTGACAGAGTTCATCTGCGGACTGCGCCACGCCGCAGTCGCTTCCCCGAGCTCATGCCGCCACCGCCGCCCCGCCGGAAGGCGCGCTCCTGCTGCCTCGCGGCGCCGCCGACGTGCGTGGCGCGCGGCTCCCCTGCGGCGCGTGCGGCGCGCTCCTCAGCGTGCCCGTCGGGATGACGCGCTGCGCCTGCCCGCTCTGCGGCGCAGAGCTCGCCGTCGACACCGCAAGGCTCAGGCACTACCTCCTTTCCTCCGCCGCGGCGACGGACGCCGTCCTGTGTGGTGTCGCTCGGCGCCTCGTCCTCGGAGCCTCCCATTCTCCAAGTCCGCCAGGTATTGTGCTATACTGCTCTTGCTGTGTAACAGTGTGAATGTGTCTTCCCCTTGTGGAATTTTAGTCTTAGGATTAGGTTTATTTTTAGAGATTTGGTGATAACAAAATCTAGAGTGAGCTTCTAGCATCTATGTACCCGGTGGACAATTTAACAAGGTTTAAACATAATCGAACTCTTAGTTTGACTTGAGGGGTGGTGCCAGTGCAGTAGTTTATGCATTACAAGTTTAATCCCGGAAAATCATCTTAGCTTTTGGCCACTCCTTATGCTCTTCAGATTCAGCAAGAAAATCCGAAACAAGTTTTGCAAGATTAACACCTAACATTTAGCTAACTTGGATCAAACAGGCACATGCAGAGCATGCTGACCAGTTTATTCCAGGGCCGCCAGAATCAGAGCATCCTGATTACACGATTGGTGGAGAGGAGGTACAGGGGGTCCCCGAGGATACTGCAAGGTATCAGGAGCAGAGGAACATATATCCAGGAAGCTCCAGAATTGTTTGTGCAGAAAAGAGACATGGATTGCCTATGTCTCAGGTCAGGCACCAGGCTCAAGATCTTGCTTCCAGCCATGCTATTCGTGCAAAAGCAGTCATATCAACAGAATCGGATGAGTTATTGAGGTGCTGCAAAATCCTGTTAATTCTGCACTTTTAGTGGATGGGGCTTGTTGCAGATATTAATGCTACTACCTCAGTGGATATAAATGGCACAGTTGGGCGATCCATTTGCCCCAGAACTGTAAGTGTCGAGAGGAGAATCGTGCAGACTGCCCAACAGATTACACAGAAGTCACAGAAACAACATTCTTGTTATGTGACATCTCTTGAGCTTGCCCAGGCAGGATCAGCAAATGGGACAATTCATGTTCACGAAAAGCAACAAGAACCTGGATACAAAACAAACCACAGAGAAAGGCACATGCACTCAACGGTGAATGAGACTATTGCAGGCAATGACTACAGGGGCACAAGGCAGTTGATTGGCCTCAATGTTATGGGTTCAGAGAGGAGACAAGAACAGACAGCAAATGATGCCACTCAAGAGGTGCGAACGGAACATTCTGAATCTCTGATTCACAGGGGAATGGGTAATCAAGTAACTCTAACTCAATGTAGAATCGAACAGCCAGGGTGTCACAGAATTCATGCAAGAAAAGAAAAGGCCTGTTTGCTGCTTCAAATTCAGTTCTTCAGCCTAAAGCAAACGTTTGGCAAACGATTCATCTGCTGCCATAGACAGACAACTTGTCATGGACACTGAACTAATACATAGGGAAATTGTTGGACATCAAGCTGTTTCTCCAAATGGCCTCATGCCAACGGCCATTTTAGATGATGAACAAGCAGAAAGTGAGCCTGACGAGCAGCTGGCTGTAGATGATGAACAAGCTGAAAGTGAGCCTGACGAGCAGCTGGCTGTAGATGATGAACAAGCAGAAAGTGAGCCTGATGAGCAACTGGTTGGATCTCCAGTACGTTCGTCTGATCTGTCAGATACTAATAGAATCATCAACAATTTATGTAACAGTTCATTGCCTTCACCTGATATTATTCAAGCACGCTCTAATGAATCAGAGAACCTTCATATAAATATGCTACCTTATTCAAACCAGGACATGTCGGATGCTGAGCGTTTTCCTTCAAACCCGACATGGCTGATCCTGAGGATTTTGCTCGTACCTATATTCCTTTAGATGTTAGAAGGGCCTCGCAAAGCTAGATTCCAAAGTCATTGCCTCGTCATATGATGTCCCAGCAAAGTTCTGTGAAGCATACCTGCAAGATTCAATGGATTCAGAAGGGCAGGAAGTGCAGCTAGCATCTCAGAGAAAAGGTAATGTGCACTTCTATCATCCTTATTGCGTGTCACAGAATAAGTCATAAAGAAAGGATGGTAAAATGACCTGACTCTCTCTCATTCGTGCTCCCTCCGTCTTCAATGCCGCTTGCTAGATAGTTTTTGTTATGCTAAAACCATGGCAAAGTGGTAATTCCATCTGAGAACTTAATTGCACATTCATATCAAGTGGTATCTGTGCAATTTTGGCCTTTAATAGGTGAATCATACCAATTAAGAGAAAAGTCTGTGGGGACTGCTTGATTACGTTGTCTGTGATGAATCCCTCTTATTAACCAATTTATCAGGGGTTAATACTTTGAAAAAACAATGTTGAAGTTTAACTTTTCCTCTGGTCTTTTTTTAACTTGACTGGTGACTGGCGAGATAAACAGCTGGTTTCATTTATGGAAAATTGGGATATGGAAGTAATAGAAGACAATATGCATCATTACACATGTGGAATTTTTTCATTGTGATTGTGAGGAATTCATGGGTGTCAATCTTTTTGGTATTTTTACAGTATCCACGATTTAAATATCTGAGACACTGACTTAGCATAATCTGCAAACTCGTATGCCTTTTTTATTTATAATATCTTTTTTTTAACCTGTAAATATGTTTTAAACCCTTGCAACAACAGTACATGAACTGAGAATGCCTAGCTGCTAGTGGTTTTGTTTTTCTTTCCTGGTCTCCCCCAAATCTTATAGGTCATGAGGACAATTAACTTGGGCTAGTCCAACACACCAAATGCAAAACTTGAGTGTTTGGATTCGTTCCAATAGAACACAGGTGGCATGAGACTTGATATAAGCGTACTGCAGTTCCCTTTTGTTTCTTGTCTGAACCATTGGCCTTGGGTACGGGCATTTCTTTTCTCATGATTATGGCAAGTTACAGGACTTTGGGTTCAGGCCATTTTGAGTCAGGTTGTGTGTGATTTCAGATAAATGATTGTGCAGCTGTTAAAACTTCTGATATTCTGCCACCTTCCAAATAGGTAGACGTCCCGTGGTTTAACACTATGCCTGAAGGTGTGGACCATGCATAAGGGCATGCGCATACCAGTTTCATTGAACTCTTCAGGTGAGCCTATTGGAAAAGAAGCAGCCACATTGACTTCCTTTCTGGGTGCATTAGCACGGGATGGAATACTGGCACCTCTTACATACCATAATTGGAAACTTGTTCCTGAGAAAAATAAGGATGTGATGTGTCATATTGTCAAGGTATGCACTAATATGGTTTCTGTTTGAGCCACTATCTTTAGTTCTCTTACACACTTTATCTGTTGGTGTAGCTCAAATTTGACATTGCTCCATTTCCTAAGAAATGGATCGTGAAGAGTTTAGCAAAGAAGTGGAGGACATGGAAATTTCAATTAAAACAACAGCATTTTGATACTCATGAAACAGAAGAGGAGCATTTTGCCGATCGGGATCCTCGTGTCCTCGAAGAACATTGGCGATTCTTAGTTGCATATTGAGTACTGAAAAAGCACAGGTATACTTAGTGTTCCATTTCCTGTGCATAGCTTCTGTTGTTGTTGTGATTTGTGATTTGTTGCTTGCTGGATATGATTAGTTTGTCTATTTCTGACCAGGCTTTAAGTGCTCAAAACAAGGCTATTCAGGCAAAAAGTAACCACTTATCAGACCTCAGGAACAAAGAGCTTTGCACGTGAATTGAAGAGGAGGTAATTTAAGGTTGTTCCTTTTGCTTTCACTGGCAGTAATGCACTAATTGTGTTATTTTGTGCAACAGAAACAAAATGGACAAATAAGGATGAGCCAACTGTTGAGGACTTGTTCATATTGACTCACACACCCAAGGATGGGAGGCCTGTGACGAAGGCTGCAGCTGATGCCATTGTGAGACACGAGAAACTAAATTCAGATTATTTTTTTTTTTGTTTTATGTGGGACGTGCATGGAAGAGCTGAGATTTCATTTTACATCCAGGCACGGCTGACTCCATGAATTACGTCAAAAAGCAATCAGAAAGCCCAAAGCGCCGAGGGGGGAAGGCAGCCTTGAAGGCATCTTTGGACGAAGCCATGGAGGCTAAGAGAAAGGCTGAAGAAGAGGGCAGCTGCATTGAGGGAGAAGTTGATTGCTATGGAAGAAAGTCAGAAAAAGCTGCAGGAGGCTACAACCAGCAAGAAGAGGGCAGGTAACCTGAGGAACAAGACTCCACGGACCCGAAGGAATTAGAAGGTGAACCGTCTTGACCTCCAGGTTTCTACAGGTAACATCCAACTATAATTCTGATTTGTACCCTTCTAGAAAATATCCATCCATTATCATTGCCTCTACCACGTTTTCTGATTCAGACTGACCATATTCATCATCATCCATGCAGGTCCAAAACCAAGCTCTGATGAAATTCTAGAACCACATGTGAATGAATGTTTTCAAATCATCTAATTGACCCTAGTCGCTATGGCACCGATCACACTGACTAATCGTGACTAATCTTAGTGCATAACTGATTGCCATGACTAGCTGTGATTATTTGGATGACTTTCATAACATTGCTGAGAAGCCAAAGTACATGTGTGTAATGCTGACTCTGAACCTTGAGTCCCGTCTATAAAGATCGTAGATCGACGCTGTTCCAATCGAGCTAAAGTTCATTCGAATCTAATGGTGATGATGCAGTTTGCGATGGCAGGCATTGGTTCATTCTCTAAGTCATTTCCTCTCCATGATCAGTACATAGCTTGCTTGATAGATGATAGGCGCACTTTCGTTATTTGTGCATTTTTTTTTAGAAAAAGAGAATATATACAGTTTTATCATTTGGTTCATTCTCAGCTTCTGCATACTGATACAGAGCTATTCTTTAGAACACAACACATTAAACTCACACAAACTCGAACCCAAGGCACACACAACAAAGTTTATAGTGCTACACACGTTCTCCAGCAGCATGATAGAACATCTCTTCACGCCGAAAATAGCCGCCAGATAACTCAATTGCCGTACCATCTCCCCATGCCGTCAATGCCAATTCATGGCCAGCGTCCACGTTGGCCTCCTCGCCAATTTGGTCCACTACCAACAAATGCGCGAGACTATCGAATTGTCATGCCAACACGTTATTTCTGACTGCCTTCCTCCGTCATTAACACCACAATTTTGAGTCCTCAACCACTAACTCGTCGCCACAGCGTTGGCCACCACAGAATAAATTGACGAGCACAATCTTCAAGATTGGCCACGGTTTGTCTTCTCTTGCGACAGCCACCGCCCTGTCCAACCGAGCCACCTGTTGTCCGCGAGTAGCAGAGACCACCTGTCGCCGACAAGGGCAATTAACTCGCCACCGGGCCGACTAACGCCGCCGGCGACCACACGACTTTTGTGGTGGTCCTTGCTTTGCCTTCGCAGATCCGCGCCGCCGCCTTGGCAACATCGCCGGCGTTGAAGCGTAGCACATCTCATGAAGGTGGAATGCCATTACTGCCCGTCTTGGCTGCGCCCTCACCGCCATGTAGATCTATGTCGAGGCTCACCAGATCCGCGTGGAACCCAGCCCTCGGACGCCGAAAACCACGTGAAGCTGATGGTGAAAGTTTGCCACCACCGCCTTGGCCGCCCACACTTGAAGGAGATGCCCGCCGCTGCCCTCCCTCGTGGCCACCGGCCATCGGTGGGCACATTTCGGCGGCGACGAGGAGAAGAGGGTGGCGAGGAGGACTGTCGGCGGTGGGGGAGGGGGCTCCGCCTTAAACCGCCTAGATGGGCGATATGGACATGAATGATTTATTCCTTCAGTTGTTTATGAGTCGCATGGCGGGTGGAACTTGGGGGTGTTTAAGAGCCCAAAATTCGGACCTGATAAAAAAAATCGGGCGAATTTTGGGCTGAAAACACTGTTCGAACTGAAAAACATTGTAGACGTTTTCGTTTGTTTTGCGAATAAATACTATCCTATCATAGCGTAACTAGGCTCAAAAGAATTACAATGTACATCTAAACTGTGCAATTAGTTTTTTTTTTGTTTACCTAAATTTTGTACTCGGACGTGCGTCTTTTGCAGTGCATTTAATATTTTTGATGTGATGGGATATGATGGGAATGCAGGAAATTTTGGAGGGAATTTGGGGCTCTAAACACACCCTTATTAAAACGAACTGAGTAAACAGAGAAGAAATGCAGAGACCGGCCATGGTGGCTCCTATAGCGTGGAGTTGTGGAGGCAATGGGGAGGTGGAGTCGTGGGAGAGAATGGGGAGGGAAGAGTAGAGAACAAAAGCGATCATCCACGGCGGAAGCGTTGAATCGATGGCCTCTTTGTTTGATTGTTTGAGCTGTAATTTTGAAGTTTTTAGCTTAATAAAAGCTGGCTTTTGGTTTTCGTTTTTAACTTTTTTAAATAAAATTTGGGCTTCTCATCACACTAAAAACCTAAGTTGCACCAGACCTGGGCTGCAGCCCCACTCGTAGTCGGGGTCGGCGACGCAAATGGAGCGCCGAGCGGCCCCGAGCAGAAGGCACAGTTGCACGAGCGCACGACGGCATGGAGTGCCGGCACAACTCGGCAGCTCGACAACACCGCGGCAAGGCGCAACAAGCCGGCAAAACAGGATACACGTGCAACTCACAAGCAAGCAGATAAACACGCGGCGGGACAGCGGTTCGTCATAATTTTATTCAACGATTTGGAATATGAACCATGCATCAGTACTCGAGCTCCCCCGATCTGAAGAAAAGTCCTGAAGAAAACTGTCATTAAAAGAGCAAGTTAAACGTGCAAGTACATAATATATATGAATAGTCATGTTTCGATTGCTATGTACGGAGCATGTGTGAGAAACCATTTGTGATTAAAATATACAGTACATTAGTAATTGGTGAATAATAAAGTGTTTGCTGAAATGAGAGAGCAATGGTGCCAACATGCAGCTGCATCAACATGACAGGGCGAGAGCATCACCACATTGGCAGGAAAGAGGGCGAGAGCACAAGTACCCTGTCCATGCACATGCATAGACCAAAACTTTACACATGCATTTAAACACCTACCTATAAAATTTGCAATCGTAAAATTTATGGCTAAAATATTTGGGGTGTAAAGTTTTTGGATTTGTAAATAACTAGCTAGATAGGGCCTTAAAACTTAGGCACCACCGAGCACTATCCCATGCCAGTTGATATAAAATCTGGACGTTACGGTTTTTTTTTAAAAAAATCTGGACGTTACACTAATCACGTTGCGGATCAAGCTAGCGACATTTGATGGCTACTATTGAACTACGCTAAGACTCGCTTCAAGGCTAATGAGCACATCACATGCGTGAGGTTTAAAAAAAAAAAAATCAATTGATACACAAATCAAATTGAATCAACCTGACCAAATGGGTGCAGACGTCGGTCTTCACCAAGACAAATGGATGGATAAAGTGAATGCCAAACCATGTCACCATGTGCCTACAAATGTCATGAATGACAACCAGTTTCGAAACTCATCAAATACATTATAGTGTGTGTGGGCCTGCATTCATAATGCCACGTTTATGTTACATTATTATTATAGCATTCATAATGTCACCATGTGATCTCTTTATGGTATTTAGAGAAAAACCCTTCTAAAAGTTGCTTAAACCTCAAATTTCTCGACTTGCAGTATTATCTTCGTGCCAAAATAATTGATCTTGTAGCATTTAAATTCTATCCTAAAAAAATTCTCATTCTCAACTCGTACATCTTTTTTTTTTTTCAATAGCATCTCTATCTATATTTCTCTATTTTTACTTGTCCAGTATACCTTTTTTTTTTTTTTTTTGTGTCTATCGTTTCGGGGGCTAGAATGTCAATTATCTTGCGACAGAAGTAAGTATGATTGTTTGATTCTATTTTTTATACACCATGTCAGTATATATTTTTATATTATATATGTAGACGTAATTCGTCTTATCTAATTTTTTATACAAATAATAAAATAAACAAATCATTATGAAAATATTTTTAATAATAAAATAAGTCATAATAAAATAACTAATTTTTAAAAAAGTTTTCAAATAAGATGAGCGGTCAAAACAAACATACTCCCTCTGTCCCTAAATGTTTGTCAATAGAGAACCGTATTTCACAAACACGCTTCTTAGAGACAAAACAAAAAGGGACGGAGGGAGTACAAAAAAAAGGACGAGGGGTAGTATAGAAAAAAAAAACTTTAATATCCCGTCGTGTTTCAGTTCCCACTTGTCACCCAACAATTCTCGAAATCTTCAAATATACCGGGCCAGACCAACCATCCCACTCTGGCTGTACCGTTTCGGTTTCTCTCTGCTCTTCCCGAGCGTGGAAGGAAACCGAGACCAGATACCCCGCTCCGCTGCCCCGAAACCCTCGCCGTGCGGTCTCGCCGATGGCCCCGGCGGCTCGTCCCCTCCCCGTCTTCCGAATCCGTCCAGGTGCGCGCTGCGCCGGTTGCCACGGCGTCCTCGCTGTGGCCCCGGCGTGACCCGGTTAAAATCTGCCCCAATTGCCGCATGGAGCAGCGCCTCCCGCCACAGCTCATGCCCAAGTCCACCTCGTCTCGTCGCCTGCGCCCAAATCCCTGCGAAGCCTTCTCCCCCTCCTCTGCAAGCCCCGGAGGTGCGCCGCCGGCGCTCGGGGTGTGGACCCACGAAGGATCCAGCTCCCCTGCGCGGGCTGCCAGGCCGTCCTCAACGTGCCCCACGGCCTCGCCCGCTTCCCGCTGTCACAGTGTGGCGTCGACGCTTGCCGTGGACCACGCCAAGCTGCAACCAGAACTTCTTCGCCTCCTCAACAGCGCCGCGCCACCAGGCCCGGCCCCGACCTCGGTGACTACGACGCAGCCGCCTCTGGCGACGTCCCTCCCCATGGTGCCGCCTGGTGTGACGCAGCCGCCGCAGCTGGCTGGCTGGCGCAATTTCCCCATGGGGCTGCTGCCTGCTGTCGAACCACCTGAGGAGATCAATGAGGTACGCTGTTTGTATTGACCATGTTAGTACCTTGTGAGTAATCGTCTGGACAGTGAACACAAAGGCTGAACGGTGGGGATGAGCGACATTGTACTCTCTATACAATATACATTTACAGTAATTCTATACTGAAACAGAAAATGCTTAGTAAGAATTCTGCTTTGCATTTTTGCAATGTTTGTATGTTTTTGTCAGTGATCAAGACAGGGAACAAATATCTGAGTTGTGCACTCTTCTTTCCTTCTGCAATGCATGGTGCTCTTCTTTCATTTTGTGGTAGTTCAATTGGCTGGTCAGTAAGCACTTCTAGTTTTTTTAATTGATGGGCTTTTTTTTTTTTGAGAAAATTGATGGGCATGTTAGCTCAGTTCATATTTGGCACCTTTTTTAGATTATCTATGCACTTTTGCACTATTTGTTTTTGTCTGTACTCTTAGTTGAAGGATGTTGTAGTGATCAACACATGTAACAAATATCTGAATTGTGCATGCTGATTCCATGGTGTTCTTCTTTCATTTGAGGTAGTTGAATTGGATGGTCAGCAAGCACTTTAGTTTTTAATTGATGGGGCAAGTAGCTCAGTTCATATTAGACTGTTTCAGATTATCTATGCATAGTGCACCTTTTTTTAGTTGTAGGTTGAAGGATTTGTATAATGTTGGATTTGCACAATATTTTTCTTGGTTTATGCATAACATTCTCCATTGTTAAAAAGTATGATCATTGCATGCAAAAATTTTCCATTTGTTTATCATAAACATTCAGTTTGTTTTTTCTATGTTTTATCGTACTATAATGGTTGCTTCATATAATCATATCAAGAAGCTTGCAACCTTTTTAACTTACGGGGCTTTTGTCAAACAGGTTGCCATTGATGTTGGCGTGATGAAGATGAGGTGGTACTGTTGGAGAGAAACTTTTACTGAATATGTAAAATACTCTATCATTGATTTAGATGGAATTACACATTTGCAGAATTGCTTGCTATGCTTATACTATAGATATCTTTTGTCCAACTGATTGTGAATTTTTGCTATGTTTGCACTTATTTCCAGAGGCCTCCCCAAGCTATCACTTGGTTTATCTCATCCAGATCCAGTTGTGGAAACTTCTTCTTTGTCAGCTGTACAACCTCCTGAACCAACTTACTGCTTGAATATCATGGATGAATTGAATGAGACAAAGGCATTGTCTTGTTGCAAATCGAAACAATAGTTTATGCTTGTCAGGTTGGTTACCATCCTATGATTATTCTATGAAGTTCTTATAACATCACACTTCTTGTAAATATTTGTTTTGTTGTATGACAGAGGCACCTTCATCATCCCCTACTGGCCATAGAGCAGGTTTTTCATTGGTGACGGGGCTGGCGTTGGTAGGGCCGAACAATTGCTGGATTAATCTGGGAAGGAAAATTGGCAGCAGGGAAGGCATAAGGCAGTGTAAGACTTGCAAATCATATTCATCCAGCTAATCTTGATGATTTTCCCACAATTTCTTAAGTTCTGGCTGGCTTCTTCATTGCTTGATCTTAGCTGTTGGTTGCAATTCCAGATGGGTATCTGTTGGTTCTGACTTAAAAAGTATGATGCTCGAAGAATTTGGATGATGTTGGTGCAAAAGTGTGTGTCCAGGTGTGAGACCTTTTCACTTTGAGTTGCAACTTGATTTATGTTGCACCTTCATCTGTATGTGATTTGGATATAATATTTATCTAGAATGCTTGGATTAGTGTGACACAGTGATGAGGAAATAAATTTATTGAATAACAAGTCCCTGAATCAGCAGTGGTGTTCCTGATACGCCTCTGTCCCCAATATTTTCCGTAAATTGGGAGGTTCTTGATAATTTCAGTAGTAACATTTTTTTGATAATATTTAAGCATTCAGTCTGGTCTAGCGCTTTGTACCATCAAAGGGACACTCACAATTAGTTAATTATCAGAAGAACTTTGCTTTCTAGCTTTTAAGCAGATTGATTTATCTATATCTATTATTGCTATGTACAACTGATATTGGTATATGTATTATGCAGTGCACCCTTTAAATAAGTTACGTATTCTAAGCTAGATTGAGAAGGCCATTGGAATTAAGAATGGGGTAATCTTTGTAACTTATAGTAGCCTAATAGCATCGTCTGAGAGAGGCGGCTCCGTTTGCAGCAACTGGTTCAATGGTGTGGGCAGGAATTTGATGGTCTTCGTGTTTGATGAGGTAATGTATTTCACTTGTATTATCATCATTTCTGCATTTTATAGCCAGATCTTACCTGAATATGCGATGTATGCTGAAACAATGTCTCTTACAGTGCCCACAAGGCCAAAAATCTGATTCCTGATGCTGGAAGCCAGCCCACTCGCACTGGTAAAGCAGTTCTTGAGATCAGGTGTGTGATTTATAGCTTGAGCTTATCATAATCTGGCTGGGAAGACAACCTTTGATCTTTTTTTATTTCAATTTAGTGAGTCTTAGTCATCACGAAATATTAGAGAAACTATGCTCAATACTGAAAACAGTTGTTTGTGATTACCTTAGTGAATTATCTTATATAGGAATCATTTTTTTCGTAGATAGAGTTTTTGGTGCATAATTTAAAGGAAATTCAAGGCACAATGCATTTAAAAGATGCTGTAGTCTGATTCTGTTTGTCCAGTTTGAGAGGGATCAATTCAAGGCCAGAAGATGCTATAATATGATTCTGTTTGTCAAATTTTTTGTGCATAATTTTAAGGAAATTCAAGGCACAATATATTAGTGAATTATTTTACAGGGTCTGATTGGTTCCTCACATTAGTATTGCATTGTATTAGGGATAGGGGTGGTATAGTGCCCTCTAATTTAGCCTAGCAAATTTGGCCTCATGGGCCTAGCCTCATGGGCCTAATACACATACTCAACAAGGATCGGGCAGTAAAACTATATAATTTTTGAACTAATAAATGGAAAGGGGGCCAAGTTGGATTGTGAAAGAAAGAAAAGGGCCTGATCATTTGCCACCCCTAATTAGGGGTTATGCAACATATCTTTAACCAGCATAAGGCTATGCAATTAGCTGTTGTTTGGTTTGTCTGAATAGGAAGCTATACAATGTTATGTGTGTGATTGGTTTCTTGTGTAAGATGTGAGTGGGTGCAGAAGGGAGGGTTCAGGGCTGGCTATGCACTATTTGACTGAATTGGGTTGAATGGCATTACAGGGGCATGGATAAGGGGCTGTGCAGACAACCAATAAGGACCATAGAAATCATTTACTCTTAAATGGAGCAACAATTAATTTATTTATTTGGGCTGGCGAGATTCAAACTATCATTGCAACATGACCAAATGTGGCAGGGAAAAGTTACCTGAGGCTCCGGGTTGTTTTACTGCTCAGCAACTGGTGCATCAGAACCACGAAATTTGGGCTATATGGTTCGGCTTGGACTTTGGGGTGAAGGAACATCATTTTCAAAATTTTCAACAATTTTTAGGTTTGTTGCTCCATCCTTTTATGTGAATATTTCCTTTTGTTTTAAGTTCTTTTATAAAGTTATCTTGCACTCAATAAGACAATAAGTAATTGGTGTCTCCATGGTAGGTGCTAGCAGCAACGTACTTCTTTTCCCAATTGAGATTGACGTATTTCCATTAACAGCGCAAACATACTACTATACTAGTGGTACTAAGAGTCTAGAGTCTTAGACCCAAACCCAAAAGTGGACCCTAAATTATGGTCACAATATACCTTTATAGGACTTTTAGCTGTAACAGCATGCCAGTTTGATGTGTAAAGGATGGCTCAGTTAGAATGAGCATATCTTTTATGGATCGCTAAAACATATCATAATAGCAGGCTGTAGGGACAAGTTTGGTTTCCTGTTCTCTCAATAACTCAAGCTGCACTGATAGCTATTTACTCCCTCCATTCACCTATCTCCGTCGTATTAGCAAAAATTTTTTTTCAAAAATCTCCTCCGTATTAGGTGGTCCCTCCGTGTTTTCTCCGTTTCAGCGGCGTCGCGGCGCCTCGTATCTGTCGTGGGTCCTTTATTACGCCACTCTCCGTTATCTAATTTAAAGTGCCGTCGTTTGTTTGCACGGTGAAAGAGGGCGTGAAACAAATATGCATGCAGCCAAAGCAAAGCGCGATGTGTGCATGTAGCGGCGTTGGAGCGGGGGTTAGCGAGAGATTTGTTGGGAACTCAACAGACCGGGATTAAATGGCAATTGGGGATCCTTGAGCTCATCTTGGTCATCAGCGGGGAGGCCTATACGATGGAGATAAATGAATGGGGTATCATTTAAGATAAGAAAAGAAGTGGGTCTAGCGTTGTATTTTCAGTTAGGTTATGTTATGCTTGTCACTTATTGCTTCATGTTTAAGTTCAGGACTAGTCTCTGTACTTGAAGAATCACATGCCTTGAATATTTTTGTATGTTCTGTGATTCATTACAAACCTAAAATGCAGTTGCTCAGATTTATAGTAACTTTTTTAGGTGCTCTTGAGAAGGTGGTGTGGGAGCACTTGAACTTGTTGCCATGGACATGAAAGCTAGGTATCTTTTCTTCTGCCAAATTTCAATTGTTATGTACATGAAAGAGCCCATCTGTAATGGGTAACATGTTCCAGTTGTGCTTTCTTTAAATGGAACTGATTAGTTTTCATCAGCCTTTTCTGTCTTTAAGTATTAAAAGTATAATAAGTACTGGCTGGTGCATTTTTGTTTATCAGAGCAGCTTGATGAGTACTTCTATCATTAAACTGTTTCAGGGGGGTATGTATGTATGCCGTACATTAAGTTATAAAGGGGCTGATTTTGATATAGTGGAGGCTCCACTTGAGGGAAAAGAATGATGGTAAGACCATATGGTATTGACAACCTTCCTGCATTGGAACTAAACTAAATTGAATTGTATTCTCTGCCTTCACGACTGGCGTTGGCACTTTGCCCTTTCATTTGTTTTACCACATCAGTGTTTTTCTTCTGTTCTATGAGTGCTTTTTGTAGAGAGGAACCATTGTCTAAACTCTTCTTATTATTTTTCTTTTACTGAAAGTTTCTGGGGAGTTCCTTTAAAAAGAATTTATAACATGAAAGGTGTATGTAAAACAAGTTAAATGCTGTAATGTTTTTATGTCATATTGTGTCTATACATGGCGTGTCAACCATCGAAAGATGTCTTCCTCTATCTATCTGTGCACATGCAGACAACATATCTAACTCTATTCATTGTTTATTTTTGTGGTTGCCTATCGAAACTTGCTTGGGACTAAAGCGTTTTCTCAATTTTTAGTAACACATCCATGTGCAGCTTCAGCTTATGTAACTATTCCTAGCTGTGGATCTATTATCTATATGTAGCTCATGCTCATGATAAAAGTTTCTTCATCTTTCTTTCAAAAATAAAGTTTCTTCATCTTCTTATTTTAATGCAGAACATGTACAGAAAGGCAGCTGATTTTTGGGCTGAATTGCGCTTGAACTCCTATCAGCAAGTGAATTATTTGCTGACAGCAGTTCAAATCAAATATGGCGGTTGTATTGGGCCAGCCATCAGGTATTGCTTCCTTACCTCTCCAAAATGAGCTTGTATGAAATTTTGTGGCCTTTGCATACTTCACCTTGAGAATCCATCTGTGTATTGTTTTCCAACATAAGCACATAACACAATTCCTTTGTTTTGCATATTCTAAATTTTAAATTAGTATAGTGTCTGGTACTCCCTCCATCTCAAAATAGATGTCATTCACCCGCTTCCGAGAAGTCAACGTTTTAAAATGCGGCAATTATATATTAAAATATATAAATATTTATGCTAAGTAATTAGTATCATTTGAAAAAGATCTTTAAGTCTAGTTTTGAACAAATTTATTTGGAAATTTAAATGTTGCACGTATTTTTATAAACCTAGTCAAAGTTAAGAAAGTTTGACCGGCATGCATCCCATAGTGACATCTATTTTTGAGATGGAGGGAGTAGATAATAGTTGCCTAATATGCTTAAATACGTGCTGTTCGTTATGCTTCATAACTGATGAACTATGTTTTTACAACGTTTCTTCAGGCACATGTGCATGTCTGCAAAGGTACCTGCCGTTGTGAAGTTAGCAAAGAGGCCTTGGCAGAGAACAAATGTGTGGTGATTGGTCTTCAGAGCACTGGAAGCTAGAACTGAAGAAGCTGTCACAAAATATGTCTGTTCACATTTTCTACTGAACACTTCCTTTTCTTTTCATCTGTAGCAAACACAGATCCTTGCAAATTAGATTACTGCTCCAAAAATCTAAATACTTGATTATTTGAATTTTGAATCAGGGAGTTGAAATGGAAGACTTAGTGTCTGGCCCTCGGGGAGCTCCTTCTTAAGTTGGTAGAAGAAAATTACCCTTTACCTCCAAAACCCGATTCTTTTCAGCAAGGTTTGTTGCTGTTATTTGAGCATGTAAATCTCATCCTGTTCTTACCATCTTTGAGTCCCAACTTGTTTGCAAAACTACTGTGTAATGCTTAAAATGCTGGTACTTGTAAAAATTAATTTACTATCAATGGTCTTTCCTTCTTCTGCTAAATATGTGCATGACATATTCTAAAATCCATTCCCACTTGCCTAAGCAAAGTCATGCTCTGGGGTTTGGTCCTTTCTGATCTAGCTATAGGGGTTAATATCTGTTAGAAAAGGGTATTCAATATTTTCATTGTGCCCTACTTATATTGAAACTCTGGCATCTTATTTTTCGATTCGTATGATTTTTCCTGTTGCCTACTCTGTTGTGATTTTTATGTAATTTTTATTGGGTGAAGAAAAAGTCACAGAGATCCAGCGTAAAGCGCCATTCTGCACTGGATGTATCATTTAAAGGGGCGGGTTAGAAAAGTTGCGAGAAAGTGGTAGATGTGTGATGATAGCGACACGATGATTATTCTCCATGTAAGTTTCTGGGTATTGACATGGTTTTGTTTCATGTTTTCACCATGTAGCAAACAAATGTTAGTTACATGTTGTGTCACACTTACAAGTATGGCTTTATTGAAAAAATGTATTAACTGGGAAAATATCTCAGTGAAATAGAAAACAATAAGTTAGGTACATGAGATGATGAGAGGAAGTAGCTATTTTTTAGGGCTGGACTCTATAAGATTATGCCAGAATTTTGTGAATGAAGGAAGGATAATCAATCCACTATATATATGTACTCCCAGAACTTTTGTGAGTGAAGCAAGGAATTATCTAATCCACCAAATGAGGTTGTTCAGACTTCAGAGCTTGTTCATGAGGATGAGCACACCTCCACATTCTGTTTACCTTTCAACCAAAGTAGCCATATCAGTAGATCAGTATTGTTTCTTACATGGATTCATTTAACAACATTAATATTCTAATAATACTTTTAAATGTTTCAGCTGAGTCAGATCATGAATCAACAGAATCTGATGAGGAGTTCCACGTAATGTCAAATCTGCAACACAGAGGAGGTGACTTTTCTTCCTTAGTGTATTTACTAATTATTTACTCATACAGAGATGTTTGCATTTATTCTGTTCACATTCTTTTACCTTCATTGAGGATTATGTGCTTTTTGATATGCATAATGACCTTGCCTGTATTACATAATTATTGATTTCCAAATTTGCCTGTACATTTCTTGTATAATATTAGAATGCTTCAGAATAATATAACACTATTTAATTTTGGAAAAAAGGTTAAAATAAAAGTTTTAACACCATCTCTACTTAATCTTTTTGTGAAATTTTCTTTACAATATCTGATCTATCAGGAGAAGAGCCTGTTGCTTCATTGTTCTGGTTGTTCTCGGCATGTTCACCTAATTGTCTAACACCACCTTGGACTGGGATGATTTACGGATGATTGGGCATGCTACACATGCAAGATAGTAGAAGATGAGGAAATAGAGCAAGATGTCCATGTAGCTGATTGTTCAAAGAGGTGCATATTTGTTGGATGAGCGGCGATCCTCAACTTATCCTCAATGCCCCCAGTTTATGCTAGTTAGCTTTTGTGACTTGTAGGTATATGATTCTGCAGTAGAGAAAAAGTTGAAGATTTTGGATCTAATACGCTCCTTGGATCTCCCTAATAATCCTTTGGATGATATCGTTGATCAGGTAGTTTTGGTTTGTTGGCAGTAATAATGTTGAACATTACAATCTGTACTTCTTGAATTTATGATTTTTGGCATTTTATCAATGTATATGGTATCAAAGGATAATCTATATGGTTCTCTAGGATAAAGTGTATAGGTAACTCCCAGCATGTTAGTTCGTTTCAGGGAGTCGACCGCGAACCACTCTTGGGTGATTCCTGAAAACTGGAATCATTCTAGGTGCTCTTGGGGCCCAATTGTAGTGTGGTGGTGGGATTAGTCCTGCATCCAGAGTTTAAAGTGCAGAGTTATATAGGCTTATAGCATTATATCCTTGACAGTGAGAATGTAGCAACCCAGGTTATTTTTTTGTTAAGCAAGTATCAGGCAAGTTTTTTTTTTCATACATGTGTAGGCTTCATGCTTGGGATGAGATTTTGATGAAATTTGGACCTTTGGATTCTGTAAAAAGATCCCAATTTAGTTAGCTAGTTTCCATGAATTCATTGGTTTTATATTAGGGCTCCTCATGTTTCTTTTTATCCTGTCTTCTATATATATGCTCCTCTTTCTTTTTTCCAAAAATAGTTGTTACATGCGGTACCAGCCAATCAGGCTAATGGCTGGCATACATTCAAAGCAGCAGCGGGGGTGGTTGGACTGTTGGAGGGGCCAAACTATTTGTTTACTATCTTAATAAAGGGATGTTTGGTAAGTTAAGCTGTCATCGACTAGGTTTTAGGGTTCAGATCATCCTAAGGATTTGCCTGTACCTCTCTTCTCATAAAGCAAGGTATTCCCAGTCCCAGCCAATCATCTCTACCCCTGCTGCTTGTGGTTTTGGTGCTTGAACGTAAAAGAACCTATCTCTAAACTGAAGGAAATAGATAACAACTCAACAGTACCATCCCCAAGGACATGTGTTATTCTTATCCCCTTCATCCTATGGGCCCTGATGGGTATGGCACGTGGATATGGCATTAGATATATTTCAACTCAAGCTTTCTCAGTATAGAGCTTTAGCACCTGCTAATTAAAAAAACTAGTGCTTTGTACTTAGTCCATTTTGGCTGAAGACATGAGCTTTTCATTGAGTTTGTTCCTCTAACTTCTGTTCATCATCTAGTATCTTTTCTGTTTTATATCGTTTCACTTCTTCATATGTTGCTGTAAGCAATGGTAAGCAAGATGATTTGCATATAAGATCTTAATTTAGTCTATTCTTAGGTCCCAGATACTCTTAGCATTAGACTGTACATGCATTAAGAACTTTCCACATTTGTTATCTTGTAGCTTGGGGGGACCTGACAATGTTGCTGAAATAACTGGACGTCGTGGAATGCTCATAAGAGCTTTGGATGGCAAAGGCGTGGTTTACCAGGCTGAGCAGCGTGAGATAGCTTTCTTATGCCATTATGTCTTATGTTCTGGGCTTCGGTTCAGCGAATCCCATATATATTTGTTCATTACTTGTAGGAAAGAAGTCTCGATGGAGATGATTAATATGCACGAAAAGCAGCAGTTTATGGATGGCAAAAAACTAATTGCAATTATATCTGAAGCAGGGTCAGCTGGTGTTTCTCTCCATGCTGATAGAAGGGCAAAAACCAGGTCTTATGTTTGCTCCATTTTAGCCATATGTGACAATTATGCCAGAAGCCAATCTATCAAAATAATGCTCAAACTGCTTGTGTTAATTTTGCAGAGAAGAAGAGTACACATAACACTTGAACTCCCTTGGGTGCAGATCGTGCAATACAGCAGTTTGGGAGGGACCCATCGTTCCAATCAAACTTCTGCCCCTCAATATAGGTCTGGTATTTTTTTTTTTTACATGAACTCTTGTACATTGAATTTTGATTGCACACTGTTAGCTGCTACACTTCACTTTCGGATGAGGGTTTTGTGGCATTATTTCCTTGCAAATTAAGACTGAAAGGGTGTAGAGCCAGATGGGAGGAGTTTCTTTTGGAGGAATTGGATAAAGCACCTGTAATAGCTAGAAGTTAGAACAATTATTGAATGCCCAACAAATCGCATGTAGGTGCATGACTACTTTTTTTGTGCTGATAACTACTGATGGCTGCTGGCTAACCTGGAATAACTAATGACTTCTCAAAGCATTATATACAGTAATTGGAATGCGGTCTCTGTTTTATGTAGCCTATATGTTGGAATGCATATGAGGTCGTTTTATCCAAAATTTTTGTTATGTAACCAACAAATTTATGCAGAGTCTTATTTAGTTGTCTGTTTGGGAAAGAATTTTTTCCACAGATATGATGTTGTCAGAGTAGCTGTGCATCAGTCAAATGTTGAGATAATCAAGTAAACTGTTTTCTAGTGGGTGAAAACACTTTTTTTTTTTTTTTTGAAAAAAGGGGATCGTGGCTCCAGTCTCAATTCTCACATGTTTGATTTATGCTATTGTCACATTGTAAACTGTTTTGGATGATGCATGAACTTATATATCTGGAAAATTTTGGAACTCCACTGTAGGCTTCTTTTACAAATCTCGGTGGTGAAAAAGCCGATTTGCATCAATTGTGGTAAAAAGGCTAGAGTCTCTTGGCCTTTTAACACAAGGAGATCGCAGGTTTTTATTGATTTCAATTAAATGCGAGAAAAAAAATCAGCCAGAACATTTCTGAGGCAGGATTTCTACTTTTGCAGGGCTGGACCTTCTTTGAGTGCTTTTTAATTATGATAGCAATCATGGGAAAAAGGCGTTAACCATGATGTATAGGGGAATAATGGAACAGGTTTATACTAGTACAGTTAATTTTATGGGTTTTTTTTTGTGCATACAACATTCTAAGAGTTGGTTTCAAGATGACCAGGATTCTTTTCCAGTTGTTCCTCAGGGGTGTTCTGATGATGAAACCAGCATCCAAAATTCATCAATGAAGCAAAAGCTGCTCTAGTATCAGTTGGAATTATTAGGGATGCTTTCATATGTAAGCTAATTAAAAATCATTTTTAACTTAAGTTGATGCTTCTTTTGCTAATTTGCTAACATACTACTAACCTTTGTTATAGTTTTATTGCTTCATGTGAAGTTGCTTAACTGCTTATATTTCATCATTCTTTCATGACAAATAAGAATGCTTGATATGTTCTAAATTAAAGATAAAGCTTTTCCTATGATATGTGTTATTTATTAATTTTTTCATTGGTATTTATTTATGTATTTCCTGTACTGATGGACTTCTTATCAACCCTTGAAATATTTTTTTTTTACCAAAATAGCCTTGAAATGCTACAGTTAATTAAAGCATATTTATAATTGATTGAACAGCACTTGAGAACTATGATTTACAAATTGTATGTGTGAGAATTGAGCAATTACCCAGTTGGTTGAGCCTACTGTCAAAGGAGGCGCCCACCCGCCCTCAACACCTGATGCTTGCAAAAGTGGAACTGTCCCATAACCATCCAGGGTTATGTGTTGTTCTACATGTAGTTAAGTTATAAAAATTATGGCTCACTAAATGATTTTCCTCAGGCAATGGAAAAGATCCAGGGAAGCTCTCTGGTCGGATTGTAGATTCAGATATGCATGATGTTGCTCGTTTTCTCAACCGCCTTTTGGGGTTGCCTCCAAACATCCAGAATAGGTGAGTTTGCATGATCCAAATATCCTCAAAGAGTTGGTTGGACCATTCTAATACATGCTATGTAACAGGTTGTTTGATCTCTTTACAAGTATACTTGATATTGTACTTCACAATGCAAGGATAGAAGGGCAGCTAGATTCTGGAATTGTTGATATCAAAGCTAAGAATGTTGAAATGACAGAATCACCTAAGGTAATGTTTTATTGTGATGACATTTGCTTTGGCAGCTCTATTTCATTAACCATCAATGAATGTTGTCCATGCAGACTGTGCACACTGATAGCTTGTCTGGTGCTTCGGCGGTACTATTTACTTTCACCATTGACGGGGAATTACTTGGGAGGTAAGCAGGCAGTTCAGGAGCACCATTGTTTACTTTTCCTCGAGAAATTTGACATCATTGTAGTTTTATTTAAGTGTAATCCATGTTGTTTTAAAACTGTTGTTTACCTGCATAATTCCTTTTGAACATGTGTGTAAAGTCGGCAAAAATTGAAGCTTGAGGGAAAGGGAGAAAGATAGTGCTGGTACCTCCAAATCCAATGATGGGTTTTATGAGTCCAGAAGGGGAATGGATGGGGAGAAGGCACTTCATTCTAGCTTTCGAAGGGTATGTTTTATATGATGACTAATTTTCATTTTCATTTGTTAGTTATTAGGTGTGCATATTAGCTTTGTTGAAATAAGGTCCACATACATATATGAAGAGAGCATGACATTAGTAAGGACTAGGACCTGGAAACAAAGAATTTCGTGTTTAGGTTACTCTTTTTTTTGTAGAACTATATCTACAAAAAGAGAATTCCTTAAGGAGCACACATAAATTGAAGTTAAATTGAAAGATAATTCAATGAAAAGGAAAACAAAAGAAGCCTTATTGTTTTCTTGAGGACTATGATGCATCCTTTATAAAAGAGGAGGACAGGAATAAAAGTTAAAATTTTCTGTTTGCAAGCGATGATGGATGGAATGGTGACAAACTTGCAAGTATGAAATAGCGATATACATGAATAAAAAAAATATATATGAGGCTTACTGTAATGTACTGTTACTTATTTGATCAGATGTTAGGACCTGAGTTCTTAATTCTTATTGAACCAGCTCAACTGAAGGAATGTACAAAATAATCAGACCTGCTATTGGTGAAGCATTGAGGTATGAATCATATCATTTTTTTCTTGGCAAAGTTTAATTTTTAACATTTTACAGTGAATAATAAAGCTACATGAATCATGATTAATTAATAGCTAAGACTAAGAGCCTAGCAGGTTTTCATATCTATAACCACTCCCATTTTTACTTTTGCAGGGAGATGCCTTCAACTGAACTAAAAGTAAGTACAGGAAAGTGTCTTCAATAGACAAAGTTAGTAAAGGATGGCAGGGAGAATACGATGCTTCATCGAAGCAGGTAACACCATAGATTCTGTTTCCCTGGTCTCTGAGCGTGACGTGATGCATTGTTTTTAGCAGAACATGATGTATTGCTATTCTGTAAACCCTAAACCTAAAATAGAAAAAGAAAGAGGGAAACCCTAGGCTAGAAGATTACACTAATACCTTTGACTATTAAACCTTAACACAGGTAACACCACAAATTTTGTTTCCTTGGTCTATGAACGTGACATGATGCATTGTTTATTAGCAGAACATGATGTACTGTTATTCTGTAAATTATTGTACTGAGGTTTCTTTACCCAGTGTGTAATTTGTGTAGATTACATTGGAGACATGTAAGTTGCTAGAGTCTTTTACTCATGTTATCTAGACTTCTTCCTCGTGTCATTAGTGCTGCGCGCTTGGAAATATAAGTTATTTTCAGCATTGATGTTTAGAATAATGGAAAAATTAAGTATGCTGTCAGTCACAGCACTGTAGTGTTTGGCATATTTTTGCAGCTTTATTTCTATGCAAGCAACATCTTGTCTGGTGTCAAAGGGATTTTCAAGCTGCATAATGTATGTCTCCATATGCAAACCTCTGGAGGTGCAGTTTATGGTGAATGGCTTTATGTTTGTGCACTCATTCTTTTTTAGTCCTTGTATTGAGTTTGTGGCTAACTTTATTTTTCCATATTCTATTTACACCCTTAAATTTGACTAAATAGCTGATGAGTTTATTGTGTGCTTTTTTTTTTTCAAGTTTGTGAATCACTGATTAGGTGCTTCTTTACCTCTTTTCAGTGTATGCACGGACCTAAATGTAAAATTGGGAGCTACTGTACTGTAGGAAGAAGGTTGCAAGAGGTTAATATATTGGGTGGCCTCATACTTCAGTTTGGGGTACAATAGAAAAGGCCCTGGCCCAAGCAGGTTTATTTCTATGCCTATTACTTTTACTTGCAAGTTGCATTTATATTCAGTTGCTTGATCTAATTCCAAGACATGATATCTTACCTATATTTTTGTGTCAACCCCTCTGTGTTCTACTAGTTCCAAAATAGATATACAAACCACTTACTCGGTTACTCCGTGGGGGTAGGATAAGGACGCAGTAGTCTTAAGGATTCCTTGTGAAGAATAATGGTCTTCAATTTACAAAAGCTTGAAGTTGTGGGATAATCAGGAAAACAGGCAAGTGCAGTTTTGAAGCCATGGTGGCAGCTAGGCATGACAATCCACCCATGAGGGTGGTATAATCTCCATATAGGGGGACTGACAGGAGACAAATTACCAACATGAGTGCCCCAAGTGAAAAATTCTGAATCTTGATTGCATTACTCCGTTTTTAAAATATATGATGTTTAGGGCAAGCTAATTAGTGTCCAAACACCATGCATTTAAAAAATGGAAAGTAGTGTATTAGAGATTCTGATTTGACAACCTTTGATGTTTGTTTAGGCCAATATTTTTATCTGCATTGGTATTTAAATTTCAGTACTATATGTTTACAAAATAAAAGTATGATACAAAAGCCTCGTCGGCGGCGGCGTGTGTGACAGGAGGAGGCAAGACGCATGGGAGTGCAGTGCCTAGGCGAGACCTGCTTCGGGGACATCACGGCGGTGTGCGGCGCGCCGGCAGCGGGGCAAGCCGCTTGCGTCGGGCCTTGATCTTGGCGGCGCGAGAAACCAGCGCCCGAGCAGCCGCGCCGAGGAGCACCGCATTACCGTGCAGGGAGCCTTTGCTGTTTGCTGTCTCCTTGCCTAAATAATAAAATACTATACTTTTATGCTTGAATTGGCTGTGAGCGATGGATTCGATTTCAATGGTGGATAGATGGCGCATGGTGCGCGTGACTTGCGAGGTAAGTTACTGAATCAGCGTCCGCCAATGCACGGGCGTTGGGGGTGCCGCCGTGGCGGCGCATGGCGCGGCTCCGGCAGGTCCTGGAGAGTGTGAGTGCATGGCGGGGTTCGCGGTGGTGCTGGAGCGGTGGCGGGCGAGGCAGCATGAGGTGCCCTACGCAGGCGCATGGCGCGCGGTGGGACGGATAAGCGCCCGGCCGAGGTGCGGCAGTGGTAAAGGCGCTGTGGCGAGATGGCAATGCTGTGATGTACGCGGGCTACGTGCACTCGGCTACTTCTGCTCCGCAGCGCTGGCGAGTCGCGGAGCGGCATGGTGGGGTCGGCCGAGCGGTGCCGGAGCGAGCCGCCGTGGGCGTGAGGTCGCCACAGCGCGTAGAGGGCAGTGGCGGTGGCTCGAGGTTGGCAGCAGCATTCGCTGCTGGGGCCGCTATGGGGTTCACACAGGCCGCGGCGGCGGCGATGCTCGGTTGTGCTCGTCGCGTGCAAGCGCCGCGGCGATGATCGGTTGTGCTGCAGTCACGTGCACACGCCAGGACGCGGTGACCACGCGTCCGTGACTGTCGGTCGTACTGTTGTTGTGCGCTGCGTGGGAGGGCGGCCAGCGCAAGGGGCCCAGCGGGGAGTGGAGGGGCGGCGCAGGGATGGTGCTGAGCCGGTGGGGATTGGTTTAGGAAACATGGTTCGAGGTCCGGGGAAACATGGTTTAGGTGGCTGGAATCGGATGGTTCGATGCGGGGCTCACAGAGTGAGCGTTGACCAGGAACTGTTAATGTACAGGATTTATGTGAGCCGGGGGCACTGTTGATGTATAGTGATATTGACTCACCAGGATTAAAAGCTTTTATAGATTATACTCGCATGAACTGTGTTATTTGTAACTTCAGATGTGTCACCCTAAGATTTTTTATCCTGTTTCTGGATGAACTTTATTCCTCCCTCTGATGAAGGTAGATCGATCTGAAATAAGCCGTCTTTTTAGAACCAAGCATAGGGTAATTCTAGGAAACCTACATATCATAATTTTACAAATTTACACGCTGAAGCGATTTATGTACCCTTCTTTCTGAATGTTGCTTAATGGCCTTTTGCCTTCTGTACTGTACAGGTAAGCCTTATTCACAGGAGAATACGTGTTGTCCGTTTAGTTACAACAAATGACAGTCAGCGAATTGTTGGACTGCTGATACCAAATTCAGCAGTGGAATCTGTACTAACAGGTTTGTTTCTGATGTCTCAGCAATCCTCATAATCTTATGAGTATTAGTTGTGGTCAGAACCCAGCAGGGACGATTTGTAGCCTTAAGAAAATTGATTTTGTTTTGTATTGTGTAGCTACTTGGAAGTTGGGAGGTTTAATTGTATGACACCCCCTGTATCTACAACATGTGCTAACTGCTAATGCTCAACCTGCGTTTGTCTTTTTTTTTGGGCATGCATAAGCTCAATTCAAATGCTATCTTCTGCAGGCTTACAATGGGTCCAGGACATTGATGACTGACATGGAAAGGCTTGACTTTTGTTTCTCATCCGCATTCATTTTACTGGGTTTTTCCCCAACCTTTCGCTGTTCTGATGTTAGATTCAGCAGCATTTAGGGCCTCTGCATATTTGATGAAATTCTTGGTTTTACAGGTCAGGCAGGTATAGACACAGAACTTTTGTGTAAAATATGCGGTGGGTACCGCTGTTGTCTCTTCTTTCTTTTCCACCTTTGCTCTCAACCTGATTTTATATGTTGTATAGCCATGTAAAGCTACTAAAAACTCAGGTTTACGTCAAAGTGGCGCGCCGCACAATCAGGTGCTTCCAGTGGAGTTACTCATGCCTAACTGAACAACACACTAAGAAATACTGGGGGCACAATTATATTATGATCAAATCATTGTACTTGCAAAACTTTATGTCCAGTGATAACTAACAAGATGTGTCCATTATATTTTGTTTGTTGACTCTGTTGATGATGATGTTGGAGTGTTGACTGATTTTTGACATTCGGTTTGATGCTTCCTGAGAATTAATGATGTTTGATGATGCATCTACATAGATAGTTTGTTTCTGGTGAAAAGTTCCCATGGTCCGTCCGACCTGCTTTCCACTGCACGTACGTTCTAGTAGGGGGCAGAAACATGTTTCAGAGACTGATTGCTGATTGATAGATCAGAAAAAAGATTCTAGATAAACACACATGCATGTTTCAGATTTTCATTCAGTCAGTTCAATTATTTTTTTTGAAAGCGTGTATTGTACATGTACTGCATTAAAGGAAATTGGTAGCCTTAGCATTGTTGGTGTCTCTTCATCAGAGAGCTCAAGAGTTTATTTCTCTCATTGGCGTTTCAACTGCCCCTGTACTTATTGTGCATTTCTGAACCTGAACGTGACGAGCAATTTCTACGTGTGGCTTGATTCTATCTATCTGAACGATATATAGTGGTGGCCTGGAGGTTGACCGCTGGCAATTTCTACGTGTGGCTTATTGGTTCTATCTATCCCCTGCTAGCCGTGCACCATGGTGAAAGGTGTACAGAATGATGATAGCTATGCACGAGAAGTTACCAGAGGCACCCAGAATCTTTGTGAAACGTTGATTCTCCGATGACGCACACAAATACACGATCTCTATGCTTCCGACCGAGTTGTTCTTGATGAAATAAAGGGGTAGGAAAATAATTTGGAAATTGTGAAAAATAGTGGGGAGAGATCTGCCAGAAATCGCAAGCCACGAATTGCAGTTGCTGCTAAGGAAACATAAAATGTTATCCAACCTAAACTAGTTTATCATCATCCGATGTTGGATTGTCCATGTCTATATATTATCAGTGCGACGACCTTTGCGACGACCTTGACATGTTTGGCCACTCACTCGGCATTTCCGGGCAACCGAACAACGCACTCACCCACTACTACTCGGGGTATAATCGAACGGCGGCTACTACGACTACGACACTAGGACTGCAAGCACCACGAACACGAGTGTTGGAGCACATATCCTAGATAGGGAATTAATACGACAAAAAAAAAAACAAATCGCAGCTCGACTGATCATCTTTGTTTGTTTCGTAATGTCGACCTTCTAAAGATCTAACTTCCATATTGATACAATAGCTCTTGTTGTGCCGAAGCAAAAGCAAAAAATGATGACACATGGAAGCTCTCAAATTCTCAGTGTCTTATGAACAGCTTAATAACCACAAAACGCACCATACGTGCTACGTACTCCTATGTATTTTTAAATTATTTAACGTTTTTTAAATTTTGTAGATATTATTTTTATTATATATCTATTTTTTTAAATATATTAGAAAATATTTTTAAATAATCAAAACGTCTTATAATTTGGATTGGATGGACGCTCTAAACACCTCTTTCCACAATCTTGGTTGTTCGCCTACCTCTTCCCATGACCCCACGCGATGACTTCAAAGGGTCTAGCTTTTTTCTTATTATTTTTTTTAATGTATAGCTCTTTCTTATTTTATCCGATGTCTCCGAAGAGACTAGCTCTTTTATTTTTGTAGTGTGTTTAGATCGCATCCAGTGCGCAGGTCACCGCGCCGTAAGGGGCACCCCGCAAACAAACACTCACGCCACATAGCAAAAGCGGCGGCTACCGTAGCTGCTAACATCATTTTCAACACACTTGAGCCTTGAAGCAAAGATGTAGGTAATTTTATAAGGAACAAATTTTGTTCAATGGCCAAAGTCTATATAAATGTGTCTATCATGCTCCAAAATGGTACATAGGCCTGTCGGTCGCCGGAGTCCCATAGGTTCCCTCTCACATGTGGCTGTAACACAGTCTCTTATCGACACGGCTATGTACGGAGAACCTTTCGACCCACTTGGTGTAATTAAGCTTTGAAGTCTGCAAGTTTGCTCTTGCAAGACTCACAATCTGCACTCTATCGTAAAGTAGCCTAACACCATTTAATATCTCGGGTACGTGAGGACACGAGTCTTGGTTTTCTATAAATACACCGCCACATCGCCACGTCATCAAAATGCAATAAATCTGAAGGTAATAAATCGCAGGCTTCCACGACAGCTGCGCACGCTGAGTGCCCTTAGCGAGCCTAGTGAGTGATGGTAAGTTTGCTCTTAATGAGCCTAGGAGTGATGGTCTTAAGATTTTCTTTTAATTTTGCTCTTGTGAACTCCGGAACACTGGAGGTAATAGGTCTCTATCACCGCTTTAGGGAGGCCGGTGGTAGCGGGTTTGGTATGTCTTAACCTTTTGACACTTTGTGTAATTAAGCTTTGAAGTGCAAGTTTCTTCTTAAATTCACCAAACCTGCTATTCAAATACACAATTCAGAAGATGAAGTGAAGTATGTCAAGAAAACACACATACACCCAAACCTGCAGATTTCTCAATGCTCGTAATTATGATGTTTTAGGACCTGGAAGCATTCAACCTGATTGATCAAAATCAACCAAACATAATGCCAAAAACTCACAAGATGTTGTAAATGAGATAAAAAAAAAATTAAATTGATTGGAAATTTTGAGGTTTTGCATCCCATTGTAATAGAATGCATAAGTATATTATCCAGAATCTTGACAAACAAATTTGTGGAGCCCATAAGCCATACAACATACAGGGGTTGCATTACGTGTACACACAACATAGCAATACAAAGGAGTAAATAGATCCTCTTGAGTCGTCAACGATTGTAACACGGTTAAGTATTGAGATTCTGGAACAGCTCAGGCAGATGAGCATTCGTGAGTTTGGTCCGTTTTGTGATCTCACGCTGTTTCTTCTTCTTGAGCCTTGGGTTTCACGCCATTGATCTGGGCAGCTGCTCGTCGTTTGGCAGTATTGGTCATGGGCTTGAAACCGTTTTCTGTAGCTCCTTCTCTATGTCAACCATGTCACGTGGTAGCTCTATTTCACGGAAGAGCTGCTTCAGGTCATCATCAACCTTGATCTTCGCTTTTTGGATCATTAGGGTATACTATGTCCTCCTGGGAGTCCATGTTTGATAACAGCCAAACCTCACCTGCAGCCTTCAGAGCCTAGAGCACAGAAAATACTCAAGATTATGAAAATATGTTTTAAATATAAATAGTAAAACATTCAGCTTGACTGGTCAAAAGTACATTGGTGGACATTGGACCGACAACAAAATAAAATATTAAGCAAACTACATAAAAAACCTCATTAGCACAGACAGCACAACAGATGTCTAGGAAAGGCAATACATGGGCACTGACTAAACTCAGCCACACTGGTTACCTTTGTGATTATAGAGCATGTAGTGCTAACTTGGGTTATTATTTTAGCAGCATTGTTGCTGTTAACTAGTTGGGCGCCTTTTAAGAATGTCTGCATCATTGTGTTCGAAACATCTCAATTATCTGATGAGAAAGTTAGAGTCACCTGCAAATCTTCCAACACATTTGCATATGCATCATGACTTCCCACAACAGCAAGACCTTCTAGGGAACTTCTAATCAAAACAAGCAGTTGATCTTTTCCTTCAGGTCATGCTTGGACTGCACACAAATACGAACACAAAATCAACACATGAGATCTCAAAAGTCCAGAACTAGTTCAACTGCAAGCAACCACATATAACAAACTACAGAACTCTTTAGACTGTAGCTCACACAATTCAATACAACATATTTAATCAATTATAGATTGCTGTCATAGGCGTTTTAAAAAAGATTACAGTGTGCAAGTCAGTCGGTGCGGGGGGTGACTAGGACCTATAGGTCCTAGGCAGCTGAACCTGTAACCTCAACGCGGCGGCAGGATGCAGTTGCAAGTAGCAGGAAGGCGAAGAAACCAGGTACAGAAGGAGAGTTGGGAGAAGAAGCTGATGGCTGCATCGGCTATGCCTAGCCTGCCAAGGCCTACCAGCTTTCCCAAAGTTGCAGCAAACAGATGGCCACCTTTTAAAACAAATAACTATAATAGAACCCCCATGGGTCTCATCTGAAGGAAAAATTAATTGACTAGGATAGATAGTTAAAACATTCCACATGAAAATGTAGGGATGACAAGTGATTTCAGTTCTGCAGCTTCTGAATCAAATGATTCAAGGGTGGCTGGAAGTCATAGAAAGAGAGCAAAGATAATCACTCACGTAGAAAGCATTAACAAATGGGTAATTCAAATTAATTATGAACAAATAAGCACAAATTAATTTACCTTGTAAGAAACATACTCCATCATAGCTTACTTTGGGGTTGTTTCTCCAAGCTGTCAAAAAGAACAGGTTGTACCATGGACTGTATCAACATAAGTTGCTTCATTTTATCTGCTCTGCAGTAAAAGCTTGTCTTGTCTGCAAATTCAGAAAGATACAACAATCAAAGGGATTCACAAGCTAGATGCAGCATCAAAATACATAATCAGAGTTTGGATGATGTTGTTTTGCTGTCTTGGTGAGGATAATCGGTAACTTTCTACCGTACATACAAGATTAGTCAACCATAGTAGAAATTGTTGCAGGTTCATTCATCTTTTTTAAAATTGGGCTGAAATGCTTCCATTCTAGTAAAGGGCAAAAGTAACCAAAACTACATTCAGTCTGTAAATGAATTGCTTATATAGCACTTGACAATTCACATGTAGCATGCACCACGATATTTCTTACCAATCAGTACATACCAACAATCTATTCTGGAAATTTCACTGCATTTTGCAAAGGGGGTGAATACAGAATAAGCAGCATATAAACATTCTAGATTACAGGCATGTGAAGGAAGGTATACAAACAATGCTACACACAGGGTCAAAACAGGATGGACCACTGCATCTTATACCCTTTAACAAACAACAATATCAATAGCGCTTCACTTGGGAGAAGAAGCCTGAAGTAACATCTACTGAGTGAGGGATTTGCAATAAACAAAAAATGCGGAATAATTAATTAGACGCATGAATATAGCTCCTGGTATAAAGGCTGAATTAGAAAGATTTGCAGGATTAATTTACTTTGTGTGAGGCCAGAGGAGGGATCATCTCTTCAAATTTGCAGTAATATATGAAAAAAAGTGGAAGAAATCTGTAGCACAACGAAAATACCTTGTACAGCAGTTCGATGACAAGTTTGATCTGTGCTCAACAGGAGACTTCCTAATCGATTGATGTGCTGCAGCCTTTCTGTATCATTCGAAAACTTAATAGGCTGTGATGGTCTTGCTGGAACGTTGGGAGCATGCTGGATTTGCGCCCACAATAGCTTTGGGCTTTGAGCTCGTAGCAGCTATGCTCGCCAAAGATGACTGGCATCTCTCCTGCTGCTGCTTAAATCTGGAAGCTATCGCGAGATCCATCTGCAAAAATGAGATGCTCGTAAGCATCCATCCCCATATTCTCATGGCACCACCTGCTACGCTGGGCGCCAGCCAGGAACCACGCATGACATCACCGGCGGTGCTATGCAGCTTGCGGAAATCCCAGCACCCGGGCGCCTTCTAGACACCTAACCCTAGAACGCCCGCCGGACGAAGGAAACCGAGGTAGCTTACCCGGTCGCTCGCAGCCTCTGTGCACCCGCCCGTCTACAAGTCCGCGCGCGGATGGAATGGTGCGCGTGCGCCCCCGCCCGTCTGAGTCGCGCGCGGATGGAGGGACCGCGCTCCGCGTCGCCGGGTCGGTGTTGCTCGCCGCTCTCAGGCAGGCAGGGCGGGGATGGGAAGGAATGGGATGGGAGAGGGGGAATGGACTTGAGGGAGAGGGACTGAGGCTGACATTTTGAGGTCGAACTGAGGGAAAGAGACCAGACCTATGTGGCTGATAGGCCTGTTCACCAGGCCATGACCAGCCCAGCCACAACCAAGGCCACGGTTATAACGTGGTGGGCTGGAACCTGCGTAGCCAACGTTGCCTTCGTTCGTGGTCATGGTTTAACCCATCCGAAACCCATCTAACCCAGAACATCGAGAAGGAAAAGTAAATTCACTCTGCCCATCGCGAAAGTTCGACTTTATCCGCCAGCATCGAAAACCGGACAAATCTGCCTCCACCAACTTTTCAAACCATGCAAATTACCTCCCTCAGCGGTTTTGAGGGGCGGTGTGTTCTTCTACAAACTAGACGGTTTGCCACTTCCTTTTAAAAATTCCGGTTGAATCTTTTGAAAAATCGTGGTAAATCAGAAAAATCGATTTTATTGGACTCAATTTATGATTAGATCTACCGCGATGAATATATAATATGATATACTTTAATATAAAGTTTTTTCTCTGAAGGTTTTGTCTTTTTCTTTTAGCAAAATTGGATTACTAAATAAAAAAACTTTTGTACTAAATCATATCATATTATATATTCAATATATAGGTCTAATCATATGGAAGTCTAACAAAAATAGATACTACGTGATTCTGTTTCAGGTCAACCGGCCAAAAAAAGGCAAACACGGCTATACTATGACCACAGCACACCAACCTTCAGCTATAATTTAAGATGTTGAGAATTTATCATTTATGAGCTTTAGTTAGAGGAAAACCGAGCTATCAAAATTTATGGCAGATGAATTGCCCAAGCTCGCTAAGACGCGTGCCTAATATGTATACATGCATATATCAAAAGTTAGCCCAGCTGTATTAACCAGTGAAACCCAGTTGGCAACCCATTAAACCAATCACTTTCTGCCAAGCCTTGGGAAGTAGAGACGCACCACACCATTCGTGGTGATCACGGACAGGCTGGAATTTAACCAGGATTCTGCTGAGGCAAGCCATGACAGGTAGTGGCTGACACTGGGCCGTATTCTTATGTGAGCTTTCTTGTGTCAACCAAATGTAGTAACTTCTACCGCACCCACCTTTCCTTGTTGGCGCTAAGATCTTAGAGGATTTAGAATTTGACGTATATATGTAAATGCTCGATGCGTTACATTGGGTGTTATCTGCTCCAACTTGTCTTTCTTAAACATGTGTCATGACTTCACAATATAACGAGGCTTCTATCTTGTCAAGCAGCATAACGAAAAAAGAAAACAACATGCTACCTTAAATGGATGTTGCGTGCCACGAAAAAAAAAATAAGCATGTGGACATGTGCGGTAGACAAATGCTTCATGCAAGCAATCCCATGGGAACAAGGATATCATCTAGCTAGGTACACAGCCTCTTTTTATTAAATATGAATATGGTTCATTGCCTATTTTTGAGTTCCGGCAATATATAACTGAGAGAAAGATCCATTGATAGACGAAACATCAGAAGGTTCCAGTGCTAACAGAATAATTGTACTAAAATGAACAAAAGGGTCACTATATTTTGACTATTATGCTGAAGTTTCAAAGCTAAAAAGGCATTGTCAAAAAAAAAAGTTAAAGAAGCTTTTCTTTTTGGATTTTGAGTAGTAGATGTATATGTATAATCAATAATAGATAATATATTAGTAAATTGCTCTTTAGTCACGGCAAGGAGAGCCATGACGTGTTAAATTATAAGGAGTGATTAGAATGTAAAGGAATGAGCAAAGAAGGGATATGTAAGAGTGATTCTTTTTTATTTGATTAATTCTAAATTTTTCTTTTTGTCATCATATAGACATTAATCACTTTGGAATCCATAGCACCTTTTGGTAAGGTTCGATGCTTGTACAATGACTGTTTCAATATGACATGCTTAGCTTATATATGCACGGTATATGATATGCTTGGCACCTTAGGCCCCCCTTATAGTGTGGTTTGAGTGATTCTCGGTGTCTTTGGTGATTTTCAAAGAAGAGAGTATTTAAGCACCACTTCTAGCATTACATTACAAACCATGTATTGATACAAAAAAATTTGAGTATTTGCTTTAGAAAACTCGATAGCGATGACAATTTAGGCATCACATCCAACTCATGGAGCTAGCACATCAAAAAAGAGAGATGGGACATGCATTATGAACAAATATGGAGAAAGAAAAACATGCCATGGCGGGCTAAAAAATGATACCTTCCACTGCATGACAGGAAGAGTGGCTCCTATTTTCTTTGTGTGGGCTTTATTATCAAATTTATAGCATTAGTGTTTGTGGAGTGACTTAGTGTGGATGCATTGAAACATCTCGTGTCGAATATTCAAAACATCTTTTGATAGTGATTGTTGGAAAACAAGAAGAACATTGTCACTAGATGATTCGTGTCCGTGAGTGAGATGTGGTGGATACTAAAATGGCGATTTTCTCAATAACCTTCCGATGGCTAAAGATCTTATCCATGGGTGATGCATCTCTCCCAAAACCGGACTGTTACATACATGGAGAATGTGGATTGTACCTCTCTGTCATCTCTCTATGCGTACTTTCATTCACATGTGAGAGTAGTTATGAGTGATCTTGAGCTTATGAGCCATCTTAGTGCGTGCTCTTCGCGGCTCTTTTTAGTTGAGTGGTTAATCGAGCGAAGATAAAAACTCTGTTACTTCCTCGAGTTTACATGCTGTGACAACCCTCGTGGAGAACTAGCTAGGTGGCCTTTTCTAAGTGAAGTGTATTGGAAGGATCTTAGAAGTGTGTTTGGTTTTGAGACCCACCAATCCAAAAATAGAGGAATAGGGCTGGCCCTGCTAATGTTAAGCTTTTGATGAGCCGGAGCGAGCTCAATCCATTTAAGTGAGTGCTTCCGAAGCGTGAATTAGAGTAAGGCATATGGCAAACCTAATGGCTGACACCAATGTTCGTGATTTATTCAACGATACCTAATCTTCACACAACGTTCGCTTATAGTAGCAGTGGTTATCGTTCCACATGTCGACCTATCTCTTATCGAAGTTATGAGAAGCAGAACGAGGCTTCATTTTTATAAAAATGAGCGAAAATCACAACAAATAAAAGCGAAAAACGTAGTAATCATATAATTAGACTTCTACTCAATAAGGGTAGAAATACAAATAATCACTTTAGATAAATATAAAAGCGTTCAAATAGAGTTTGACCCCAAAATGATACGTTTTGAGAAGAGTTTAAAGGCGAGAGCATACTACCCTCTACGAGTTTAAGAACCGCTTTCTTGCACTTTTACTTTCGAAAGAAAAGAAAAATGAAACCACAGTTGCTTCATTTACTCCACAGATGATCCAGGTGCGGCTCCGTATCAGGACCCGTGGAGACGACTGGCGAGTCAGCACGGAGCGAGCGGCAGACCGGTTCGGGTCGCTCGATCCACACCTCCGCTGCGGCGCGTGCACGTGTGCCTGACCGCTCCACGTTGCTGGGGCCCAGCCCACGGGCCTCGTGTCTCCGGTTCCGTGATCCTAGGACGTGCACACTCGGGCCACAGGCCACGGCCGACCAGGCAGGGGCCGGCCGGCCGGCCACTGGGGTGGCCTCCTGACCGGCAGGCTACCGTCCACCACAGCTCGGCCCACAGGGCGGCAAGCCGACGAAACGTCCCAGAGGAGACTGACTGACTCTGAGGCTGAGCAGGTCCAGCCGCTTAACAGCTGCACCACCACATTCTGCTACACGCACCAAAACAAGAAGAAAATGTGTCGTTTCGTAGCCAGCCACACTTGCCTTCCAAATCCCAACAAAAAAAAAAAAAAAAAATCTCACGGAGAAAAATAAAGCCAGCGTAAATGCGTAATGGTCGCCCGCGTGCTTGTAGCTGCGAGTGGCTGCTTGCTTGCCTGAATCTGCCAGAGCAAGGGTTAACACGACAGCAGCTGCTGTTTTCTTGGACTAGCTGGACAAAGCGTTGTGTACGTTTCCAGCATTTTTGTTTTAGAAAGAGATTGCTTTACACCCATACTACTGTCCGAGAGCTGTTTTTTTTCTATAGATATCGTGGAGTAGATTTTTGCAGCTATAGCAACAGCTGTGGCTGCAAACACCAAGAAGATTCTACCGTTTCTACTTTTCTATAACAGCTAAGGTCATCTACCTAAAAATCACAGCTGATCAGGTCCATTAAAAACGAAAAACTGGCAGCCAAAGGAAAGATAGAACATGCAAAGTTAAGTGGACACAGCCTTGCTATGGATCGCTATTAATTAAATCTTGTGAAAATGATAGACTACCATCATTATGCTGCTGCTCCAGTGCATACAGCTCTGTACGCGTGTAGTGATACTCTTGCCAAGAAAGGATGGCTGAGGAAGCTTCGTGGAAGTTAGACTTCCAGTGCTGTTTTGAGAGGAAAAAGGATATGGATATCCGAGATGAAATCATGTAAATAAATAAAATAAAATAAAAGGTGCAGCCATGATTCCCAAACGTTGTCTTGTATGCTTTATTTTAAGATACAAGCATTTTGAGAGCTCACTTAAGTCGTGTCATCACATTGCCTAACTTAAAGTGCCTTTTTCTACTCTAGATAGATACAACAACAGAGACCGAGTCGTTCCACAGAAAATTTATAAGGGAAACATGGGAAAATAAACAAAACATAACAGAACAAAGCACATGTACTAGTGCAAAAGGACGTGCTTTTGACTCTGCATAGCATGCACCTCACCACCGTAACGAATAACGCATCGACTAAGATTAATGCTTAATTATATTTTTGAATGAGTGATTAAGCTTAGGGTTAAAAATGTACGGATTAGTATATCCGGATAAAAGTCTACCTCTGAGGCCGTTGCACGACGTACATGCATGGCTTTCTAATTCTACGTAGCTTGCCTGCTCCAGCAATGAACAATAATACCTAAATTAAGAAGGGTCTCTATCCTTCTCAATATTTTTCTCTCCAAAAGTACTCCTTATATACTTTTCTTTTGAAACGACAAAGCGATTTTTATTTTATATACTGGAAAGGCAAGTATAATAAAACCGCATGCAATTTACATATAGGAGTATTTTGCACTTTGTAGAGATATAGCCGGGGGCCGCAGAGTGGGCGTGTCTTCGGTCGTGCCGATTTCCACCTCCAACACGCTGCCCTCCGCTGTGGGTCTCCTCACTTCTCCATGGCTCCTCCACAATCAATCAAAACAGCAACCGCCACTTCTCTCTCTCTCTCTCTCTCTCTCTCTCTCTCTCCCCTCTTCATCACGCCACAAGGCCACCAGCCACACCATGCAAGTGTCCGTCCCTCCGGCCTGCTAGAATCGGGATCAAGGAGCAAGCAACCGGGGATCGAGAGAGACGGAGGCCTGGTTCCCTCCCTCCCCACCACCCGAGACGGAGATCGCGGCGCAGCCGAGCCCTGCCCCTGCATAAAAGCGCAAAAGATCTCCCTGCTCTCGCCTCTCCCGGCCCGTGCGTCGTTGTAGGCAACCTGGGTCTCCGCGAAAGCGCAACTTCTTCTTACTGCCTTTCGGCGGCGGCGGTTGTCGATCAGCTTCACCCTCGCCGGGCGAGTTCTTCCCTGACATGGTCGCCGGATGGAGCGGCAGACGCGCCGTCGCTTCAGCGTCAGTGCTCCTCCTCCTCCGCCGCCTCCGCCTTCCTCCTCATTACCTGCGGCGGCAAGAAGCGCCTGATATCGCTAACATGATCCGGGTACGCCTGAATTTACTCTACCTTCTGCTTCCTGCTCTCCTCCGCTTGTCTGACAAACAAATATATAGTTTTATTTTATTTTCACGCGTCGTGCTTTGTTTACGCTGCCGCTGTCCTGACGCTGATCCTGCATAAGAAAAACTTGGTCAAATCCAAGCGTCCGTGTGCTACTCTTTCCGCGCATAAAACCGTCCACAGAAAGAATCACTCAGGTGCACCGCAGACGACATCAAGCAGCAAGCAGTTTCTGGTGCAAAGGGAGAGACTAGCCTACGATTGGGAAGAAGAAGAGGATAATTTTGACTGGTACCAGTTCTTTCTACTTCAGTGCGAGGAGATTTAAATGTCAAAATCGATTTAAACTTAAAGGCGTGCAATCCTGCTAATCGGGAGTCACAAGATTTCACAAGGTTTGGGGCCGCGACTTCCGCTAAAAGCGTCGACTTGCAACAAGCCTCTTTTGACTGGGTCGGGTAGTATACATCACGCATGCGGACTAGGCTAGTGGCATGCTGTCACGCAACCTGTGCGCTTCCTTTTTGGACCCTTCTTGCCTCTCCGCGCAGCTCCGCGTCTCCCTAGTAGAAGAGGCAGCTTTCCGATGCACAGGCACAGCGACCCTCGCTGCAAAATCCCTGCCGCTGACCTGCCTGTCGAGCCTCTGGATGCATATATACTCACTCGTAGCTGGGTGAGATCGAGTAGAATATATGGAAAAGATCCGGTCTCGGCTTTGGCTATATGGTTATGCAGCTAAGCAGAAGCAAATAAGTTCAAATTAAGCAGGCGTGCAAGATGCGCTCTCCTCCCCCATACCTAAGTACGTAGCCAAGAGATCTACACTCAAACTACCATAGTTTGACAAACAAATCCATTGGTGGAAAACAAATACAGTGGCACAGACGAGTAGAATGAGGATGCAATTGGGCGTCGTCAAGTGAAGTAAATTACTCTCCTTGTTTAGTCAAAAATAGAAAAGCTGCCATTACTTGATACAGAGAAATCCTTTTGTGAAATTTTCATTTCTCTTCCTTTTGCAGTGAAATGGCGTGCGCAAGTATCAGTGTAACTTGCATTGCTCGACACTGTACCACATGTCTCGATCAGAACCACTGACCGCTGAGACATGGGACCACCGATGTGCTAAAGTAGCACCTGAAGTAAGTTGCGGATATCTCAAACTGCGAAGCAGGAAGGTGCATATCCGTCAGTACGTGCGTGATACCTCGTGGGATGCGGCCATGCGTGCGTGCTGTCTACTAGGCCTTTTGGGATACTAAACAAAGAAGAGCGTGCAACTCGCAGCCATCTACCTGTTGCTGACCTGTCAAGCTTCTCAAAACTGTTGCTGCACTTCTGCACTCTCAGTTCCTTGCTCTTTGGCCTTGGACCCCTCCACCTTCGATGTTAGCTGGGTGATGTATGCGTTTATTACTCTTTCATGCATGCTTAGCAATACAGCTTTTATACATTCCTAAGTAGTGCTCCTGAATAGCATAGCATGCTAGCTGTTCTTTTGCAACATTTCCTGCAGCTACCTGCATTGGAAGGCTCTGGTTGGCGGCCGGTGGCAGCATCATCCAAACAGGCACTGCAAAATGGACGCCCGGGACTTCCCTCAGCTGCTGCCTTTCCAGTGCTCTCTACTTTACTATATGGCTTTCTACTCAATCGCGTATTATTATCCTTTCTTTTTACTCATTGTGTATAGAAACACTTGCTCCGTGAATCAGTCTTTTTGTCTGGTGTGTGTAGAACACTCTTGCAGGCAGTGAGTATACCGGACGCATATATTTTGGTTATTTTGCATGCATGGCTACAGAATGCAGCCTCGTCTTAATTCGTCATCTACTGATACCGGCAAGGGAAGGAGTATAAATTGTCAACGACATGTGCTACGCTACGGATTCCACTCGGGTGGAAGGCAAAAGTGTCTGGGCCATGACATGGAAGCGACCTCATCATGTGGCAGAGTACAAGTAGCGTGAAGAACCATGAGCTTGGTCTCTTTGCCATTTTTGAGTTTTGGCCATTTAGGAGATAAGGTGCCAAGCTACCTGGAAAGCTAACCTTTTTAGCAACATAATGAAAGAGGTGTAAGTGTTACCTCCTTTGGCTTCTTCTATACTTCGTGTTGCAGATCAAATGAATCCTTTTAGCTTTACCACTCTGCGATACCTTCCTTAATGTTTCCCTAGCCATGGTTACTGCAGCCTCTCTTCTGGTCTGGTCCCTCAAAGAAGCACATAAAGAATGCATACTTCTACAAACACATATATTCTTAGAAAATACTAAACAAACTCTGACTAGGTGGTTCAAGCCAGCAGCTACTGCTATTGTAGTTGATGGTGGGCGAGACTTGCATGTGGGATAGCAGTTCTGTAGGTGACTCTCGAGCTGCTAGTGTGTGAAAAGAGGCGCCAAGCTAATCGTAGCTCAATACTGTTGACCACGATTGTCTCGCTACACCACTGGATGAAAGCAGATCAGAGGATTGAAAAGCACGCGTGTTTTTCCGTAACGTACACATTTCGTGGTACAATTTTGTTGTGCTATCGTTTCTTTGAATGCAGCTGTAAGTGTTAAGTCGTTTCATCATTGAGCACAGTAAGCAAGATGCACTATTACATTCAAAAAGCTATAATAAGATGCAGTTACCTTACTACTGTTTTATGAAGTGTTTGCAGGTGATGTTCCTCGGGTGAATGGGCCAGCTTTGCCGTTGGCTAGCATTTCTCTGCGCAGGCCAACAGCCTCAAGGCCCACTTTGAGCTCTGGAACCTGACATTAGACATGCACCACATAAACTCAGATATAGAGTTCGTCATACTTGCCAGTGATGGATTGTGGAAGGTTTGTGCCAGCAGTTTGCTCTTCATTAATCTTGTCCGCTCTCATGCTATGATGGGTCAGTACTCTCTTGGTCTCCATAATTCTAACTCCTGGACTCCCTGGCCCTGTGATTGAAGTGCATATGTTAATCCTGGGTCACTGGACCACCTCTCTGCGTACGTCCGCTGATCACGTTCTCACCCTGCAATAAGTTAAGCAGTCAGTAGAAACGCTGGTTGGATCACTTCCTACCAAACGTCACCACGTAGTTCCCCGTGAAAACATACCTAATGAAAAATAAGATGCATGCGTCTTGGGTGTTTCTCGTCTCTGTTTGAGACATTTCGTTAATTGTTATAAAAGTATGTATGTGAGTACACCAGTTTCTAAAAATGCTGCCTGTATTTCCTTTCTGAAATACAGGTAATGTAAGAACCAGGTAGCCATCAGATCCGTGCGTGAAAGTCAATCAAGGATCCTGCTTTGCAGGCAGCTGCGTAGCGATTGACAACTGAAGCGTTAAGTGCAAGGAAGTTGTTTCTCGCGACGAAGCATCTCTTTGCATTGTGCATCGTCCGTTTCCGCTGCTGAGCCCCCTGTCCATGGCACTGGATTTCCTTCTATCTTGGCCTCAGCTTGATAGCGATTGAGACAATTTCTCTGTCTGTACTATCTGCCTTTGCCGAATTCTTTTCCCGATATAGAAATCTTGCCATGTACTGCATCGTAGTTGTGGAGCAGGTTTGGAGATCCACTAGGACACAGTGAAGACTTGGTGAGCTGGTTGGTGAGTGTGTGCCGGGCGCCCATTCGCCTGTGCATATAGCGTAGACTGTGCATCCGCTGACGATTTCGGAGTCTCGTCAGACCTTGACCTCGTAAGTGTGCTTGTGTGCTTGTGATGGTAATGGACCTCACGGTGGTCAAAAGGAATCCTGTTGATATGTGTAATTTGGCTAATTTAGTTTTCAGCGACTGTTTTTCGTAGGGTAGATGCATC